>JAWWEY010000029.1:2314914-2357591 GCA_035582745.1 Loriotus luctuosus | reverse complement strand
GATGGATGGATGATGGATGGATGGATGGATGGATGGATGGATGGATGGATGGATGGATGGATGGATGGATGGATGGATTTGTTGCTTGGAAGTGTTTCCAGCTGCAATGAATCCATGATTCTGTGCAAGGGATGCCTTGCACTCTGGCCTGTCATTTTAAAATCAGTTCCATTTGTAAACCCTGGGCTTGAGTGCCAAATTCCCCATCATTACTGAGAGTTTTTCTGACTTCAGCAGTGCCAGGATTTTCCCCTGTGTGCCTCATCCCTGCCTCCCCTTCTCCCAACATCACAGGGAGCTAAATGTCTCCCTGGTTGGGTGTCTGCTAGCAGAGACACTCTGGAATTCCACCAGCACTCCCAGTTTGACTCTTTCAACAGAAGCTGAGACTTGAAAGGAGCCCTGTGTCTCTGGAGCTCTGTACATCAGCATCTGAAGGGAGAAAACACATGAAAGTTGGAGGCCCTTTGGGAAAATCCTGCAGGTCTTAGGTTGCTTCTTCCTGCTCTAACCTACAAGAGGTAATCTGCCTTTCAGTCTCAGAGAGCTGGAGGGTGGCACTGGAGGGACAGAGGGAACCCTGCCTGTGCTCCTGACAAGCTGTTTTTCTTTCCACACAACATTTTCATGGCCATTTTTCTGCTTCATCTTTCCCCATCTTCTCTCCCAGTGTAAAAATCCTACTCCTTGAAGGGATGTGTGTTACTTCAGGTGGTACCAAGCAGTGTCTCATCCATTACCTCTGGTTTTGCATCTGTCAGGCTCCTTTCAAAGTCCTTGAGCTCCCTGGTCCAGGCCTTTGAGGAAGGAAATAATAATTTCATTCTGCTTCTGACAAGATTCAATCAAAAACCCCAGGGAAACACTCCATGACATTTAAAAATCTGTGCACCCCATAAACTCCCTGTCTTCCAAATACAAATTACCCATATCTTCAGCTGAAAAATTAAACAGATTTTGAATAAGTTGGATTTTTCATAGTTTTTCTGCTGTCATTAGAAGGGGGAAGGGTTTAATTCACCTGTCCCATCCCTTTTGCTGGAGCTGACAGGTGTTTTACTATCACACTGATTTAAAAGACGCCTCTTAATCAGGTGTCAGCTTTGGCCCATAAAGTCATATTAATGTTTTGGATCAGATATGAAGCTCTATCTAAGGCACATTAAGAAAGATTCATTAGAAACTCACTACCCCTGGAATTTACAGCCTTCCTGGAACTTAATAGCCTGGATAAATTTCTCCTTATCTGGTTTGCTTATGTGAATTATGGCAGTTTTGCATTTAGAAGCTTCTCCTCGTGATCTTCCGAAAGGATTCTCTGATATGGGACATCCAAAATCATGGAATGGTTTAGGTTGGAAGGGACATTAAAACTCATTCACTTTTACCCCACAGGGACATCCTCCACTGTCCCAGGTTGCTCCAAATCTTGTCCAACCTGGTCTTGGACACTTCCAGGGATTGGGCAGCCTCAGCTTCTCTGTGCTCCCAGCCCACCAGAATTCCCCATTCCTGGTCCTGGAGCAGTGAATCCTCTGGAGTTTGGCTCCTTGGAGCTCATTCTCCCAGGCAAACCTAAAACCTCTCCTTGCAAATAAATCATGATGTTTCTGGGGCAATCTCAATTTCACCAAGCAGATTTTGTCTGCTATCACGGAGCAGCTTGGAGTGATGGTAATTCCAACTCCACTTTGCAAAAAATCCTGATGGGAAGGAAGATCTGTGCAGCAAAGGGATAAAAGTCAGCTAATTTACAATATTGGCCTACTGAGTTATCCATATTCCCATTGCAGCCTGGGCCTGGGCCAGCCTAAACTGCTCTTGGAATGTTCCCCTTTGCATTTCCAGCTGGGCAGAGACCTCACAAGGAGTTGATTATGAATCCAGACAGAGTCAGAAACAGGAAAGAACAGGGAGCAAAATTTGGCTGGAAATGAAGTTGATAGAGTGTGAACTCCAGGTTTATTCTTCTTTCTCCCTGTCTGTATGAGGAAGAGCATAAATATCTAAATATTTATTATGGCTGAGTGAAACCTCTTCAACTGAATTTGACAGGAATATCAGGGTGTGACATATCCACCCATTGTCCATAAAGCAGTGACTGGGAAGCACTGGGGCACCCCCTGCTTCTTCCATAATTATGGAAAAACCAGGGTTCCTCCTCTTCCATTAGCACTATGTTAATGCCTGGATTGGCTGAAGACAATATCATGTAATGAATGAAGGAATGATGATTCATTTTCCTGCTTTAGCTTTGAATTCAGGCTGGCATAATTATGGTCTTTAAGGAGATCAAACTGATTTGGCATCATAAAGAAATACATTTTAAGTTCTTATCAAACATTCCATAACAAGAGTTTATATTTACTTTCAAGCACTATGCTGAGGATTCACACATGATTTTTATGTATAGAAATGATACATTTAAACAAATATTCATATTCCAATTGATTTTTTTAAAAAATCGGAACTATTTAAACCTTAACAAAAGCAAACAGACCTACAAAAATGCATTTGTCATGTGTATCTCTGGAGAAATCATAGTGGCTGTATTGAACCTGGAGGATGGAGAAGAAATATATGGCCATTCTCTATAGGAAACACAAAAGGATGCATCAGGAAATTAGAAATGACCAGCCTGACCTTTTCTATAAATAAGAGATGGACTCCTAGGACACCATTGGCTCTGAGAGTGCACATCATTTCTCACAAATTTGATGTTATTCTCTGCTGCAGATCAGCCAGAGAGGAAAGGATATTAAAGAGAGAAGAAAACAACAGCAAGAAGCTGCCTGTGCTAAAATTCATGGGCAGTATTTTTGTGACAGGGACTGTGGCATGTCCACTGGAAAGGAGCTGTAAAATATTGTGTCCTTATTCCACACATTAAGGGCATGGGAAGGGGGTATAACATTAAGATATTCAATATTCTGCAAATGACAAATGAGTCTAAATTCCATTTAGGAAAAAAAATGGGAAATTAATCCCAGGTTTACCAAAATATTTACATTTTTATGAGGTGAAGTAGGGGTCTTTATGTACATCAGGTAGTTCACCACTAGTCCAAGCAGGTACAGGGATTTAAAATGCAGAACGATGATCCCTGGGTCATTTTGTGGCTTCAGAAAAACTTCTCCCTGGCAGTTTCTTCTGGGAAGGTAACGAGAAGGACTGAGGAAATGAACCCAGAAGGGAAGCAAATTCCTCCCAAAGAAAAGACAAGTCAAAGGGTCAATTGTGGCAATAGTGAAAAAAGAAGTCTTCAAATTTTAGTCTAGGGACTGAACCCAGAAGAGTGGCAGGACAAGAAACAAAGATTATTTAAGCATCCCAGAGAGCTGCCCTGCCTTGCCCTCGTGGTTTGCTGAACAAATTGTCTTCTCTCCTGCTCCCCAGAACAAGGAAGATCACCATGAAATATAGAAATATTTCTGGTTTCCCTTGCATTCAATAATTTAATTTTAGATATGATATAAAGGGTGATTATGTAATGCTACTCCTGTCTTAAAAGGATTGAAAAAGAGGAGGGAAAAAACCCCAAAACACCAATAAACAAGGAAACAAAAACCCTATCAACAACCCTAAACCCAGGCCAGTGTAAGAAAATTATACAAAATTTCTGTATATATTTTATATACAATATAAAATATACAAAAATAAAATCTCAAGGGATGTGAAGGGTTAGAGAAGGGGGTGAGTGATTCCTTTAGACTGTGCTGTGAGCAAGGAACATGAAACCAGAACCACGATTCCACAATTCCACAATTCCATCCTTTCCTGCTGCCACTCCTGATGCACAGCACCAGGAGGAGGTGGATGGGCACATTTGGGAGCTTCCATGAGAAACATGCAAAGAAGCTTCACTGTCACCTGCAAAATAAATCAGCAGCAGCTGAGCTCTGCGATTTTATTATCAATCAGCCTTGAAATATTTCCTCCTTAACAGTCCAGTGTCTGGAGGTGGATTCTCTGGTGGATATAACAGCAGACCTTACCTTGCAGCTGAAAGCAAAGGACTCCAAAGGACAATTTTATGTGGAAGGACATGCTAAAGACATCTAATCTGAAATTATTGTTTTTCTTTCACAGGGGAAGAAACCCTTCATGGGCCTATTTTTATCCAAGAGCCATATGATATCACTTATTCCATGGGCTCAGCAAATCCAGAGATCCTCCTGAACTGCACAGCTAAAGGATATCCACTGCCATACTACAGGTGAAGTCAACCTTGGGGAAATACTGTCTCACTGTGACTCCTTGAATTGGGTTTTAGTCACTGCACCACCAGAAACAAACACCCCAAAATCTGTTGAGTGCTCAGAGAAAGAATATACAAAGTTTACAGTAAATTTCGAGGAATGAAGGAAAAATATTTTTGCTGCTTTGCTGTAAAGAAAATTAACACAGGAAAACAAAATAATTGAAAATCATCCCCAATTTGTATTTGAAAATGTACAGAATTAATTCTGAATCCACAGAACAGCTATGAAAAATGAGAGAATGGAAACACTGAGCATCTGTACTCGATAAAACTTTCCATACATTAATAAATGCTTGGAAAGCAGAAGAGCAACATCCTTCCCTTTTCTGATTCCAGCATTTCATGTTCATATTTATGGTGTTTGTTTAGAGAAACATCTCCAATACCAGACAGGAGTCACTTAATATAACCTTGGTACAGAGGATTCTTTGTTTATTTGGTAACTATGGATTCATCACTTACAATATAACTTGTTGCCCCAAGGATCTGGAAATCCAAGTTGGATGAGAGGAAAAGCTGGGAATCTAGGAAAAAGAAAAAAAAAAGACATTGTGCTTTCTTCAGAAAATAATGGAGAAAGTAATGGTTGAGTTGAAGGAAAATTATATATAAAAAATAAATCATTCATGCAAGGCATGAAAGAAAATAATGTGCTATCAAATTCTTAGAGAATATTTATTGAAGAGATTTTAACTGCTCCCACCACAGCTTTCCCTGGACAGGGCCACCACTGGTTATCAGCTTGGCTTTTGGACTTCATGGCTTGATTTGTCCCCAGACATTGTGTTAGGAAAGAAACCCTTAATTTCTTTAATTTCCTTTATGAAAGGAACCCTCAATTTCCTTTTTACTTCTCCTCCCCTGAGTAGAACCCCTCATGTATTTCCCAGCCCATTTGTTCTCCCTGTTCTCAACATGAACATCAACTGGTTCAGGCCATGAATTTAAAGTTTTTTCAGATCATCCACCCTTCTGTTTCATATTTAAGCAGCTCCCTAGAAAATTCCTGGACTCCTGTATCCCCCCATGGGTTCCTCACACCCACAAAGAGCAGAGACAGCAGCTCCTACCAGGCAGGAGAGCTGGGAAATCTCCCCCATCCCATATTTGATATCCATATTTTACCTTTATTTTTTCTGTCCACCCATTAACTAAATCCCCTGGGGTTTTTTTAATCACCGTTCCCATTTTTTTTTCTTTTTGTAAAGCCTCAGTGGCTCCAGGGATATGAGATCAACATCTGGGGATGGATCCTGGAGCCCTGAGGTCAATTAAAAGTTATCAGACAATCATTGCTGCAATTACACCACAATTTGGAGGGAACAGGGAGCTTTTCACTTGTCTTTGATTTCACCACAGCTAATGCTGCCTTTGTCAGATAAGGATTGAGCCCATATATTTAAAGTTCCAACAATTTTAGATAAATCAAGCCCAGTATGAAATTTTAATCATCTCCTTTGCTGAGTGATGGCAAAGAACGGCAAGGACTGCTGGAGGTTTCTCTTTGATTCAGAAATACAGAACCACTCCAACAGGAAGAAAGTTAGATTCCAGTTAATTTGCTCTTTAGCAGTTTTTACATCAAGAAATATGCTGATAAATGCTTTTTCTTGAAATAAAAAATGCTTAGCACTTCCTAAAAGTTTGATTTTACTAGGTACTCTGTTAGTCTTATAGACTTGTCAAAAATAGTGAGAATTTTTGCAACTCCTCCTCAAAATATTGTGTGTCTGAGAAGCACAGTGCAAGAATTGTGTAGAAATGTAGGTGGAAGGGCTGAGTAATAAAAATGAGACACAGTTTTCCCTTTGGAAGTAACAGAGAACACAGATTACACTGCAAACAAAGATATGGATGGAAACATCTCTGAAACCATTAAGAAATCTATAAAAATGTTCTGATAAGTGTAATTTTATCTCTTATGTCTTTTTTACAAAGTCAAAATTGTCAGGTACATTATTCCAGGTGTTTCCTGGTGTGATGGTGGTGGTAAATAAACACACATTTTAAAGTTAGATTGATCATTTTGTGCACTTAAGCTTTTTGATTATAGTCAGCAGAGGGTTTATCACCAACTAACCCAACGAATTTTACATAATTTCATTTTTACTTCCAGCCTATCCATTAACACCCTGCAGTGTGTCCGGCAGTATTTTGACATTTTTTGTTTGATTTTTCCTGCACTGCCATTCAATATCCAGAGCAATCCCCCAGTCCTGCATTTTCATGCAAGTTGGAAAATTGAAGGTGTTTTTCCCTCCATAATCTTCTCAGGGAGGAGTCAATGGAACCAATAAATAAATCCAAGGGCAGCATAAGCAGCACTGGGTAGAAGAACATTTTAATATTTCAGCCCAACACAGAATTCTGCACTAAAAGGAGATAAAGAGATTCAAATCCAATCCAAATCCAAGCAGCACGAGGATAACTGGAGCGCACAAATGAAAGGGAGGGAACAGAGCACAAAGCCTACAAGGCTTGCAAATGACATCAAATATGTTCATAATCATTGCATCAAGCTGGAGAACCATTCCCAGTAATCCCAAAAATCCACCCTGGGCACAGAAATTGCAGCCCTGCTTTCGTGTCCTTTTCCCTGGAATGCTCTTCCTTGGCTCAGTGCAGATTCTGCCTCAAAAGTGGGGTGGGATTAAAAACCCCTTCACCCTCTGCTGCCTTGTTCACAGGAAAGAGTTTTTACACTTCCCATTTTCTTCCTCACTGGAAGTGCTCTACATGAAGGGGGGTTTTGCAAATCCTTTCCCCAATTACAACAAAGCCTCAGGTGGCTTGGCAGGACATTTCCATTTGAATGCAAATAATCTAAGAAATATAGAACAAAATGAAGTCATGAAAATATTGATATTTTTATTATAGCAGCATGCTGAAAAGAGAATTTATTAAAGCATGTGAGCATATACCCACTCACAGTCCTTGGGCTCCTAGGGAACTGATCAATTCAGCATCAGATTATAGGAAATTTCTTAAA
Source organism: Loriotus luctuosus (assembly GCA_035582745.1). NCBI lineage: Eukaryota > Metazoa > Chordata > Aves > Passeriformes > Thraupidae > Loriotus > Loriotus luctuosus. The sequence goes on along the minus strand of JAWWEY010000029.1, from coordinate 2,350,341 downwards.
GTTTAAAAAAACAATTGGTGAAAGAAAAACAATCCAGAATGTATTTCCCATAACTGAGAGAAAATATTTTCCAATGGTTGCATGAAAAAATCACAAAAATACATCGATGATCTCTGCCTTAAGGGGCTTATGCTAAAAATTCCCTAAAATAATTATCCAGATTTCTGTGTATTAATACACTGCAGAACACACAAAGTCATTAAATCATTGTCTACCACATGAATTCATTAATTCACTTCCTTCAGTGATGTAAACATATTAATTAGGGAAAAAGCCACACCAGGAGCTGAACCCCTGATCTATATGCAAAGTTTAATAATCATTGTACCATGGTGATTAGAATGATTATGGGGATACTGTGAAGAATTCATTTGCAGCAGCTAAGCCAACGTCTTCACATTTGTTTGGAAAAACAATTATAGATCTTAATTGGGAGCCATGCAATGATGACAGCAGTTATTTCAGTGATTGATTCTGAAATTAAAGAGAACTGGCAAATTAAATACCAGAATATCTTAGATTAGAAAATGGAAAGCTTTAGACAACTTGGAGCATATGTAAATCCTGAAATATGGCAAAATGCTAACGGTAATACCCTAAAATAACAGCAAAACCTGAACCAACTAAAGCAAATATCAAAAAGGAATAGAGGAGAGCTACAGAAACATCAAAAATGAGCTGGAATTTGTAGGAAGAATTCCTGAGAGTTGCACCCAGATTTTTCAGTGTGGATGCATCCATGGAAGGGGAGACAGCAACCCAAAGAAATTATTTTACATTATTAGAATTTGCTCACAGAATTCCCATGATTTCATATTTAATCAGGCATTATCTTTCAAAACAACAAGTGCTCACTTGGAGGTCAGGGCACTCCCTGTACCTGGAGCACAGAATTGCATTTCAGAGCCCAGTGTGGAAATCCTCCACAAAACCAACTCCTGAGCAGGGTGGGGTGTGTGGAGAGAGGGTAGGGAGGGGATGACAAAATCCTGTGCTGTGTATCCAGGTCAGATTTCCAGGGACAAATGTGAGTTTACTTCAATTTGTTCCCTGGATAAACTGCCCTGACTGTCAGGAGCTCTGCAAATAAACAGAAATGGACCATTTTTATGCCGTGATCCCTGAGGTAATTAACAAGGAGATGATTGCCCTTGGTTTGGGCACTGCCAGGAACCCACAGTGAGCCACTGGCAATTTCTGTGTGAACCTTCCACCCAACGGAGGGCTTGGAACCACACCCAGAGACCAACACAAAGGACAAAGGCTGAGGAGGTGGCTCTGATACAAAATCAGGAGAATACCTAGTTGTGTCATTTTAGGATTGCTGACCACCTAAAAAGTGGCATTAACAACCCCAAAACTTGCAGGCCTCAGAGGCTGAGTCCTTTATCCTTCCTTTGGCCCCCACGTGAGCAAGGAAAATTCAACCCTAGCATGACTAATGGCAAAGCCACAAAAATTCCCTTCCTAAAACACGTAATATTTATTTTCTTTGAAAGAGAAATTGTATTTTGACATCTGTAAACAGCTGGGTAATGTTGCAGACACAATCCATTTTCTGCTTAGTGGACTAACGGGGACAAATGAAGATTTAAAATAGCAGCGTTCTCATCATTAAATGATCAGTCTCAGACTTGCTGCATAAAAACTTCCCTCTCAGCTCTTGTTCTGCCCTCTCAAATGCAATCCTTCTTGATCTACATCTCCAAAGCATTTTGGTTGCCAAATTCATGACTAATCATTTGCAAGGACTGTAAAGCACATTCATATTATAAAAAATAATGTAGTTGTAGAGACAAGGTATAAACCCCCCTCTGGACTGAATGGATAACTTTGTTTGAATAAGTTATAATTACTTTTTGTGGAAATTCGGGTGAACACTGGTGACTGAAGTAAAGATTTTCCAAAGAATGCCATTATTGCTATCATTATGATTGATGTAAGAAGCAGTCGTGTGTGAAAAATGATCTAATTTTGTGATATTTAACTACATTTTTATCACTACAGGTATGCTACAGCACACTATTTAAGATAAATATGAATAGGCTCTGTAAATTATAAGCATAATTTGATTTTTTTCCCCTCAAAGGTGGAAGCAAAATGGCACAGATATTGATCTTACCATGAGTTATCACTACAGGTTGGTTGGAGGCAGCTTGGCAATCAATAACCCACATAAAAATCAGGATATTGGAACATACCAGTGTTTGGCCACAAATTCATTTGGAACAATTCTGAGCAGGAAGGCAAAGCTTCAATTTGCATGTAAGTTGGGAAGATCATATTTATTAGAGCATTATTTTCCTATTAATTCTGCACATGGACTGTAATTTATTGGGTAATTAAAGGATCATTGGGGATTCTGTCCAAAAGGTTTGACTTCCTTCTGCACTGCTTATTCCTAAAAAAACCCAAAATGTTCCTAGTAAATATTAATAATAAAACCAGACATCTCATGGCTGCTGCCCTCGGGAGCCAGAATAAAAATCAGGAAATTGAAAGGTCAACGAAGACAAGCACAATTATCTTCACTTAATAAAGGTGTTCTCACTTTTTAGGACAATGGTTTTGTTGTTATCCCGCAGGTAGCTTCAGCTGGGTGGGGAATTGTTGCAAAAAGTTGTGCTTTGAGTTTTCTGTAGCTAATGAGGTCTAATTGAGACACAAAAACATTGTTCCCCTAATTGGCACACTGATTTATTATTTTTTTTTACATTACCAAAGAAACACTCCTTTTCCTTACACAATGTGTAAAAGTGTGAGCTGCTCTCTGAAATATTTCATATTTCAGCTCCCTCAGGTCGAGCACGTTGTCTGTCTTGAGATGATTTAAAGTTTATTTCATCTTTGCTCCCCATTTCACTCCTTCACAACTTCACAACCTTTTTCACGAGGTTTGGACGTGGTGACCGAGTTCTGTGAATGCCCTGGGGAGGGGGGGAACAACAGTGACAACCAAAAAACTCCAGATATTCCCTCCAGCCCTCATTTTTTTCCAGTCTAAAGCTCAGAGCAGTCTGTTGCTGGGAGAAAGCAATTGTTTTCAAAGCTCATTAATAAAACATGTGACTAAAGCCAACCTTGTGTCACTATTTCAGACACCAGCAAACGGATTAATTATTAATCTTGTTCCATTTCTCATAGCAAACCTCGTGTCACGGGGTTACACAAAGGAGACATCAGAGGTCAGGCTGGTTCACAGAGTGTCTTTCAGCAGAGCTGATCAAAAGGTGTATCACTGGTACCTCATTTAATAATGTTTTACCCTGAATTTCTCAAACAGCTTTGATTTCCAAGAGCTGGTCAAATATATAAAAAAAATCGATTCATTATTTTACTACTTTTTCTGCTGAAACATTTTTTCAAGCCAGACTTCCTGTGTGGGATTTTTTTTTGAGATTTAGAGGTGAAAGTTGGTTACTGACAGAACAAATTCCATTTTAAAAAAGGAGCAAGAATAGACAGCCACCTCAAAATTGTCCATGGAGTCTGTAATCCCCAAGGAACCAAGGCAGGCCAGGGAGGGAGCTGGGAGAATATCTAAGGAAAGGGAATATCCTGAAATGAAGGCACAAACAAGGTGTAAAAAAAAATAAAATTGAAAAAAAAAGTGGGGGAAGAAAGGAAAAACAGCAATATCTGAGAAAGAAAGAAGGCTCTGGTGATTATTCAGCATTTTATATCAAGCAGTTCCTCTATTTAAGCTTTACACCCCCACCCAAACACTTCCCAAATTTCCTGCAGGGAGGAGATCCCAGAGCTGGGTCTGTTTGCCCCCAGCCCTCAGCCTGCTCCAGTCCTCCAGCTCTAACAGCACCACAGAATCCTAAATTTATCCCATAATCAAGCACTGCACCACTTTTCCAGTAGTGGTGACAGATATTTACCTCCTTCCCCATGGACAAGAGAGAGGACAGACAAATCAAAGGCTGTTATTTACACTGACAAGCACAAATTTACAGGAAAATGCTTCAATTTAGCAGCATCACTGCAGAACTGGGAGTTTTAAGTTGTCTTACAATAGGAAAGAAACCCACAGTACATGGAAAACGTCATAATGACCTGATGAGAATAGTGGAACAAATTACCTTGAAACTCTTATTTCACAGTCAACATTTCCTTGTTTCTTATTTTCATGTTGCCATCCAATTTAATTCTTTGTTTCAACCAATACTTCAGGCTATATCTTAAAATCCAGGCAGGCAGGCACGTTGCTGTGATGACACTTTCATTCAACACCTCACAAAATGGGATTTTTTTCCTAGACTGGAATGCCTGGCATATTATTGCAATCTCCCTGATAAAGAATTGAATCAAACCTATTATCCAAGTACCAGGGTTTATGTGTATTTGTCTCTTTACTACAAGGTAACTAACTCTGAGTTGGAGCTTGAATTAATGATACCTCCAGAAACCTATTCAACATGTCAACTTAAAATATAAAAAATACTTTTTTCCTCTGTTCAAGATAGGAAGTTCTCCGAGAAGCAAAATAAATGCGGGACGAGATTAGAAATATGTCTTCAGATTCAGCTGGAGTTTGGTGCTTATCCTCTATTAAAACCAGAGCTGTCAAAGGAAAGCTGCAGGAGGAATATTGTACAGAAGGCAGTGGCACAGATTATTAGAGCTACAAGCTGAAAATGAGAGGCAGTGGCAGGGAGAGGGAGCACGTTAATGCATGAGGATGGCAGGCCCTTAGCATCCCCGCTTTCTTCACGAGCCTTGTTTTGTCATAAATAAACTCCAAAGCTCCCTATAAATCCTGCACGTCCCCTGCTCCCCTGCCAGCAGTGCATTTGGAGCAGCCCACTTGTGTTTTTGTAGTTGTTGGGGTGGAAGTTTGTAAAGCTTTGGTGTCGGGCCTTGGCTCGTGCAGCCCGTGCCAAGCACAGGAACAGGGTCCTGGTCCTGGTCCTTGTCCTTGTCCAGGCTGGGGTCATGTTCTGCCACCCACAGGGCTTCTCCCCTGCCAACTCAGTGCTGACAGCCAGCACAAGGTCACCTGGAACTCTTCAGCTCAGCCTAAAATGAAGTAAAATGTTTGGGAAGTTCATCTTGGAGCTAGGCCTGACTCAGCTTGAAGAGATGAGGACATGAGAGCTTTTCCTTCAGCTTTTCCACAACTCAGAATTGTACGGGGATAGAATGTAAGAAAATAAAGATAGTGTTAGAAAGTAATCTCACCCCTAAGGAGTTGCAGCTGGGCCAATTATCAAAGATTAGGAGCAGGCCTCACTTTAACAGGCCACAACTGTACCCGACGAGAAGAAGAGTGTTATAAAAGAGAGGGGTGGTGTTGAGAAGGGAGCTGGAGTTAGTTGGGTGCTTTGTGAAGAAGAAAGAGTCAGTGCTCTGAGGAGCTGCCCATGAGAAGCACCAAGAAGGTGTGAAACCTTTGTGATAAGGACACAACAGTATGGAACCCCTGCAATAAGATGGCCACACAGAATCAGTAAAGGATACAGTTTTAAGCTGCACTAGGGGAAGTTGAGGATGGACATTGGGAAAAAGTTCTTCAGAGAACGAGTGGCTGGGCACTGGAAAGGGCTGCCCAGGGAGCTGGTGGTGTCACTGTCCCTGGAGGTGTTTAAGAAAGGCTGGATGAGGCACTCAGTGCCATGGTGCAGCTCTTAAGGTGGTGTTAGGTCATAGGCTGGAGGTCTTTTCCATCTTTAATCATAGAATTAACAGGGTTGGCAAAGACCTTTGAGATCATCAAGTACAGCCTTTGCCCAATCTCCCCCTGCTCACAAACCACATCACAAAATTTCACATGTACTCATATTTTGAACACTTCTGAGGATGGGGACTCCATCACTTCCATGAGCAGCCAGTTCCAGAGCTTGGCCACTCTTTCAGTGGTGAAATTTTTCCTAAGGCATTTTTGTTTAAGGTATTTTGTGACTTAAAAAAAAAAGACAAACAAAAAACATGTTGGGGAAAACTGCTTCAGTATGGCTTCAACCAGAACTTTCTCCCAAAGCACACAGGGGATTTGCTTTAATTATTTCCTCAGTTTTAAGCAAAAATAACTGTGTGCAAACAACTGGTCTTGAGGGAAATGCCTGTAACAGGCTGCATGAAACAGCCTGTCCAGGCCTGTTACTTGTTCTTTTAGCTCTCAAACACATCTATAGCAGAGGCATTAAGGGATATGCAGGAGAATTAAGAAGTTCAGTTAAACAAACCAAAATAAAAAAGGACTCCATAATGAAAAAGAATCAAACGCAAACCTAACTCATAATTATTCAGGGCATAAACCCAGAAAATTCAGTATTAATTGAAAGCATCTTTTAGCTGAGGGATCTTAAATTAGATTCTCAGTCAAATTATTCTACCCTTGATGATAAAAGTCATGATGATTGCAGATTTCTCAGATCTGAAATTCTGAGAAACAAGGACAACAATCTAATTTCATGCCTAGAATTGGTCACTTTGCCCTGAACCTCATAGAAGGGCACACAGGAGCCATTAGACCCTGAATTTTAAGTTTCCCCACAATGCTGCAGACCCAGGGAGGATTTCTCCTTGGAGTTTTTGGGCTCCAACCAAATTCTCCTGGTTTTCAAAGTGGTGCTCAAGGGCTTTGCTTGGTGCTTATTCTCAACTGCATTTTCCTGACACTGCCTGCCTCCCTGCTCTTGGCCAGTGATGATGTGCTCACTGCAGTGTGGCTGAGAGTGACAGTGCTGGAGCACTTGGAATGAAATCTGCAGCTCCCAAGAGCTTCCACGTGCTTTTTGTCAGAGACAGAAGACACAGTTTTGCTGAAATAACAAATTAGAGGCGATAATTCCTCCTGGACTGAGTTTTTGCCATTCCGAAACACAAAAAGAGCAGCCCATCATTAGCATTTAACCATTTCAGGGAGGAATATATTAAACCAAATCAAACCCATTTAGTGTTTGCTGGATGGTGACAGGCTGAGCTTTAGCAGAGCCCTGTCAGAGGGGCTGGCTGGGAGATGCTCAGCTAGCATAAAAGCCCACTTTTCATCTGATTACTTCATCGTGTTATTTACCTCTGAGTGCACACAAATTACAGAAACATCACAAAGCAATCCAGCAGCCTCAGGATGTCATAACCCTTTTCACTGGCAGTGTATGCTTTGAAACAGAAAATGGAAAAATCAATAGGCTTGGATCAGATAGGCTGAATTTGCAAAGTCTGGACATGCATGAATTTAAGGCTAAATGGCACCTACACTTCTGGCCGGGTTGTGTTGTGGTGCTGTGTGTGTCCAGAAATCCCTCTGTAACAATTGTATTTGATTAAAAGGTGTGCTAGCTGTTGTAACTACCACCTGGAGTAAAGCTCTCTGGGTCTTTAAGCTGATTGTTAATTCATCACAGCACACGAGGGCTGGAATACTGATCAGGCTCCCTGGCAGATGATTGCAGGAATGAACTCTGGCAGTGCTTTCTTTTTCAAAAGGAGGCATAAACTGCTCAGTTCAGCACTCAACAGGCACTCAGGGATGACCAGCTGATAACTGAAGAGCAGGAAGAGCTCAGATTGCCAGTGCCAGGAAAAGTTCATCATCAAAAATACATCCCCAAAAGTTTAACTTGGCTCTCTAAATTCCCTTTTCCCCTTTAGGGATGTGTCAAGTAAAGCCATAGAATTGCCTCAACCTGCAGAGAATCATGGAATGGCCTGGTTGGAGGGGACATTAAAGCTCATCCAGTTCCAGTCTCTGCCACTTTTCACTACCCCAGATTGCTCGAAGCCCCATCCAGCCTGGCCTTGGAGACTTCCAGAGATGGGGCAGCCACAGCACCTCTGGGTACCCTGTGCCAGGGCCTCAGCACCCTCACAGGGAGGGATATCTCACCTAACCCTGCCCTCTGTCAGTTTGGAAGCTATTCCCCCTTGTCTTGTCCTTCCAGGACCTTCCCAAAGTCTCTCTCCATCTTTCTTGTTGCTCCCTGCAGGCACTGGAAGGCCACCACGAGGTCACCCAGGCTGAACAACCCCAGTTCTCTCAGTCTCTATCCCCATTCTAGCACCACTCTCCACCCTACACATGCTGAGTAATGCACTGACCCCACCTATCTTAAAAGGGTGGCTTTCTACATAATCCTAGAATGGTTTGGGAGGAACCTTAGAGTTCATCTCATTCCAACCCCACTTCCTCTGATGCAGAAACACATCTCAACTGCAGACACGTGGAGAATCAGCCACAAAATTCTCCTTTGCACACTCTGCACAGCCCTCCTGGTGATCCTGGTAACACCCTTCAGCTAGGGAGCAACAAATGCAACCTGCAGTGGGAACATTTGCTGTGGATCGATCCTGTCTGGAGGATGGAAGTGCTGCTGTCATCTCTTCCATATGTCACTAAAAAGCCTCACAGCTCAAAATTGCCTTTTGGACTTTTAAGCACAGGTAGAATCCAATATCACTGCAGCAGCAGCAGCAGCAGCCACCCTCCCTGGTGTGGTGTGGGGAGCTGAGGGCCAGGTTCTGAGCAGAATGAGTCACAGAAAACAAACCCTGTATTTTGTCAAAATTCTGCTTGGAGTGGAAAGAAAGAGAACTTTCATTTATCACTTCTGATTGTTATGGACACTCTGTGCCAATGCTCCAGTTCTCTCTGCAGCAGTTCCCATGGCAGGAGACCACACCAAGGTCTTTGCTTAATGGATGCTCTCCATGGAGCAGACCCAGCAGCCTCAGGCTTGTTTTCCTTTTTTGCCCCTTTACTTCACAGAACTCCTTCAGAAAATCAGGGAAAACCTGGTGAGAACCGCTGTTGGAAGGAATATGACATTTCCAGGAGTAACAGCCCCCACTCTCCCAGCTCTCTTCACAGGAGAAGTGCTCCAGCCCTCTGATCAGCTTGGTGGCCTCCTCTGGGCTGGGTCCAACAGGGAGGGGTCTCCAAGGGGTCACTGTCCTGCTCTACCCACCCCAACCTGGGGCACTGGGCATCCTTCAAGGCCACTTTGAGCAGAACACACGCAGAGAACACTCTGAAGTGATGCAATTTAATCACTCCAAGCCCAAAACCACTGCAAGATGCTCAGCTCATCTCCCCTCTGAGCTTCCCAGTGTTTATTTCTTTGCAGAATTCTGTGCACACAGAGCCTTTCACAAGCTCCAGGAAGAGCAGGAACCACCACTCAGCAGTGATGAAGCAGGAAGCCTGGAAGGGTTTCACCTGCCTGCTGACAGGACAAGGCAGGGTGATAATAGAACTTCTATTTTAAAACTCTGGTATCACAAGAATGGGATTATGCAAATCGCCTGACATTCCTGAAGACACAGAGAACAGCCTGGAATCTTAAAACCAGAAGATATCTCCATAAGGAAGGGGGTTTGCTTTCTCCATCATTCCCTCTTTTTCAGTCTCCTCTGCATTCTCAGAGCTCATGTGATGTCCATTGACACCAAGTGTCCTGTTTATTTTAAATTGTAACAGACCAGGCACATCAGAAATTCCACTTTTCTGCCCCTCCCATGGTTTAAACATCTCTCTCAGAGTACTTAACCACTGTGTTCAAGGCTCTGCTCTATCAGCACTTGGTTAAAGCTGCTTTATTCCAGGTTAGCTCCTGGAATAAAGCTCCTCCTTTTATTATAAAAGGAGTTTTTTTATCTGTGAAACAGAGATCTACATTGCAGAGAGGTTGTAAGGAGCATTACAGGCAGTGAACCAGGCAGATAAAGTAGCAATAGGGAACATAGAAGTATTTGAAGATTATCTTTTAGTTCTATATTACTTGCTCTTCTTTAGGTCCTTTAAAAGTGTTTATCCTAAATCAACCCATTGCCAGTTGTATTGGAAAAGCAATATATGTGATTGAGATATGGTGGGGAACAAAGCATCCACAGGTTTCAGAGCTGATAGATTCTGATTGATAAAATTTAATACTGGGGAAGGATAAAACCTGTCTACATTTGCAGTGTGGGTGATCTGCTATTTTATCTGTTCTCCTTTCATTACAGACAAGATGATGTAGATTCCAATACATTATTGAGTGAAATATCCACGATGTTCACATCAGATTGTTCATTTTTTGGCGTGACAAAAGAAGTTATGGTGGAAGTTTGCAAGGGAAAAAAAGTACTAAATTATTTGGAATAAATGATTGGCTTTTTTTCGAATAAAAATAATAATGAAATTAATTGATCAGTTATTTTTGCAGTGAAGATTGGTCCTGTGTAATGTTTTAAGGCAACAGATAAAATGTCTATTCTGTAGCTGATACTGGAGAAGGAGGAACAGTGTGTAACATTTGGACTTTTTGTGGAGTGAAGGAATGAGGTCAGAGGCATTGCTTTTCTCAACAGCAAAACCACATCTGGCACAGAGAATGCACTGAGCTGTAAATATCCATTTCTAAATGCTACAGCAAGAACAAATATTGTAAACTACACCTGAAATCCCACTGACAAGATTCACATCCAAAAATCCCCTACATCAATCACTCGGGTAAATCTTGAAATTCCCATTGGAAGGAATTCTTTGAGGGTTTGCAGTTGGAATGAGGGAGGTAAAGAAGGGGTTGGGGGTAACTCAGGGTAGTTCTACAAGAAGTAATTCTGTGCTGGATCAAGATATCCAAAGGGCTGGGCAGGAATTTGGGAAGGGCTGAAACAGGCACGGACATTGTCATCAGTGTGTGAGAGCTCTTTCTTCCTTGTCACTTTTCCTGTCTTCCTTGCCACTTTTCCCCTCTTCCTTGCCATTTTTTATTGTATGTATTATTAGCCTTGATTATTATTTTGTTGGTAGAAGCATTATAGAATGAATTACTTGCCTTAAGTGGGACTGTATCCATCAGAACCCAGGGCAGGGATGCCAGAGGTTCTTCCTGCAGGACCAGGGTACAGCTATGTGTCCCCAACAACAGGGTCAAGGTCTGAGAGAAGGGAGAAGTTCCTGAACCATCTCCTCATAATTAAGAACAGGTTGCTGTGGGAAAAGTGGGAAATATGAGGGAAAGACGGTTTGGATAAGAATTAACCCCCTGCCAAAAGGACATTTGCCACAGCAGCCAGGGCCATCTCCCCTGGAAATCAGGAGAATCAGTGTAGTTGTGGCAGGGAGAAATCCAACCCTTGAGGTTCAGCCCGGGGAGAGAAATCTGTCTTTAAGAGCTCTCCAATCTGGAGAAAACTCCTGCAGACGGCGAAGTGACTCTGGTGATGACAGGTGACAAATGAACTGTGCCGTGACAAGTGAGAAAACTGTTCAGGAATATGAAATATTTAACAAATATTCCCTCCCTGGGAGAGGGGCAGCTCCTCAGCTGTGCCTCTGGCCTGCAGATGGGCTCTGGAGCAGGAGCCCTACGGCTGTGTCAACACTTACTGCTCAGAGCAAGTCCTGTGCTCCGCTCAGAAGAGACATTTAATATTTTATGCTGCTAACTCTGTAAAAGCAGGGGGAAAAAAATAACAAAGGCCAGATGTAGACCAGCCCTACGGCTTCCCAGCATATGTTTCTGTGCTCTGGGTTTGTTGGTGCATGAACAAAAATCAAGCCAGCTCAGGGTTTTCCCCCCTCTCACCTCACCCTCCCTGTTTAATTTAATTGTGACCTTCCACTTTTTTCCTCTAGAGAAGCTTGATATTACTTTGTAAAGGGCATTTTCACTCTTTAATTGAATAAGACAATCAGACTGTGGCACAAATTATTGTTCCCCACCTTGAAAATGAGTGCCTGGATTGGCCATTCAGATCATTTAAGCTGAATTGAGGACCCGGGGCCTGTGTTCATCCTGAAGTGTAAATTACAGGTCTTTGCCCTTGGAAGCTCTAAAGTAATTTAACTAAATAAGGAAGCAATGATGAAGGTCTTTGGATGATTACACAGCTAAGGACAGGACCAGTGATTGTGGTTTTCCCTCATTTTTGACAAGCAGCTCCATCAGGGAGTTTTGGGGGACAGGGCAGCTTTCCCTTTACCCACTCTGGGATGCAGTGCTCCCCTAGGGGGGAAATGAGAACAAAAGTGGGAATTCCAGTGGATTTTTAACCTGTCCTGGGGAAAGGAGACACTCAGGCATTGCCCAGGCTGATCTCAGCTCCAAATCTTCCAGACCTGAAGTGTTAAAGTTCCATGAGTGCTTCAGATGGAGCAGGGGAACTCAGCAGGTGTTGAGGAGAAAATCCAAGTATTCAAAAGGCAGGAAATGGGAAATACTAAGCAGCTTTCAGACACCTTAATTAGAGATAACACCACTCTTAATCTCAGAATTGAATTCATAGAAAATCAATTAGAACATTTAAAAAATTGAGATTAGATGCTAACGGGGAAAGATTAATGTATTGACAGTATTACCAAGACAAAGGAACTGTCAGAGGGTTTGTTCAGCAAGTTTAGTGCAGTTTGGAAAGCTGAAAAAGAGAGTTTACTTTGCAGTGGAAGTTGGAGGGAAGGAGATTAGCCATTCCTTTGGGAGATATTTGGAGAAAGAAGGAAATTTCCATAACACACCCTGTAGTATCCAGGCTGCAAGAGATTGGTGCTCGTCTCCTGCAAGGCAATTCAGTACAAAAATGCTCAGGAGAAGCAAAGAACAGTGATTGATGTCCAGGAGGGGTCTGGGATGGTCTGAATAGGCACAGCCTGTAGCTAAAAGGGCTTTAACCCCAAATTTTTTGGGACTTTATGTGAGAGAAGAAATAGCAAACCCAAAATCTGGAAGCATAGGGCCTTCCAGAATTTGAGATAAAGATTCAATAGGTTTAATTTTTATTATCTTAGTTATACCAGACCTAAATTCTCTGATTCAGGCAACAAATTCAGCCCCAAATGGGGCCCCCAATTCATTACAGCCAGAGAAAAGGAAAGTAACTAATTGTCAGCTGATAACACAGGTGCTGGAAATACTCCCAGAAATCACAACCAGGAGCTTCCTTGGAAAAATGCTGAGCTCTGTACCCCATTTCCCTGTGAGGAAACTCCTGTTGTGCTGCCTCACTGCAGGAACACCTCTCCTATTGCAATATATCACAGGCTAGAAGAGACACAGAAGAAAAAAAAGGGGAACAGAAGTGATCTATCACAATTTGACACAGGCACATGGAAATGTGAGGAATTGTATTGATTTGTCCTCAGGAGCGTGGCTAATTTGTAAGGAGCTCTTACTCCTCATGCCTTAACATTCATTGCACATTTCAATACCAAGTAATTACAGCCATTATATTTGGGATTATGTAATGACAAAACATTTATGAGGGGAAAAAAATATCAAAAGTTCAAGAAAGCATGAAATCACTTTAATTCAGATGAACTGTGGTAATTATGCAAGGTGATAAATTGGAGTTTCTCTAATTGTCTGTAACAATTTCATATATTAAAACACCCAAGTTTCCTTGATTATCTTGGAGAAGTTCTGTGCTCCTTCTTAGGATGGACTGGTTTGGAATGGATGGATTTGGGTGGACTGTCCCTGAGCAGGTTCAAGAACTTCAAACACAATTGGGAGGTTGAAATGAATGAGTTTCTGCTTGTGATTTAAGAAGAAGTTCCCAACATATTTAAGAAGCAGTTCCCCAATCCCAGGAAAACTGAACTTTCACTCTGTTGTGTAATTAAATTTGCTATTCCAACACCTGTAAGGCAGTTTTATATTAAAATAAAGCAAACAAAACTCCCAGGTGTGTGGGTAATAGTGGGGAAATTAGAATAAATATATTAATGAGCAGTCAGCAACTGGATGTTGCTTGGAGCAAGCTGGTCTCGTGGAAGGTGTCCCTGCCCATGGCAAGGGGTGGAACAGGATGGGCTTTAAGTGCTTCTAACCCAAAGCTCTATTATTATGAGCTCTAAAACATTAAGGAAAAAAATAATGTATGGCTGAACCTATTAATTAACCCATTAATTAATGGAATTGCTTCAGCAGGAAAGTTTTCTGTCCACCACTTCCATTTTGTTTCTGTCTCCAGAGACCATTTTTTCAGGCAAACACCTCCCCCAGCTTGGGTTTGCTTCTCTCACTGGCAGGTTTGTGCTCAGCAAAGTGACACCGATGGTCACCTTCAGCCAACACTGATATTCTTCTCAACCTCTGGTTTTATTCTGTTTAAAATCTACCTGGAACACTTTCAGGCCATAAATCAGCATAAAGGCAGGTTGGAGCACCCTGGGATAGTGGAAGGTGCCCCTGCCCATGGCAGGCGTGGAATGGGATGGGCTTTAAGGTCCTTCCAACCCAAACCTTCTGTAATTCCATGATGACATCCTTGACCCAGGAGGGTAAAGCTGGGTTACACCAGGTGTAAAATGCTCTGACCCATTCCTTCTCCCCACTCCTCCCTTCATTCCCAGCGAGGAGCTGACAGCCTCCTCCACCTCAAGAATTCCTGCTCCCATCAGAGGAGGCCCTTCCCTGGCTCCACCCCACACAATGCCATATGTTTGGGGTGCTGTGAGCTCGGCCCTGCAACGCTCCCAGCAGGAGATGAGGCTGTGCCACACGCAGCTGAGTCCTTGCATCATTCCCACCCCTCCCTGGGAAGGATCACTTGTGCATCTGAGCATTTTGCTTGGCCCCCACGACCTCATTATCACATCCAACTGATTAATCGTGCTCTACCAGGAGCAGTCTGCCAACACGCACAGATCCAGGGAAAAAAAGTGGTTTTTTTGTTAAAACTCGCGGCTGAGAGAGCAATGGAGTGTGAGGGAACTCATTGTTCTTCAAGTGAGATAAATACAGACAAAGAATGAAAGGAATTATGTAGGAACTAGGTGATAATTTATTTATAGATCTCTGCAGAAACACTGAAGTTAGCAAATATACCATCTGTTAAATAGTCATCTTATTCCTAAGTGCATATTAGCAATCTAAATGTGTGCCAAACACCTGATCTTAGCCTTCTTAGTTGATACTCTTTTTGACAAGCAACATTCTGCTTTATTAGGTTATGTCATGTTACGTTATAGAGCTGTGCTAGGGAACAGGAGCTGGAAGAACACAGTGCTTGTGCTCTCCTGGTGTAAATGAACACCCAGGGCAAGGAGACGGGGTTTTGACAGCAGCCAGAATTTCAGAATAACAAGAACAAAGTAGAATATCTGCATTTGTATCCTCAGGTAATTTTTTTTTCTATATATACACACTTAGCACATTTCAAATTGCAATAAACCATTGAAAATGCAACCCCATAGGTTGGGAAATAGATGGAGAAATCTTTGTGGCAAAGACAAACATTATTTCTGAGGGTCCACCTCTTCTCTCTCTCGTCCACCTGGACTGCAAAGCAAAAGTGGATTATTTTATAGCTCATAATTGAACCCATTTGAATGAGCTGTCACGATATTCCATGGGAGATGATGCCTGCCTGCAGGAAGAGTCCAATAAAGATGAAAACAGAAGCAACGCTGACTCTACTAATGAATTCTCTTCATCTATTTTGCCTTGGTTTGCTCTTTCAGAGGTTTGGGGTTCTTTTGTTCTTCAATGATTCTTTATTACAGAAAGAGGCACTGAATAAATTCACTTTGTACAATTATCTATCGAAATCAGTCAAAGCAAAAGATCATTTCTGGTTTGGCCTGTGAAATTTTGGGGAGGTGAAGGTTTCTAAAGGATGCAGAATGATGAAGATCTCAGAGTTAAGCAGTGCAATGAATTCTTTAAAGAAAATGTCTTTTCCTAAAGGCCTTTAAAAATTGGGTTAAATAAGGACATTGCATATTTGTCCCTGTCATGGGTGAGATGAAGAGATTAAATGATGATTTATGTGCCTCCACAGCTGCTTTTTTATACCTATGATTAATAAGCATAAAGGGATGGAAATCTCCTCTCCCTCACTGGAAAATCCGAGTTGCTTTGTATATCAAAGCTACAAACAGGCCATGAAAGAGCCCAAACTCCTGCCTACAGATTTTGATCCTCAAGGTTGAAAAGTGGAGATTGAAAAGGCACAGCCAACTTCTTCTCCACATGGATTCAACTGAAAGGGAGTGGGTTATTGGCAAAAAATTGGGAAAAAAATTGGGAAAAAAATTGGGAAAAAATTGAGAAAATGGGATATTGGGAAAAAATTACTCCATGGGAGAGTAGGGAGGCCCTGGCATAGGATGCCCAGAGAAGTTCTGGCTGGACCTGGATCCCTGGCAGTGCCCAGGCCAGGTTGGAAGGGGTTTGGAGCAGCCTGGGATGGTGGAAGGTGTCTCAAGGGTGGGGCTGGGTGATCCTCAAGGTCCCTCCCAACCCAAATCATTCCATGATTCCATTGTACAATCAAAAATGGTCCTGCTCCCTGCAAAAGAGCAGATCCCTAAGAGATCTCATCCTCCTGCTTTTAATTATTCCAGTCAGGGACACTCGTCACGGTTTTAATGGAGAGACACGGACAGGTGACACAGCACCTAAAATGAGAGTAAAACTGATAACATGACATATTGTGTCATTAAACTAAAAATTGCTACTAGCAGCTCATTACTTTCCAAAATCTATTCCCATTTCAGAGTGAGGTATTACACAGTTAATTCCCAATTGTCAGGAAAACCTTTTCCTCCTGCTGCACTGCGCTTCCTTTCTTTTTGCTCCCTCCTTTCTCGGATGTCTCATAACAACTGAAATTTTGTTCTCAGCAAAAAAAAAAATAGGGCTGATTTCTCACAGCAAAAATGTTGGGAAGAATTAGTTAGACTGCACAGATTTTCCATACTGCCCCAGAGTTTTTTTCGGAGTTTAACTCTATTTTTAAGTAGAAATTGCAATTTGTTTTGTCTTATCAGCTGAAGGAAAGAGATAGGAAAGGGAACTGTGACCATTTTTGTTGTTAGTGCCTGAATCCTAAAAAAATCTGAGTTTTTGCACCTTTCTAATTTTTTTTAATTTAACATAATAAATATGGGAAATTTGAGGATCTTTTCCCCCCTTGTCCCAGGGCACAAAACCTCAGACCAGGCACCCCAAGCAAATCTTGACAGGAATTCCAGGGACCACTTTTCCACACACTTATTTGGTGCTGGCCTTTTTCTTCTCAGAAAACAATTACCAGGAAAGAAAGAAAATGTGGTAAATTTTCTCAGAAGGAATTTTCAAAATGAGTAAATAAATCCACAAATTCAGAGATGGGACTCTAATGAAGCCAAACTCTAATTAATCATATTACACTCATCTACTCTTTTGTCCTTTATTTAGAATTACAGGATGGAATACAACTAAATAAATGAATTTTTTTTTCTATTTTTCTTGGCCTTTCTTGTGTTTTTTACCCTTTGGACTACCCATAATCCAAGGCAGAGCTGTAGCCAGCAGGCAATTAAAAGAACATCAGAGTTTAAAACCCTTTCCTTGTGTATTGACAGCCCCCATCTATTGTGCTATGACAGCACGAGGAGGTGCTACAGGTGCTTAATTCAATCCAACCCCCTCTGAGCAGACAATGTCTTCATAGGAGACCAATATCCAGGAGATGAAGAGGAGGAAAAGAAAAATTAACTGTGTAAAGTTCAGCTAAGGGGGAGAAAATTGATATATTGACATAAATAGCTGAGGCTGTACAGGTAGTAATCGTTATTGCTCTGACCAACGAGGGCTGTTTCTCTCTATTGAACTCTGGCTCAGGTTGGTGTTCAGCTGATGAAAAATGGAACAATTGTTTGAAACAAGAATCTGCAGCAAGGTAAATAAAATGAGCTTAGGGCAGGCAGTTTACAGCTCTGTGGTATAAAGAGGTTTAAGGGGAAGCTGATATTTATTGTATTAAAGGATATTTTGAATGAGTTTTGAGCAATCATTTCCCAAATGGCTCTAAGAAAATGGGAAGGGTTCTCATTAGGATAAGAACTGGATCAAAAAGTAAATAATCTTTTTTTTTAAAGCATATCTAGTGTGTCATGTTTTGTAATTGAATTAACAGGAACCAAGCTGATAATTCTTCAACATCTCAGTGAAACATGAGGAAGCAGCAGATTGAAAAATAGACATTAAGAGCCATAAAAATCACCTGTGGGAGATGGGCATGGACAGGAGATTTCCCACTGGAAGTCCTCTCTTCCTCCCCTCTAAAACCAGTGCTAAATTTCAAGGCAATTAAAACACATCCAAACACTGCAGCCAGTTTGGGCCAGCCCAGAATCTTAAAGAAAACAACATATTTTTATCATCATTTAAACCTACACTCTGTGGGAGTCCTGCTGATCTTTAATTATCACTTGTATATATAGAACACAGCTGTTCTCTATTTCTATAGAAAAGGAAACACAACAAAATGCATTTTTTTTTCTCCAACTCATGTAGATTAAGTCTTGCAAGTTCCAAAAAAATGATGCTGGGAAAAGTAGTGGAATAATAGACTGGCTTTGCAAATAGAAATTGTAAACACAAATTCCCAAAGTTGCAGTAGAAGTGCTGTAGGAATAAATATCTGGTGAATGCCAAAGGACTCAGTAATGGTTGGACTGGAGGAGCTGGGAGGTCTTTTCCAACCTTAATGATCCTGTAATTCCATGATATTAGGTTGGACACGCTATTCTTGTATATAATTTCTCAATGAATTAAATTAAATTCTGCTGTCCAATACATGACTGCTTTTGAGTAAATAAACTGGATAAATTGGGATGCAGTTGGGAATAACTGATGGACAATAACCAGGCCTTGTTTTCTTCTTCTCCCTCAAGACCTGGAAAACTTCGAGACGAGAGCGAGAAGCCCGGTGTCAGTGAGAGAGGGACAAGGAGTGGTCCTGCTCTGTGGGACTCCCCCCCACCACGGAGGTATGATGGGGACAGCCTGAGCAGCCCTGCTCTGCCTCAGGAGCAGCAAATTCCCTGGGGGATTAGCGCTGGAATTTGCTCCTGCATCAATTACCTGGGTTTACAACAAATTCGGGGTTTGTTTCTTCAAAAGGCACTGGGTTCATGTTTTTTTAGGGCCCTTTTAAATTATTTTATTATTATTTTATTATTTTTTTAATTTTTATGTCATTATTTTATTGATATTTATTATTTTCTATTATTTTTATTTTATTTATATTATTTTAGGTTCATTATTTTATTATTATTTTATTATTTTTATTTTTTGTTTTTATTTATTTTTGTCTTGTTTTTATTATTATTTTATTATTTTATTTTTATTTATTATTTTTCTTATTTTTATTCTTATTTTAATTTTATTTTTATTTATTATTTTATTTATATTATTTAATTATTTTCATTATTTTATTTTTATATCAGGGAGTAGTGATGCCTTAAGGAGCTGGAACAGAGGCTAGATGGAGTTAAGAGGAATAAAGAGGATATTTATTGAAGTGCCTTCAATAAATATCTGGCAGTACCCAAGCCACAGTTGTGGCTCTGCCCGGATGGCTCCAAGATGGAAGCAAAAAAGGGCTTGGTCACAAGATCTAACATTTTTATAAGTTTTAGTCCATTTGCATACAGAAGCCAACTGTCCAATTAACAGCTTCAAATTATGACATTTCATCCTCCTTGCTTGCTTGCCCACCCTCCTCTTTTCATGTTGTTTGTGCTTTGGGCTTGAAGTTTGAAGAGATTGTCCTTGAGTCTCCAGCTAGAATGGGATTGTTTTGTCTTTACCACCCTGTGGAAAGATCCAGTAACTCTTAATATAAAGCTGAAAGCTGCACACCCAAACAGAACAGAAAAACCTAAACCCCGAGGTATAAATGTGACCTGTCATTTCTGGGGCACAGCAAGGACAGCATGAAGACTCTCTGCTGACATTCCTGGTTATCCCAGGGCCTTGGTCCTCATGGAATGTCAGAAAAGGAGCCCTCAGCAATTCTTCATACACCAAAACCACTCCAGGTCTGCATGGAAAGGCTCCTTTCCCCTTGAGTGCTTGCTGCTCAGTGCCCTCCTTTGAATCCTGCATCAGACACATTGGATTTGTCTTGAAGGTTTGGGCTCTGCTCTTGAATCCCTAATTTTATCCCTTCCTGATAATCAGAAAATAATCTAGATTGGAAGGGGCTTCTGGAGAGGTGAACTGCCTGTTTAAAGGAGGGCCTAGATCAGGTTTCATAGGAATTGTCAGTGCTTCAGCTGGGGAATGAAAAGGAGTTTTCTGCTGAATTATTTGGGGTGCTCAGCATAAGCTCCTGCAGATCTTCCTTTCTGGGTGGGGTAAATCCAGGCGGAAATTTTACCCAAGTAAATATTTATTAATAGAGGGGAAATATCAATGACACAGTTACCAAATTGTCTTGTTCTGCCCTTAAAGAATGAGCAGCTCTTGGATGACTGCCCTCCTGCTTTTTGGCAGCAGTGACCACACATCCACAGGAGCTGCAGCTTTCCATGTCCTGCTCCCAGCAGCCCTCAATCCTTCTCAAAGAAACAGAGTCATAAGCCAAACTCCCAGGAGAAGGTGAATAGTGATGTGGAAAGAGATGGCAGTATTTCAGAGAGGGAGAAAACCCCATCAATCACCAGGAGCCCCTCCAGTCCTAGGGAGGGGAAGTGTCAGCTCACTGGGTGTTTACAGCCATATGAAAGGAGGATATAATCAAGGAGATGAAGTGAAACAAGGTCCTTAAGGGCACGAAAGGCTTCAAAGAGTTCCTCAAATGCATCAGTGGGACAGGCAGAAAGACAACACATCCATCCTGCAGCCACTGAACTATCTATTTCCCTCCTGCTGCAGGGTAAAATTATGATTTGACAAATAGGAAGGAGGGGGAGAAAACATTCAGAACAAATAAATAGTTACCAGGTGAGCTCCCCCCAGATTAATTGAAGTGACAAAATGGAATCCACCAGCAAAGCCTTTCCCAGAGTGTTCCTGCAGCTGGGGCTGGGAGCTGCTGACCAACCTGGAAAATCCATTCCCTGCAATAACAAGCCCCCAGAGAGCAGAGCCTGAGTCCTTTTGTCATCCCTGAACACTCTGCTCAGGATCCAAAATGATATACCATGGGGATGGAGCACGTGGTGTGAGCCATGACAAGTCAGAGACTACTTCAAGATGCTTGGCAAGTCATTTTTGTTGAAAAGGATTGTATATTTAGGGTTTTTTTTAATTGCAACCTTTGCCTCCACCTCGCAATGCCTACAGGAGGAAGGATTACAAACTGTGCTTCCAGCTCACATTACAAGAGCTGTGTGCAGCACTTTAAATGTGTCGGGAATTAGAGAGATGTCAAGGAATTTGGAAGATAAACCCTACCAGCAGGGAAAGAGTTGCCTTTCCTGTGATGTAATGACTTGAAGGAAGACAGGAACCCTCTGTACAGCAGTTGTTTGAAGCAGTTGCTATTAATACAGGAAATTTGAAATAGGAAGCACTGGGTAAAACCTCCTGCCAGCCTCTAAAAGCCAGGATAACAATAGAAGAAGAGGAATAGAAATAATAGAATGGAAAACAAGGAGGGTTCATTAATTCAATTCCTCCCATATAACATCAAGAAGATGGAACGAGCTGCAGAAGTGTTTCTACCACCCATGGTCTCTGGGGAAGTGTCTCACTTCTCTTTCTCACATTGCCAAGTTTGTCTGGTCCTGCACCACAGCACTGGAGTCAAACCTCCTGCTCACAGGGAAACTCTGCAGAGCTCATCAGGACACTCAGCTGCTTATCACACACCTAAAGTGTTGGTCCATGGTCAAAAATATTTAAAATATTTAAAGCTCAATTGGAATTAAACATAATTTTCCAGTACAGTTCACAAGGAAAGATGTGCTGCTTCTTTTTTTGTGTACTGGTTTCTTAACTGAGAGCACTGCTAACCTATTTTTGTACAAGAAAAATGAGTGATTCATTTAAATAGAGGACAAAAATATATTAGTCAGCTATAAACCAAAACCAAACAAACAAACCCCACCAAGCAACCAAACAAATGTACAAAAAGGCTGCTCCAGCAGCTTTCACATCACCTTTAAAGCATCTCAGAGAACAAAAAGAGAATTCCATATTGCTGTGAACTAATATTAGGACTTTCAGGATTGATCAAACACAAGCATGAAAGAAAAAAATACCCACCCAAGTTTATACCCTAGATCAATTAGGACATTAAAAATTACAGTTAACAAACAAAACAAAACAAAAAAAACCTCACAGCATGTAATTAGCTTTTAAAGCAAGAGCAGGGCTGCCCCAGGTTACCTGACCCAGCCCAACCCCTTTATTCCCTCAGCCTGCCCCTCCTCACTAATTTCTGTCTCTGGTTATTTATGAGGCTCATTTCCACACCTTGCAAAGTTCAGCTCTGCCATCCCTCTGCTTGTTAGTGAGGCTCAGCAGGACAGGGGGGACCAGGTGAGCTGGATTTCTTCCTCAACCTCATCCCGGCTCTGCCTGAAGTTCTTTAGGTCAGCCCTTTCCCCTGTGTAATCAACATATAGTAATATTTTACTTTATTGTAATGTAGTAATACTTTACTAGTGAAAAAAAAAGTGGTTTCTGGAGAGCTCTGAGGTAGAGAAAGGCACGGAGGGAGGAAGTTGGAAGAAGCTTTAATTTCTGCAGCTACACACGAGCTTGACCTGCCTGTGCTTCAGAAGCTGCTGCCTAAACGGTAATACTTGACACAAGACTGTGGGGTGGACTGTTGTTCATTTATTTCCTCAGAAGTGAAGCCTGATCTAAAGGCTGTTTCCTCCGAGCTGGCTCCCTGCAGAGCTCTAAGGAAGTTGCTAATCTTGTTAGGAGCAGCAGGATCACTCTGCATTTGCATTTATTGGTGTGGAAGAGCTGCCAGGGCTGGGAGTGGGACGGAGGCTCTGGGCTTTCCTGCGTGCTGACATTGCTGTAGGGAGGATAAATAAACCCCAAAACGCTCCTAAGGATGCAGGAGCCCCCTGTGGACCTGCTTGGTGGGGGTAAAAATTCCTAATTCTCAGTGTGCAGAAGGCTGGGGAAGGAGGTGAAACGTGAAACTGGGTGTGTGCAGAGGATGGGAGGAGATGAGATGAGAAAGGGCCTTTGATTTCTGCATTTTCTATTAAATGCTGCACTTGATAAAGTGCAGAACCTGAAAGGGAGGGTTTGAAGGGTCTCTCCCTCTACAGAACTCAGTCATGGGCTGGGAGTCCCTTTCCCTCTGCTCCTGTGAATCTCTAATCCAGCTCCAGAGGGAGGGAGAGCCCCCTCCCTGAGCCCAGCCTGGACCAGCAGCACTGATTTGGGTTTGCTTGGGCTCAGGGAAGCACTGGAATGTTCAGCCCCCAGATCTGTATATCAGGAATGATTATCAGCTCTTTCCCAGCTCAGCTCTGCAGGAAAACCCTCAGGGCTGACAGAGGTGGGAGATGCTCTCCAGCCTGGCCAAGCTCAGGAACTGCCCACCTGGAGGAGAAGGTGGATTAACCACATTTTTGGGTCTCTGGGGTGTGAAGGGACACTGACACCACAAACTAAAAAATAATCCAAATAAACACAGCCTAATATTGCAGCACTATAAAATAACTCCTGCTCTGCCATAAAAGAGAGAGCAAAGCACTTTTTATCCCTTTTTTGGTTCACTCAGTGGATCTGCTCATCTGATTTATTCCAAGTGACCCAAAATGAAAGATTTTATAACACAGCTCTGGATTTTTTACTCTATTACCTGTTGCTGTAGTAACTTTCCAAGAAAAGATACTGAGTAAGGGAGTAAGTTGTTGGTATTATGCCTTAAAAGCATTTTAAAAAGAGAGTTCAATCTCCAAAGTTTGGCTCCTTCCTCTTGAGATTTCATCCAACTCCCACTGAAGTCAATTAAAATTAGGATTTCAACAGAGTTTAGTGGAGCTGAATTAGGCTCTAGGCAAGGATGGCCTGCAGATGGGTGAGGATGAACCTGCAGCTAGGAGAGGGGGAGTGTTTGTATCCCTCATACTGGGGGGAAAAGGGATTTAAATATGACTAAGAGGGGCCTGTGCTTGTTCCCAGTTAATGGGAAAATTCATCAATAGTCCCTGAAGCAATGGTGGGGAGCAGACAGGGAGAAACTTCAGAAAATGAAGTCAGCTGGAGCCCCCTGAGAACAGAAATCAGGACAGAAAAGGTCTGGTTCTCTTTTATTGATTAATTAATTCACAGATTGACCTCCTGAAGAATGTCTGTGTTGCACAAAGTTGGCATTAATAGAGTTTTATTTTATTCCATCTTGCACAGAGAATTCAGCTGCATCCCATGGCTGCTTTTGCTTCCATGCCATAAAATATTTTAAAGATCCTTCCTGAGAATCCTTTTGGAGTCTTGGCAGGTACAGAGATGCCCTTAGCGGGGGTCAGGGCTTTCTTCTGTAATTGCCACCAGCAGAATTTGGCAGAGAAATTCCAAACTGCTTTTCCCTATGACTCACTCTTAAAATTACTCCCAGATTCTCATGGATAAGCTATCCTGGCATGGAAATGTGGGCATCCAAATGTCAGGTCCAAGCACTCGGTGTGGTTTTATTGCCCAGAGGTGCTTTAGTGCAGGTTTGAGAGAAAGGCAAGGCAAGGCAAGAATTCCAGCTGGCAGGAATTGGGGTACCAGCCCTCAGTGCTTTGGGAAATCTGGGGAGAAGGCAGATCCAAGGTATTTCTTCCACAGAAATGTGGACAACATTTAATAGAACACAGATTAAAGCATTTACCTGAAAATCTTCAGCATTTTCTGTAGAGTTCCCATCTTGCAGCTTAGAGACCTTCCAAAAAAATGAGTTGAAATCAGAATTTTGCACACTTTGGTCTGCTTGCCCAGACAGTCTGCAGTCAGCAAAAACCTATTCCTGAGACAGGGAAACAGTCTGTGTGTCTCTGCAAGACAGATCACGTCATGGCTGCATCCCTTATTTCTGATCCTTCCTGCAGGAAACCCCCCTCATCTCCAGATTTTCCTCAACAAATAGATGCTTTAAGGCACCTCAAAGTCCAAGGGCAGGTAAATATGCAAAAGTGGGGCTTTGATCTTGTGGGTGAGCACGTGGACCTGCACACAGTGAGAATTAATTGCTGCATCTCCCAGGTTTACTGCAGAGCACGGCAAAGTTTTGCATTATCTGCAGGAAAAGGGAGCCCGTTGCAGGATTTAGCCAAGTATAGAAAGTGTCATTGATTGCTCCCTGGAGATGCATCATTTCTAATGAGAGTCCTAAAATGCTGGAAGCTGATAACATAAAACTCCACAAAACTACTGGAGTTTGCAGACTTATTACCATACTGCTCCCAAGCTGGAGCTGAGGGGGGGAAAGCAACGTAAATAATCTTTTTGGAATGGGGTTGTTGATGGGGGAAATGTGTAAAAATGAAGCTGTTGGCAGAACACTGTTAGCTTATGAATTATGCATTTAATTAAGAGGAGCTAAACTGGTAGATTTGGAAAGTTCTGATTTACTGTGGCTTGTAAAAGACAGGGTTTGAGTCCTGCTCCTGCTGTTGGGTGCAGAGCAGCTGCAGAGAGGGGCTGGCAGGACAGCCTGGGTCACCCCACACTGGGGGATCAGCTCTGAACCTGATCCTCAGTGCCCAAGGCTTGGCCCAGAAGTCTTTCCCAGACAGGGAATGGTAAACTCACAAGGATATCTGCTTTTCCAGGGTGGGCTAGTCAAATAAATCAGTTTTAAGTTTCCTGGTTTTATAGATGTACATTATAAAGATTTGCATTGTGGAGCACCATGTGGGAAAAGGGGGCAGAAGAGGGGCAGGAAGTGAGAATGGGGCAAAAAGTATGGAAGATAAGGGGATGTTCATAATCAAATGGACCTAGCATCAAATTTTAAGTCGTCTCCAAAATACTTTTGTGCAGCTCAGCTCATCCCTCCATGAAAATCCAGTGCTCAAGCTCCTTGTAACCAGTTTCATTTTTCCATATGGAGAGTGAAGAAAGGAGCTGTAGCACCAGGCAGCAATCTGCCCTTAGGATTTTCAGAGGGAAAGCACCATAAACAGAAATTATTCACTAAAGCAGCTTTCCCATGCCATTGCAGCACCACCATTCCTGCTTAGGAGCAGGCTAGGCAGGAAAATGAGAAGTAGCAGGGGACAGAAACTGTTGTGACCTCCTGAAGTGGCTTGAAATGAGCTGAAAACTCGAGCAATGCTTACCTGGATATTGTAAAATTCAGGGTCACCGATGAAGGAAGGAATGATGAGGAGCACTCCATCTTATCAGAAGGCTATTTTATTATACTGTAGTATTATTATTTATATATTATACTATTATATTATTATACTACATACAATATAGTATAATAATAGATATTATAGCCTATATGGTATAGTATAATATATAATAGTATAATATAGTATCTAAATATATATGTATATATTATTTATCTATATTTTTATCATTAAATTATTATTTATTATATATTTCTATACTATATATTATTATTTATTATATAAATAATAATAATAATAGTAGTAGTACTATTTATTATACTATATAATATTAAAGAATACTATACTATACTAAAGAATACAGAAAGGACAGTTACTGAATGCTAAAAAGATAATAATGAAAACTCGTGACTCTGGAAAGACTCCCAGCACAACTTGGCCCTGATTGGCCAAAGAGTGAAAACAACTCACAGCAGAATCCAATGGAACAATCACCTGTGGGTGAACAATCTCTGAACACATTCCACATGAGCACAACACAGGAGAAGCAAATGAGATAAGAATTGTTTTCCTTTTATCTGAGGCCTCTCTTGCTGCCTTTCAGCTTCCCAGGAGAAAAACCCTGGGTGAAGAGATCACGTTCAGGGAATGTGGATGCCGCACCTGGCCTGTGCTAATTTGTGCCTCCCTAGTTGTTTTCCCTCGTTCTCCCCACCAATTCTGCTGGGAGGGATGTGTGATGCGTGTCTGGTGTTTTCCAGCCTTGTCCTACACGTGGATTTTCAACAATACCACCCTGGACCTTGGGGAGGACAGCCGGCGCTTCGTTTCCCAGGCCACAGGAAACCTGTACCTGGCCAAGGTGGAGCCCTGGGACGTTGGGAATTACACGTGTGCCGTGAGCAGCGCCGAGGCTCGGCGCCAGGTGTGGGGAACCCCCACTGCCCTCAGCCTGAGGGGCGATGGTGAGTGCACAGAGGGGCTGGGCTGCCTCAAAACCCCAACTGCTCCTGCTCCAGATGGGGGGAATTCATCCCCATGGAGGGAAAACTGCCCCAGTGAAGGTTCTGCAGCAGGACGTGGTCCCACAGTGACCATGCCTTTTTGGGATTACTTTAAACAGAGGCCAGACAGAATTAAGGTAATAAAAAGCTGCTCTATTTCTTGAAATAGTTCTATTTATGGAAGGGCCCTCAGGTACAGTTTGGGCAGACAAAGCCCCCCAGGGGCTACACCCAAAAATGAACAGTGGGTCATGAGTTTTCACACTTGTATAAGTTCAGTGCATCTGCATATTGGGGGTTAATCTGCCAATTCCAGCTTCAGGTAATGAAGTCATTGACCCCAAGTTTGCTCCCCCAACTCACTTTTGTTCCCATCTCTGGGCCCTGAGGCAGTGAGGTGTCCTTGATTGCCAGGCCTGCAGAGGAATTGTTGTGTCTGCCCCAAATGGGACAGCAGCAGCTCACACTGAGTGTGGGGTTTGAGTTACACACTGAAGAACTGCAGGGTTACAAACAGATGGGAAACAGAAAAGCTGAAATCCTGAGGCACCAGCAGCAGGAGGGACAGCACAGCCTTGAGGCACACACCTGGGAGCTGGCAAGCCCTCAGCATGGCACAGAGCCTGGAGCCAGCCTGGTGCCATCAGGCAGCTCTGGCAGCTGCAGGGGAAGAGCTGGACCCTGCCAGGACACGGGAGATGCCAGGAAAGGTCGAGCTGGCACCTGCAGCCCGGGGTGATGGAGCCCTTTCTCCTGCTGCAGGACCCTGGGGCAACCAAAGGTGCCAGAAGCAAGGGCTGGATTTTGGGATTGAGCTCCCCCAGTGCCTCATTGCTCTGCCCCTTGAGCAGGGCTGGATGTGGTGTGCTCTGAGCAAGGGCAGTGAAACACTCAGGAGCTGGGACCTGCCTGTTCTGGAGTCTGAATCCCTGAGGATGTGGGACTCTGTTCCCCAACACAACACCCCCACCACCAACTTCAGTTCCTGCAGCTCTGCCCAGCCAGGGACACTGGATTGGTGCTGCTGTCACTCCTGGGACACCCCGGAGTGCTGGGCATGGCACAGCTCTGGGAAATGCAGCACTGGGGGAAGCAGCTGCTAATGAGCACATCTGGATCTCCACCTCCTGCTGCTCATCAGCAGCACCACAGCAGCTCTGCAGATGTTTTTAGGGAGCTGGGCCTGGTGCCAAATCCACGTCCTGACCTTTGAAAACAGCTTTTTTATTTTTCTTTTTCTGTGACCGTGCACAGAGCATCAGGCTCTGCCGAAAGCATCAGGCTCAGAAGTGATCATTCAGCCCCTGTTTCCCTTCAGACTTCATCATCACAAGGTCATCAAGCACAGCATGGTTAAAAACACACATAAAACAGTCACCAGAGTTCTTAGGAACATCAAGCAGCTTCTCTGTCTTTCTGCAATGCTTCAATCTGGCTGCTGATTAACTCTCACTTTATATTTAAAATTCCACTTGCCATAAGAGTGTCTGAGGGGGTGTTTGAAAGCTGAATGACACGACTGTAATTACAGGCAAATGGATGCTGCATGGCTAAAACATGGCTGTAGGAAGACCAAAGGGTGAAATTAAATACTTGAGAGAAGAATTAAAAAAAAAAACAACATTAATGAAACCCCCAAATTAGGAAGGATTTTAGCTAAAAGCTTTTCAATGTCTTTGCCTCCTGGCTTTAGACTGATTCATTCTGGTTTTTGCTTATTAGGAGACTTAGAAATGTGCTTTAAAATGATCCTGAGTTCCTCACCAGATCACAGGAGACAGAGAACACAGTGAGAATGTGCAAGGAGGTATCACATGGCTCAGATTTGCATTATGGACATTGGCAGCACAACCCTGTGGACAGTTTGACAAGCTCTGCTGTTCCAAAGGGGTGTCACCAAGGGTGATCCCCACCTCTCCTTGTTCATGTCCACTGCTATCTACACTTTGACCAAATCCACTGATTTTCTGCCAAAAGCCCTCTCTTCTTCCCTCTCCTGGTTTTTAAGCCCTTGCTTTAAATCACTGCACCCTCTTTCTGCCAAACCTCGTGGCTTTCCATCTCCCCTTGCAGGAACCTGTGCCAACAAGAGTAGCCGAAGTACTTTTTGTTCTCTTCTCAAATTTGAGACCTTTTTGAGCTGGTTTTAAACTGTTTTCATGACACACAGCATGGAGCAGACAGATGAAGGGGCAGACCCTACATGTCCAGTGCTTTTCCCTCACCAAACCCACCCTTGCTCCACATCCCAGTCCCACACAGGACTGGGACCACACCTGCACCATGGAATATCTGCAAGGACTTGGCTCTGCACCTCCTGCTTTGCTCAGGGCCCTCAAGCCCTTTCCTTGGACATTTCTTTAGAGCTCACTCCATCTCCACAGCTTCAGAAATCACAGGATTCCCATCCCAGCACTGCAAGGCTCTGTGCAGACCAGTCCAAGACCCAATTCCCAGCAGCTCAGGGCTGGATGTTCACGTTGTGCTGAGCTTCCTCCACCAGCCCCGTTCCTGCTCTGCCTCCCCCTCTGGAGCTGACGTGCTCATTATTTGAGCTGTTAATTTTATGGCTGCATTAAGTGGTGCCAGCAGAGCACGTGGGGCTGTGGTTGATTGAATGATTGATTTTACACAGTTGTCTTCTCCCTGCACTGCTAAGGGTTTTTATTTGGGATTAACAAACCTCACCATTTCTCTATTCCACTTCACAGCTCCTCAGCTCCTGTTCAACTTCTCTACCTTACGTGCACTTTATGGGGTGAACCTGTTCAGCCATCTCCAAATAAAAATTCTAAAGAAAAATAGTAAAACCAGCAGCCCATAAAGGATCAGAAGCATACACACGTTTTTAGGGCCCAACAAAAAAAAAAACAAAACAAAACAAAACACAAACCATACAAACCTTGAGGCATGACACCCAAATTCTTTGTCTCATTTTTAGTAAGAAGGCAACTTAGTTTGGTAAATATTATAAAGCTGTAATTACAGACACAAAATACCAATATATACTTATATATATATATATATATAGTTATATAGTTTTATATATATATAGATATAGTTATATAGTTTGATATAGATATAGATATAGATGATATAGATATAGATATATGTGTGTGTATATATATGATTTAAAGTATCTTGCTAAAACTAGAACACAAGGTTCAAGAGCAACCAAAGAATGCCACAGGTTTTTCTTAACCTATTCCTGATATAAAAAAAAATCAAGTAAAACACACAACTAATTAGTAGTGTGGTTTTCAGGGACAAATACCTAAAAGCTGTCCTCATTCCATAAGAATTAGACATTTTGGATTTTTTCTACCTTAAATGAGACAAAAATTTTAAATATTTACACAACTGAGCTGCAATGTTCCATTTAGATTATTGCTGAGATGATTATTTTTTCAACAGTCTTAACAAAAATAAAATAATTCAATACCAATTGCATTTTTAAAGACAAAGCTGCTTTGATCCCAAAAAGTTATGGCAGGAAGACAAGGTCTGCCAAGTCCTGAACCTGCAGCAAACAAGATGTGAGATCTTGGCAAAATGAAAGTACAGCAGAGAAGCAGCACTTTAAAAATCCTTAAAATTGGAGAGGCACAAGATCATAACTCCATAAAGAAGTGAAAGATTGGAGGGCTGCATGATCACCTGTTTGGAGTGTGCAGAAAGCAATCCCAAGTTTTATAGACATTAGAAAACTTTGTACTGCTCACCCAAAAATAAAGCAGTGTTTGGAAAAAAATCTGCCCCCGAGTCCTCGGAGAATTTAAGGGTAGAACAAACTGATCTCTTGAACAAAGATAAATAAGACACTTTATATTGCTTTTCAATTATTTTAGGCTGAGGATCACAATGGGGAAAGAGAAAATGTCAAGCAGAGATAAAAGCAGGGCAGACATTGATAGAGGAATGTGGATTTCCTCCCCCAGGAGCCTCTGCCTTAACCCCCAACCCACTGCTGGGATCTGCCTCAGGAGATGGAAAGGAGATGGAAAGGAGATGGAAAGGAGATGGAAAGGAGATGGAAAGGAGATGGAAAGGAGATGGAAAGTTTGGTCCTGACAGGGGAAAGGGACAGTGGCAAAGAGCACAGAGCTGTCCCAAGGCTGGGGGGGACAGGGAGAGGCAGCACTGCCAGTCCTGAGCACTGATGGGGCTGGTGTTGAAAGGCAGGGCAACCCTGATGAAGGAAATTATTGATTTCTAACTCTATCAATTCAGAAGGCTGAACAATTGCTTTATTAAATCTATACTATATTACATTATACTATACTATACTAAATTACATGCTAAACAAAAACCTGCGACTCTGTGCTACAGCCAGGACACAGTGATTGGTTAATTAATATAAACAACTATCACTAGAATTCAATTACCAAATCCCTTCAGGTAAACAATCTCCCTAACACACTCTACATGTATAAAAACAGCATGTTTTTACATGGAGCAGAGAACAGGGGTAAGAATTGTTTTCTCTTCTTCTCTCTGTGCTTCTCCAGGAAAAAACTTGGGAGAGAGAATTATCTCTCTCTCTCTGTTCAGAGAATGTGAATGCCACTGGCTGGAACGTGGACAAGCCTTGGGATGTCCAGCCCAGTGCTCCAGGAGCTAGGAGCCACCAGGAACATCCCTGCTGTGCCAGGAACATCCAAACCCAAACCCATGAGATGCAGACAGAACTGAGCCTGCCCCAAAACCAACCCTGAGCTCAGCATCCTCCCTGGGCTGGATCCAGGATGGATCTGCCCCAAAACCAACCCTGAGCTCAGCATCCTCCCTGGGCTGGATCCAGGCTGAACCTGCCCTGAAACCCAACCTGAGCTCAGCATCCTTCCCATGCTGGACCTGTCCCCCTGATGGTCCCTGGGGACACCAGGGTGGGTTGGGCCAGCTGGGGCCCAAAGAGTGACCTGAGGAGCTGCTGCTGGGCCAGCAGCCAGCCCAGAGCAGGAGAGGGGATGGAAGGAGGGATGCAGAGTGCAGGGAGCTCTCTGCTCCCTTCAGGACACTCAGGACTGAGCCAGCTCCTCGCAGCACAGAGCCAAGACCTTTTCTTGAGAGACAAAAGGAGGGAGGGAGGGAGATCAGTGGTGTGTTACAGCAGAGCTGCCTTCAGCTAATAGCTCAGCAATTTGGTTTCTGTTCTCTCTGCTGCTGGGCTCAAAATATCTCCTGTTTCCCAAAAGACAGCCCTGGCTGCCTGCCTGCAGGCTGTGCTGAAGTTGTTCCACTTTGGAGAGGACAGCTAAAGATTTGTTCTGCCTCCTAGAGTGAATTTATTTTACTTTTTTTTTTAATCATCGTCATCTGGCCCCTCTTCTGAGCATTCATCCAGGAAAGGGGACACATGGGGTCCCAACCAGTGCTCCAGTGATTATTTAAGTACATCAAATGATCATTAGGTAAGGTAAAATCAACAAATATTCACCAGGGCATGGGCTAGAGAAGAGGAAGGAAATCAAACTATTAATTCAAAGGGCAAGGGGAGCATTTCTGAGCAGGAACTGAAGCTTCTGGGAGAGAAAGGCAGCAGCACTGTGCAGAGGAGCAAAAAAGAAGCAGGAGATGTGAAAATTTCTATGACTAAAATAGGAAAGAGAAGAATTTTGGACAGAAATAAAAGGGAGAATGAGGAATCTGAGTGTGATGGAGTGGAAAATGTGAGTAAGCAGAGTCAAGGTGGCAAAGTCAGGCAGAGTCAGAAGCACCTTGGCAGCTCCAGTGAGTGGGGCAGGGAGGTGACACCAGGAGTGCTCCTGAGAAAGGGCATTAACCCAAACATGGGGAAGAGCAGGCTGCAGAGACATGGCAGAGAGAGCAGAGCAGAATTGGGGTGAAACAGCAACACTTCCATGGACAAACAGGGCATGGAAATGGAAAGGGGCTGAGATACAAAGGGCAGATAAAGGAGGGCAATGTCCATGGGCACAGCAGCACCTGACACTGCTGGGCTGGTGGGATGTTGGGATAGTGGGATGTTGGGATGGTGGGATTTTTTGGATGTATGGGATGATAGGATGCATGGGATGCTGGGATTTTTGGGATGTGTGGGATGTATGGGATGTTGGGATGTTGGGACACTGGGATGTATGAGATGCTAGAGATGCTTGGGATGGTGGGATGTATGGGATGCTGGCATGTATGGGATGTTAGGATTTTTGGGATATATGGGATGTTGGGATGATAGGATGGTGAGATGTATGGTTTTCTGGGATGCTGAGATTTTTGGGATATATGGGATTGTTGGGATGATGGGGCACTGGCATGTATGGGATGTTGGGATGATGGGATTTTTGGGATGTATGGGATTGTTGGGATGATGGGACACTGGCATGTATGGGATGCTGGCATGTATGAGATCTGTAGGATCTGTGGGATGTTGGGATGCTGCTGCCTCCTCCCTCCTCCAACAGCCAAGCCCAGATTTACACTGTGCATCTTCTGACCCCCAGAGAGAGTTCCCTCAGCCCCAGAGAGCTCAGTGCTGCTCAGTTTTGGCAGTGCTGAGCCAGCAGGAGAGAGGTTATTCACGAGCTTGGGCTGGTCCAGTGCACCCAGGTTCTCACATCTGCTGGACTGATGGTTTGAAGGCAAGCTTGCTTTCCTGCAAACCTTTCAAACCCTTTTTGTGTTCACACAGAATCCACTTTATCTTCTGATTATACTCCTTAGCCTATAAAGACTCTGCACAAGTACAGTCCTACTAGTAAGGCATAATATTAACAGCATGCACAACCTTGCCCAGTGCTGAACTGCTCCATCACAGTAATTACTGACACAAAAGTGCTTGATCTAGCTGAATAAAGTCCATGTACATTCACCAGGAACAGAAATCACAGCTGCTAAAAGTCAGATGCATAAAAGCAGCATTAGGGGAAAAAAATGCAGATTTGTGGAGAGAAAAAAAAAACCTATTGTTGCTGATTTACCCATGTACTAATCTATTTTTGCCTCTAAACTGAAAGAGGGTTTTGTTTGGTGACTGACACATATTTGAGTCACATCAGAAGGGAGAGAATAATCCCCACCTGCTGTCATATTGTTCTCCAGCTGATTGTCCTCTTGATCTGTAGTGCTCATATCACAGCAGGGAGCACATGGAAAAGGGGGTTGGACAGGCAGGAGAGATGTGCTGGAGAGAACAGTCAAAAATGCACAGAATGGCCTAATCAGCAAAGAGAAAATCAGGCTGTTGGCAGGAGGGGGGAAGGAAAATGAAGCAAAAAAAAACCAAAAGAAGACAATTCTGTCGGGTGAGACACAATAACCAGAGCCCCACACTCACAGACACGGATCCTGTGCCCCCCTTGCAACCCACACATCTGATTTTCTGTAGCCCAACCATTCTCCAAAAAAGCCCATGACAGCTCATGGTATAAACAGCCCAAAAAATCCAGTTGTGATAGATACAGAATGTATTTAAGGCAGATTTTATCCTGCTGCTTGGGAAGTCCTGTCCTGCTCCCAGCACTGGGAGTTCACAGCTGCCCCAGCACTCCGGGGTGGGAGATTTAAGTGCCTTTGTGTCCAAAGCAAGAGCTGCCTTTGGGCCACGTTTTCACAGATTAGTTGTTTGTACAAGTGAATTGCTTTCTGAAATGCCCTGATGCCTCTGGGATCCCCTGACACGGAGTGTGAGCCCAGACACTGCTGCAGCCTGAGCCCCAGCCCCACTGCTGCCACACCCAGAGCATCAAAAACACCGAGTTAAAAACCCAAAATGTCAAATTTATGTTCTCCCTGCCCAATTCGAGCTGTTTTGACAGAAGTCCAGGCTCCATCACAACGTCTCATTCATCCTGAGGTCTTTAATGAGGAAGACTCATTAGCATGTAGTCAAACTCAGGTTTCCCCACCTCAGAGCACATCCCAGCCTTTGCTGCTGTTACCTGTGCACAGCTTCTCATTAAATATGACACAGATTTGTTACCTTGCTGAGCTGGCTGTAAATTGAACTTGTCATAGTGAAGTGCATGTTTTCCAGTTCTTCATCTCTGTGCTTCCTGTTGCTATAGTGACCATCAGAAACCAGAGCCTAAAAGGCAAAGAGAAAGGAGATTTTTCTCTGTTTAAATAGCACCTTCCATCTCCAGCACCGGCAGGTTCTCTCGTTTCAGCTTTACTTGTTAAGATAACCACACAAAGGAGCTGAGCTCCTCCAGCTCTCAGGGTCTCAGCCAAACCTGCTGAAGCCAAAGGCAGCATTTTCAATGGCTTCAAGGAGCTCCAGATCATTCCTGTATTGCCTCAAAGGCTAATTCAGTACAGATTTGCAGCACTTTGCAGCTCATTTTAGCTTAAACCCCTCAGAGCAGGAACATGCTGATGTCCTGCTACAACAGTGACTGATGCCATGAGGAGAACAGGACATCCATCCATCCATCCATCCATCCATCCATCCATCCATCCATCCATCCATCCATCCATCCATCCACCCACCCACCCACC
>JAWWEY010000029.1:2268415-2298362 GCA_035582745.1 Loriotus luctuosus | reverse complement strand
AATTATCTGATTGCTTCTCCTGTGTTTTGCTGCTTTGGAATGTGGTTTGGACATTGTTTACCAACTGGTCATTGTTTGATTGGTTACATGTGAATTGTTTTGACTTAATGACCAATCACAGTCCAGCTGTGTCAAGGCTCTGGCGAGGGTAATGAGATTTTCATTATTATCTTGTTAAGCCTTCTGTCTGTATCCTTTCTTTATTCTTTAGTATAGTTTAGGATAGCATATTAAATATCATATCATATCATAAATACAATAATAAATTAGCCTTCTAAGAACATGGAGTCAGATTCATCTTTCCTCCCCATGATGGGGACCCTGAAAATACCACAGCAGTTTCTCAGCTGGTTCATGTTGGCAGGGCAGAACATCATCTTCCATTAAATTAGCTCTGGCACTGACAGCAACACTCCCCTGACACAAATCACACCCAGCACTCTCACTCAATGCCTGCTTGTGCCTATCTGGCTGAAATTTTGGCTGTGGTTTCAGTCAAGAGACTTCCTTGCAGAATGTTATAGCCCAGATGTTTCAACCAGAAGAGGCAGAGGCTAGCCCTTAGTGGAAATAACTTTTTGATAAAGTTAAAGATAGATAAATCATTTATTTGGCTCCATATAAAACCAGTTTTAGAAGCACAGGTCATGTTTCCTCCTATAACCCAGATAGGAAATAGATTTCACAGCATAAAAAACCTTGTTCAGGTAGTGTTGTAAGTGTGCCTTGGACTTATTGTGACCCCACTGTCACTGCTAATGTGGGCTGAACTGCTGAAGAGATGCATAAAAATGAATAAAATGGGAAATTTAAGTTCTGTGAATTTCCTCCCTTTGAGATGAGTGGGTCCATCAGTCATTTCAGT
Organism: Loriotus luctuosus; assembly: GCA_035582745.1. Lineage (NCBI taxonomy): Eukaryota > Metazoa > Chordata > Aves > Passeriformes > Thraupidae > Loriotus > Loriotus luctuosus. Next base: position 2,297,497 of record JAWWEY010000029.1, on the reverse strand, counting down.
TACAATAGGTTTGTTATCTCTGCAAATAATTTTTTACTACTGAAATCATAGCCATCCTTCTGCTGGAATTAAGGCAGAAATTTGCAAAGGACAGAGGTAACTTTGGGGCTAAGATAAGAGAAGTTGTTTTTCAAGAAAGCACTTGAGAGGAATTAATGCTCCTTAGTGTGTTTCTTGATCATTGCTCGAGCCAAGATCTCATATATTTTCTCAGGCTGATGGGCCAGCAGCATAAAACTTCTGCATTTTATTATCTTGTTCTAAATGCTCCAATTTATTACTTCCCCTTTGTCTGGCTAGCCCCAAAGATATATGATACAGGTAAAGCCACTTGGTAAGAATACAGAAATGCAGCTCAGTCTGAAGCACAGATGGAACAACTGCAAAGGGACATTTTTAATGGAATGTGAGGTTTTCATTTTAGCACTTTGCTTCTTCCCAGGTCTCCTGCCTGGGTGCCCCCAGGAATGTTATCCTTTAAGCACCAGAAATGCATTTCCTCAGGACTGCTGGTGAAGGGCCCAGCCTCAAGCTCTCCTCTCACACTTGTGGAGTGCTAATCAGGCAGCTCCCTACTTAGCTTCCTTTGTTACCTAATTTTTTTTCTTTGTTGGTTTGTTTTGGTGTTTTTGGTTGTTGTTGTTTTTACAGCATTCCTGTCATCCGAAATGTGATTTATTTCTCTTCTGTCTCAGAAAACATTACAGCACTTGTGCTGGGAGTGATGCCCTTCCCAGTAACTCTTTGGCTACTCCTCTTCCATGGTTTGAGCCCAAGCAAACTTATCAAACCTCTTTCCCAATATAAGATGACTCCAAAGTCATCTTAGCTCAGAGAGCTATACAAGACACTACAATCATGCTTTTGAAGGCCCAGTTGTTGGCATGCATGGAGTTTGTAGTTAAACTGCTTTTACTTCTTCAGTGTGGAAACCCAGGGCACAGGGAATATTTCCCTGTCTGCTCTGGTGTGCCCTGATCCCCAGGGGACCACTGACTTTGACCCTCATTCATGGAGAAAGTTTCCTACACTTCAAGATAGACTGGAATCCACCAAAGTGTGAAATGGATTATAGAGAGTAGTGTAGGTGTATCACTGGGTGAGAAATTCAGGTTTTGGGATTTTTAGTATGTTGTGGATGGAGCAAGATGGAGGGCACAGGGTGTCAGCCTGGGTTTCTTCTTCATGCTTCTTCTTCCTTCTTCTTCATGAGTTTGGGTGGCATTTTGTAATTGGGCAGAAAAACCTGCATTGCAGCTCTGTGGGATCAGTAATTGGGTTAAAAGGGAAAATAATCTAGGTGTCAGTTCTTAATTGGATAGTTTAGTCTTAAAAGACCTTGTAACGAGAGTGTTGGCCATTTTGTGCCTTCTAATGAAAAGCTGCCCAACTCACAGTTTCTGATAAGAAGTAACAAACACCTGAGTCCAAACATGAACCACCATCTCAAGTGCCTTCAATGCAGACCCAGAGAAACTGATAGCACAGGGTGGGGTTGTTGGGGTGGACAATCCCCATGGAGTTGGACTCCATGATCCCTCTGAGCCCTTCCAGCTCAGGCCTTTCCATAATTCTATAACTCCACATTAATGGCAATTAAATGGGGGAATATTAAAATCAAAGGGTCTTGCATACAATATCCCTCATTTCTGTCAGTAACATACAGGCCTGAGGATATTTCCATACACAAATGGAGACAGATGGATGAAATGGGCAGCAGTGTCTTCAGAAGTGCTGAGAATGTCTGAGAGTCCTTCTCAGCATCTCTTTCAGTTCACAAATATAACAGCAACCCTCTCTTGTCACCTTCTGTTGTCAGCCTTTGAAATCTATAATCAGTAATTCATGAAGCTCTGGCAGCTGAGCACCAGATTTTCACACAGGACCACTTGCTCAACGAGGTTACTTTGGGTCACATCAGACTTAAAATGATGATCATTCTCTAAAACATTATCCCAAACTGTGGCACACAGAATTGTTTCCCCATGCCACGCTGCAGGGATGTGCAATAGAGATAAATCACAGGAGTATTTATGAAAGAAGGTGCAAATCTGAGGATTTTACATAGGTGCTGGCAGTGGAACAGAGAAATTTGGGTGAGCAATCCACCCCATGGCCACAGAGAACTTTCAAATGGCTTTTCCCCCATTTAGTAGTGGCCATTTTATTTTCATTTTAACCACTTACGATGGAAAACACTTTTCTAACCAGTGTTTAAACAAATCTTTATTTGTCTTCTGATTGTATTTTGATTGTGTTGCCTGTTCCAGAGGCTGAACTAAGCCTGGATCTTGAGGTTCCACTACTCTGATATTCCCCACCTGATTTACTGATAAAAGAAATATTTACACACTCCTTACAGTATTTACTTGTGCTCCTGTATTAATTTACTAACAATAATTCTGAGCACACTGTAATTTCTGAGTATCCCAGAAGGCTCCTGCTGCTGGGCAGGAGCAAATAACAGGAGCAGGATTTACAAAGGAAACAGAATTTAAACTCTCTGCATGCACATTATTGCCAGTGTGGCCACTGGTGCAAAGTGGAATTTATGAGGCTGTTTGATTATTAAATGACAAACTGGCTAATGCCGTGGTTTAAAAAGGATGGGAGATAAATCAGCAGTACAGTGTTAGTCCAGAGATCTCCCTGACAGAAAACAAAATGAAATAAGGGTTTGTGTGGCTGTAAAGTACATGGCTAATTAAAGTGCTGGAATTACACATAAAAAGAGAGGGAACATGGTCTGCCTTTCTCCACAGATATGATTAAACCCTGACAAAGCCTATTTCTGCTCCCATTTTATCCTGCTGCAATTATAACCTTTATGAGCTCTTTTATTGGCCTTTTTTAAAATATTTGGTAGGGTTATAGTTGCTAAAAAAAAAGGGAAAACCAATCCCTTCCAGTTCTGTGATGGGCTCATTCTTAAATAAGTCAGATCATGCAGCTGCTTTTAAATTATTTAGACAAGTTTAATCTTTTGTTAAAGAAATCATGAAACTAGACCTATTCCACCCAAAGGGGAAAGAATATTCCTTCATTTTCATCTTTTTCCTTTCACTCCTGATAATAGTTTATTCCTGATAGTCCTGAATATGTGGTAACCACTCTCCCTGATCAGCTGAACTCTTGATATCACAGGAGATTGCATTAAATTCAGTTTGTGTGTAAAGAGGTGTGCTAAATAGGAGCACTAATTATTAGATTTTCCATATTAATAGATCCACAATTAAATATTTTTAATTAGATTTCTTCTGAGTTCTTGAGGTCATTTTTAAGTTTCCAAAGCTGCAGTATTTGGGCCCCTGCTTTCTGAAAAATATCTTAGAATTTTTTGAAGGGTAATTTTCTGCATTTCTTGCTGGGGTTCAGCAGTGAAGGTCCTCAGCCCTCAGTCCCCTCTTCAGGGCAGAGGTTTCTCCAGCCCCATTTGTCTTCCCCATCCTTTCTGTGGCTCAGACCCACCATTGCTCAGCTCTTCAGCAGCTTGTCTGCTCTCATTTCTGTAAAACACTTCATTGCGCTTGAAGCACACATGTAAATCCTGCAGAAAATGCCAAAATAATATTTTTTTAAATGTTAGATGGGGAATTAAAGCCTGAACATACCAGTACTAGATCTGTTTATTGTTCCCAGCCCTCTCCATTGAATTTCCCTTCCAAGTTTTCAGCAATAACTCCATTCCACCCTTACTGGCAGTGCTCAGGCCCTGAGCAATGGGATTTGTCCATGGTCCATGCTGCTGGCACCTGGGAGAGGGAATTCCAGGTTATCAGCTGCAGGAATCCAAGGGAAATCCACAGTGGCTCCTCCTGGCTGGTTTTCCCTGCTCCCTCCTCCTGTGATATCCATCAGTTCAGCTTCAGGTGCTCTCTGGGGCAATTATCCTCCTTCTTTGGGTCAAAAATCTGCTGAAATGGGGTTTGGGGAGCAATGCCACTTCTGCAAGGGACAGCTGTTTGGCTTTTGTGGAATAAAGAACTTTTCCTGGCGTGTGCTGGGGGTTTGAGCTCAGAGTAGCAAGGAAGCACAACAAAAGCCAAGCCTTGTGCTCCAAACTCCCTTCCCGTGGAGGCTGACACAGATCTCAGCTATTTTCATGTATGTCACATCCTCAGTGCATGCAACAGGAGTTTTCTTCATCTCTCTCCTTGCTTCTATCCCCTCGTATCCAACTGAGGAAACAGAAGAGAAGAAAGGAACGATTCATATATTAAATAAAACAAATTTTCAAGTCTAGACACCGATCTCATCACAAACGTCTTTAGGCCTTCAGTGAATTCAGATTTGGAGCTCTCATGGAAAGCTTCTTTCACAAAAATTCCTTTTGATGGAAGCATTTTAATGGAAGGGAGTTGGGCCTGGTTTTGCTTTGCCAGAAAGAGGTGCTATTCCCCCAGCCTGGGCTGAGCATCCCCAAGCCCTGCAGTGAATGCATGGAAACATATGGGATTCACTGCACTCGGAATTTCAATGAGGAGAGCTGAGGGAAAACTGAGAAATGAGGTAGGCTGGAAGAATGCATTAGTCATATACAGCACTTTCCATGCATTAATAATCAGTAATAAGCAAATATTCATAATTTAAATTGTTTTTGGGGGCCCGGAAAAGAAGTGCATTTAGAGATCATAAAATATGCTCAATACTTGTTGGCTCCAAGTCTTGCTTGTAGGACACAGCTCAGTCCCAGCTCTGTGAGGGATGGGAATGGATCCTCTGCCATAAACACACTGGTGAATTCTGTGTCTTGTGGCACTCTTGGTTCTGGTGTTTTACACTCAGGTTATTGCCATTAATCTGAGGAAACATGGGAAAACGATGAGGTGGGAAGCTGCATTTCACAAATTCCATGGAAAGTGAGTGGAGCAGATGTTGTTGTGGGTGGGGGAATTATCTGGGAATTGCTGAGTTCCTGGAGGATCTGGGAATTTCTGAGTTCCTCAAGGATCTGGGAATTGCTGAGTTCCTGGAGGATCTGGGAATTGCTGAGTTCCTGGAGCTGCCCCTTGGAGCCCAGGCTCAGGGCTTCTCCTGCTGCCAGGGGAGCAGCCAGGACCCAGCAGGTTTCCTTAGGATCTGTTTCCTAAGGATCTGTTCTCCCACCACCCTCTGGCCTCCCCTTGCTTGTGCTTTCCTTCTGCTCCTCCACTGCTCACAGCCAAATTCCAAAACCAGCAGCATTTTAACACATTTACACTTTTTTTTTGTTATTTGGGAAAAGGATTGTTTTGTGTCTGTGGAATTTGACAAATTAGTATTAGACAAATTAGAATTAGACAAACAGGGAGTTAAAAAGTCTGCAGCTCCTCGTGAGGGGCAGCTCCAATCTCTGTTCCCTGGGACAGGGAATGGCTGGAGTTGTGCCAAGGTTGGATTTTTTGGGAAAGGGTCTTCCCCCAGAGGGTGCTGGCACTGCCCAGGGAATGGGCACAGTCCCAGAGCTCCAGGAGAATTTGGAAAACCCTCCCAGGGACGCTCAGGATGGGATTTTGGGGTTGGATTCTGATCCTCATGAGTCCCTCCCAGCTCATCTTGTGCTGTGATTATTGGTAAACACGAGAAGTCCTCACTCAATGCCCTGATCAAACACAAAATGCATTGTCTGTGAAACGGCGTTTCAGCTCCAGCCAATTTGAGCAGAAATGTGTCAGGACAGTTCAGCAAACTTCAGGGAAGCATTTCAATTACCAGAATGTCAATGCTGTTGGTTTAGCCTCAGAATATCCGTTATCCTTAAAAATAAATAAGAAAAATCTGCTTGGGGAGGAATCAAGACCAAATGGATAGAAAATTCTAAAATTTGCACTAGTCTGCTAACAAAGGAGGAGATTGATGGCACTTGACTATTCTTTAGCTGAAGTCAATATGCAGCCTCAGGGAGTTATTTACTTGTTCTTGGCAGGTGCCTCCCTCTCAAATGAGACACCAAACTTAGATGAGCAAAGCTGAGGGAATGAAATCCATCCACAGTGTCTGAAAAAAACCCACAACTGCCTTGAAGTCAAAGCAGATGAGTGGCACAGGCAAAGAGCAGCCAGGCTGCTTAGTGCCACAAACCACCCTGCTTTCCTCACCCCCTGCTTTCACATAAAATACCCCAGATATTTGCATGCAGGTACCAAATTCCATATAAAATCTATTTTTCTTACGATATTCCAGAACTTACTGTTCTATTCCCACCTTTCTACAGCACTGCAGTTGGGTGACTAGCACTGGGATATTAATTTTACTATTATTTTATTTTTTAAGTCTGGTTTTTGAAGCCTGGATTAAGTGTGTCTCTGTTTTCATCCTCCCTGCTTTTCCACCACGAGGAGTTTTGCATAGCTTTGATGAGATGCCTTAACCCTTCTATCTTATCAGTGTCTGTGTGCTTGTAAAGAAGTTCATTTCCTATTTTAGTATTTAAATACAGCACTTGAAGTGTGGGCACCAGCAATCAGAGCAATTCCAGCTATCTCAGACATCACTGCTGAAAGTCAACACGAATACAAATTAAGCTTATCTGTTGATGAAATCCCACTTTTGCCTGGAGAACCAATGGGATTGATTCCACCTCTGCTAAATTGATGAATCACTTCAGCTCCATTCCTTGCTTACAAACAGATTGGCAGGAATCAAAAGCACAGATTTACCTGCCTGCTTCCAGTGTTTGGTCTGAAGTTACTCTTTAAGGCTTGAAAACTCCTACAAAACCTGGGGTTGCTGTTTAGAGGTGATTTTTATCTCTGAAACCCCAGTGTCACAGCACATTTGGTGCTAACCAGACAAACCCCACTATCACACCGTTCCCCAGGGAATGCTGAGAGCTGCAGGAAGTATTTTCTAACTAAAAATGTCCAGTGGTCATGGTTTCAGACAGAAAAGAGAAGGGAATTGCAGAGAACTGGGAGAGGCAGTTCCAATGTGTTTACTGAGGATTTATTTGCTCTCAGCAGGGAAGTTTGTCTGATTTTGGGGTTTGTCTGGTTTTGGTGTTGAGTGTAGGCATTTTCCAGTGCCACTGGATCTGGGAGGAACATCACACATGGCAGCAGCCACAGGAATCACCAGAACTGGGGATTTTGGCAGAAGTTTTACAACCAAAGGGTTGTGAGAAAACACCCCAAACTCTCCTGAAGTGCCTTCAGTCTTTCCTTCTCCTTCTTTCTGGTTATTTTGTTCTTGTTCCCCACGCTGAGAGTGAAGGCAGGGGAATGGAAAATTCGACTGAAAGATGAGGAGGGAAATAAGGAGAAGGAAGAAGGAGCACAGATGATGGGAAGAAAAAAAGAAACACTTTATTTTTCCTTCTTTATCTTATTTTTCTTTGTTTCTCCCCTTTCTTCTCCCTCTGTTCTGTTTCCATTTGAAGTCCAGGCCCTGCAGAGTAACGAGGAGGCAGGAGGGGACCCCCATTGCTACCTGACCCAGGCAGCAGCCAGAGGATATTGGTGCAGGGGAAGACAGGAAAAAAGGGTTTTTCCTTTGTTTTCTCTCTTCTTGGAGAGTTTCACAAGGGAACAAGCCAACAAACCTAATTTCACCCTGCACTGCTGAGTGCTCAGTGCCAGTGTTTAGCAGACCAGGTAATGGGAGCATGGAGGAAGTAAATGAAGCAGATGTTCTCACGTGAAAAAGAGGATTTATTACAACTCCCCTCTGCAGGACACCTCTCTAATGCAATTTGAAATTGTTCCCACTCATGTTACAGCAGCCTTGTTTAGGGGAGCCTTTCCAAGGGGCTGTCCTGCATGCTGAGATGTCCCAGGAAATCTGTCACTCTTCCCTGTCACAAGGAATTGCAATAATCCAGCCCCCAGTGAGTGTCAGTGCTGTGCCCTCTCCCCCTTCCAGCGTCCTGTGCCTGCTCCATGCACATTTTCTGATGGATGTTCAGGATTCCATCCAAAGCCAGATAATCTCATTGGATTTTCTTCCACTGAGCAGGCTGGGAATCAAGATTCCTAATTAGCAGTTTGCAGGATTAAAAAAAAAAAAAGTAATGAGAGAATTCTACCTTCTGTGCTTCTCTTCCAGTCCAAGTTGTGCTGCCATGCACATCATTGTTGCTGATGGTATTGCTGCAGCAGCCAGTGTGGGATGCAAAATATGCACCAAATTTGAAAAACATGCATCAGATTTGGAAAACATGCATCAGATTTGGAAAAAAATGCACCAAATTTGGCAAGCATGCACCAAATATGGAAAACATGCACCATATTTGGAAACCATGCACCAAATTTGGAAAGCCTGCACCATATTTGGAAACTGTGCACCAAATTTGGAAAACCTGAACCAAATTTGGAAAACATGCTCCAAATTTGGACAACATGCACCAAATTTGGAAAAATGCACAAAATTTGCTGCACAGGCACCAAATCAAGGATTGTGATCCCCAGAGTTCTCAAAGAAAATGTGACATTAGAGAGAACAGACCAAGGTGTGTGCGGGAGGTGATAGAAAGGAGATTGATTAACAAAGAACCACAGAATGTCCCAGGCTGGGAGGGATCCATGAGGAACATTGATGTCCAGCTGCTGGCCCTGCACAGGATAATGTGATGGGCACAGGGACTGCAATCAGGCAATTTCCAGGCACAATGGACAAAGAATCTCCCAGGGAGGGATTTCTGGATTTCTGGGGTCATTTGGAGTGGGAAGGGTCATGCAGTGAGAGCACTGTGGAAAAGCACCTTGAAAGATCTGTAGGAGGCCACAAACAGCTCTGGTTTAGGATTTTTGGGAGACAAATGAAGGTTGTTCTTTCATTGCTCCTTTTCCACAAGAGCTAAAAATCTTGGATTTTCAGTGAAAGAGAACTCTGGAAAAGGAAAGGAAAAGCTGAAGGGACACACACAAGTGACAGAATGTGACTGACACGTCAAAAAGACAGAAACTTTCTATGCAAGGATGTGGGTTTGGGGCAGTGAACCACACCCAGTCCCCACCATTGTCACTCAAACTGGGCTTAAATTCACCAGCCCAGGGAGGATTGTCCCAGGTTTCCTGCAGGTCCAGGGGGAGCCCAACCAATAGGCACAAGAAATCAGAGGTGATGGACCTGGCTGGATGGGGTTTGGAGCACCCTGGGGTAGGGGAAGGTGTCCCTGACCATGGCAGGGGTGGAATGGGATGAGCTTTGAGGTCTCTTCCACTCCAAACCATCCTGGCATTCTCTGATTCTGTTTTGGAGATTTTTGGTCTCTGATTCTATTCCAGGGTTTCTGAAATCCAAGCAGGGCCATGCTGGTGTCAGCTACTTGTTGTCTGGACAGAATTCTGTAAGGTTACCAGCAGGTTTTATTGTTCTTGTGCTCCTGAAATGTGTTCTGACAAGGAGAGAGGGAAGCAGCTTCCTGTAAGTGAATGAAACTCCCACGCAGAGGGCAATTCAGGGCCTTCTGTACTGGTTAAATTCTACTAAAATCCCATATGAAGGGCTTAGTTTTACATCTGGAGTGAATTCAGTTGTGTGAAGGGCTGAGTCAGAGCTCCTGATAGTGCCTGGATCATAAAAATGATGATTATTGGTGGGATTAGGATAGTGGCAGTGTGGACATCCCATCCTGCACTGGAAGAGCTTTTGTCTGATGTAGCGGACTTACAAAAATTTCATAAAACCAGCAGAACTTGGAAGATAAAGAAATTGGCAACTGTTTCATTTGGCAATTCTGCTCCTTTTCTGCTTTTCTTTGCCATACACACAGAGGTGCTGTTGCCCAGTATTCCCTGGCTGCCAGCTCTGGGATGTGTCACTACAAGACATTTGGGCACATTTGGGTGCTTTTGTCACTTTTTTCCTTTGGCCATCACAGAGGAACATCTGCCTCACAATTAATCCTTGAGTGTGTTACAGACAGGGCAAAACAATTTTTGCTATTTTATGTTAAAGGCAGTAGCAGCTCCTGAAAATCCTGTGTTTTCTCTGGAATCTGTATGATGGAGTACAGCTCAGTTCAGATGGCTGTATATATTTACATAAATAAATATTTGTGGTCCCAATTGCAGGGATTTGATGCAAAAATAATTCTATTTTTAGGAAGAGGGTAGAATTTTAAGAAATAGGATGGAAGAGTTCTAGCATCACATTAAATAATTTCTAATAATATTATTTTCTACAATACTTTAATAAGACTATTCAGCTGGATTGTGTAATTTTGTTTTGATCCAAATAGTTAAAAGATTATAATGACATTTATTTGATTTCCAGTTAATTGTCAGTCAACCCTGAAGCTCATTTATATCAGCATGCAGATAAGGAAAATCTTTTAAGCGCAGTTTATTAAATGGCAACACTATTAGCATACAAATTATGCTCAGAATAGAATAAACAGGTACAAAGATCATTAACATATGATACAGACAGTCAGATCTCAGATGGGATTCAGTGGGACCTTTTCAAAAATACCAGGGCTGTCAGCAGCAGGGACAAGTCATTCACTCAGCCAAACTTTGCTCACATTTTCCCCTGCATAAATCACTGCTAATTCCGAGTCGTTTGGGAGTTGTGCTCATCTTTCTGCCTCTCACTCACTTCCCTTTGTAGTTTTTAATGCAGCCTCTCCTGCTCCTCAATCTTGGTAAAATTAGAGGAGTCAGATATTGTCTCAGTGTCTGGCAGCATGTCTGGAGAAATTTATAAACAATATATCTCTTTGCACAGCCTGGAAATAAAGAGGGGGTTTGCTCCTGAGCAGCAAAGGGAGGCTGAGCAGACATGGTTTCAAATAGGATTTCTCAGATAATAAAAATTACTTTGCCTCTGATTTCATCAGATCCAGATTCCTCTCTTTTTATCAGCACAGTGCTGTGATGAGGCTTCAATAAGGCTGGGAGGTGTCAGATGTGAGAGCAGACAGGAGACAAGGAGAGGGAATCTTTACAAAGTATCAGGGTTACTTCATTTGGAAAAGAATTACACCCTTGAAGGGAGAGCTGCCCTTCTGGCAGTGCTGAAAGCTGCAGAATCCACCCAGTTTTACACGGATCCAGCTCAAGATTTTGATGGGGATTTCAAAGCCCTTTGCTGTTTGAATCCATGCATTTCATATCCATGAATTAACATCCCCCTCTCCCACAAACAGATTGGCTGAACAATGCAGCTGTGCACAAAGCTACCCCTGCTGCACTTTTTATATCTAATGACTTGACACCTCTTTCTTTTCTCAGATTTTATTTCTTCCATCAACCTTGTTAAATACATATTATTCTTTCATGCTCTTAAGATCAAAGCAAATGGCCATCAACAATCTTTTGTTCACACGAGACAACACGCTCGGAGATGGTTTGTTTGGCCTGGTTAATTAAAAGCTGTACCTATCACCCCTGCTTGATTTCTCAAGTTCTTTACTTAAAAAAGTATGTGTGACAATTTTAATGAGCTCTCACCTCTTCCCCACAGCCTCTGGCTTCTGCACAAACTTTGCAAACTCTTCTTTTTGAACGTCACACGGAGCTCTGGCTCCAGTAGATCCCAGGGAAGCTGTTTGTTTTCCCTCCCTGCACATGGAGCTCATCTCCTGATGGAATCACTCAGAGGGGAATTTCAATAGTTATATCTGATGGGTTTAAAGTAAAAGAGGGTCAGGTTACATTAGGAATGAGGAGGAAATATTTTACATTGCTGGTGACAAAATGCTGGCACAGGGTGCCCAGAGCAGCTGGGGCTGCCCCTGGATCCCTGGCAGTGCCCAAGGCCAGGCTGGACACTGGGGCTTGGAACAACCTGGGACAGTGGGAGGTGTCCCTGCCCATGGAACTGGATGATCTTTAAGGTCCCTTCCAACCCAAACCATTCCACAATTCCATATGGAATAATATTCCTGTGTATTCCCAACTCACCCTGGTGTGAAGGAACTTTGCACAAATAGTCACAAGTGGATTTTCATCACTTCTTTTGCTCCCAGCAGCTTGGTTTAATTGACCTGCTCACCCTGAGGTAGCACCAGGCAGGAGCACAGGAGAAAGCAGGACTCTGATCAGGATTTAAGCACTTTGTAAATCAGAAATGCCAGCCTAGAGTTAGGCTGGGCTTAAGCAATCCCTTGGTGTCTCAGAGCTTTATGAACTCAGCTGGGCCCTGAGTTCTTCCTTCTCCTCCTTCTTTCACAGCTCTGCATTTATCAGATCTGCTTCACATCTTGTGCTTTTGGGCCCTTGACAGGCACTTATTTACTTATTGAGAGAAGTCCAGTTTTCCTGGCAGACAGAATATTCTCCTTGCAGTGTCTTGGACAAGTTAAACTTTTCTGTCTCATCACAGCACTTGGAATTACCTTGTCTTGTGATGCAGCTGCTAAGAATTATTATCTATAGCCTTCACACAGCCTCAAATGTTGTGAAAAGGAATGGTTTCCAGCAGGTGAGACGTGCCTTTCACAGCTTCTTTTTAAACCATTTGTCAGAGCTTGATCCAAAGCCCATTAAAGACAATATTCCCACGGCCTTGTGCATCACAGCTCCCTGATTTGGGAGAGAAATGGGAGAAGACAAAGGGCAGCCCCTCTGAACCCACCCAGGGCACAAAGTCCTGGCTCTGAGGGACTTTAGGGCAACATTGCTGTTCCTGGCACCTGGGACAGCGTTTCACATTTGTTGTTTTTCTTCTTGCATTTGAAATGCATCATCTTGATTTTCTGCTGTGCTCTGTCTGCCCATCCCTCTCCTGTCACAGACCTCAGGACAGCTGGAAATTTCTCACTTTTTTAAACATTTTTTTCATTCCTTTCCCCACTAAACTAATTACTCTGGAGTCCTTTGTGCTGTTACACAAATTCTGCCTGAGTGTCTTATTTACTGCTCGCTCTAATTGTTGTTAGGTAGCGTGACCTGTTTCAAACAACTCAGGAGCTTTTATTTAGCAGATTTTCTCTCTGCTGAGCTCCTTTTTGATCCACTAAAAGAACCATTCCATCCTCAGCCTGCCCAGCCATTGAAATATTGTTTCAGAGCAGCATTTCTTCAGATCAAACGTGACACTGTCAGGTCCTGAGTGGGTACAAACCCCTCTTAGTGGCTAAATGAGAGAGATGGGAATTATCAAGGTCTCAATTCATCATGAAGAATACAGGGATGAAAAATCTGAGGCATGACCAAACTTCAGTGGAAAAGCTATAACCAGAATCCACAGGGGCTAAGATGGAGCTTTCAAAGCTTGTCCCCTTTGCTGTTCTGTATTTTACTGGCTGGTTTTTCCTGTGTATTTACCTACACTGAAGCATTTGGGGTTGGAGATTGTCTTTTTTTTTTAGCTTTTTTGCTTTATTCCACTTCTGGATTTTAATTTGCACCTAAGAGCTTTTAGGTGCAACTGCAGTAAAAGTAACAGATCATCAATATTTGATGGAGAGAAAGACACTGAGGTGGCTTGTTATGAATTATTATTCAGGTGCCCAATTTATGAGCATTTGCTGATTCACACTGGAATCTCTTTGGATACTGTTTGATGAACACCATATGTTACCCAGCCACTCAATTGCATCCCCTGTTTTATCACCATCAGTTTTTCTGGTGGTTGGTGCAAGCTGATGGGAAGAAAAGCATCACTAATGCAAAAAAATATTGCAGAGGCAGAAGGGGAATACTTGGAAGTGTTTCTTCATGCTCAAAGCTGCCTTTGGAACAGCCAGAGGTGTGTGAGGGAGAGGACCCAGGGCTGCTGTGTTGATGCACAGCTGTGAAACCAGCTCAGTTCATGGGACCACAGAATCATGGAATATCCTCAGCTGGAAGGGACCCACAAGGATCAGAAATGCTGCCCCAGGTGCCAAGATCCGGCTCCTGGCCCTGCCCAGACACCCCAAATCCCACCTGGGCATCCCTGGGAGGGTTTTCCAAAGGCTCCTGGAGCTCTGGGAGCCTCAGGGCTGTGCCCATTCCCTGGGGAGCCTGGGCAGTGCCAGCACCCTCTGGGGATGAACCTTTCCCAAAAATCCAACCTCACCCTCCCTGGCAAAACTTCATTCCCCCTTCCTTATCCAAACAATCCCCTTCAGCTGACACATCTCTGTATTGAGGAGGGGACTTGGCCTCCTCCTATTTTGCTCAGTTCCTGGTCAAAATGATGGATTATTAAACCTGAACTTATTCCCTCACTGTACCACGAGTGGCAAAGCCAGAGCTGCTGCAGCACCTGGTGATTATTGCCAAGGAAACAAAGATTTTTCACGCCAGCCCAAATCCCTTCCCCTCCCAGCAGCACAGGGACACCTCTGCTTGTCCTGGTCCCAAATCCACCCTGCCCTGCTCAGGAGCAGATCTTTGTTAATATCTGCTTAATTTTAATTTTAGTTTTCCCTTTAATTTTATGAATCCCCACAGGGAAAGGTCAGATGAGGGTGGGACACATGAAATTAGGTGGATATAAGCCAGAAGATCACCAGAAATCCATGTTTGGTGCTTCTCCTTCCCAGCTGAGCTGTTGGGAGGTGTGACAGGAGCAGGACAAGGTCTGATGTGTGTTCTACATGCAGTTACAAATGTATAAATGCCAGAATGGGAAACAGAAACACACTGTGATGGGGTTTTTTTGTGTGTTTAATGGTTCTGATGCTGCTGCCAGCTCCAACTTCTGCTCTTGTGATTGTTCATTTCCTTTAATAATTCAGTACATCACCCAATCTTATGTTGTTAGTAATAAATATTAAATACCCAAGCTGTGATGCGTGAATTAGATATTTTCTATTTTATGAAAGGAGCCTTGTATTAGAGTTAAATGTCAATTAAATGAGGGATATAAAAAATGATGCAGTGCTGCTGTGAGTGAATGGAGCCTGGTTTCCTGTGGAGTTGTGGCTTACACTGAATTTTTTTGAGTGTAAGGAAATGTGGCATTGGGTGCAGATTCTCTGATGCCTGTTGAGGACTGAGCTTAGTGGCAAGAGGAGGTGTACATAGGGACCCTGACCCCATTTTTATGAAACTTCCAGGACCTTCATGTCTTAAATTTCTTCTAAATTCATCAAACAATTTGTTGAAGTTCCACATTTACCAGGAGGATGTTGAAGACCTGGGGGTAAAAACCCCAAAATATGACAGAATAATATTTTCTGTGCTGAAGTTCATTGCTAATTCAGCTGTGATTTGAAAATCCTCTACTTTTGGATGTGTGTTCTGTGTGATTCTGTAGAAAATCCCCCAAATCCTGAAGTCCTGCCCTTGTATGTGACAGCAGAAGGGTGCCAAGCACAGTGGCAGCTTATCCCAGGAAATCACATCCAATCCTTGTCCTGACTTACATCCCAAAGCATCTCAATAACATGAAAAACTAAAATATGAACAAGCTTAAAAATTAATTTTGTCCATAAAAGCCATGAGTGATCCTGAAATTACCATTAAATGAAATTTCCCCAATTCTCTGCAAACTGATATGAACAACTCAGTGACTCCAGGGGGGTTTGAGGGCCCTGTGAGACAGTGAGGGATTTGATTTGGCTCCTTGGCTTGTGAGGTGGCATTTGAGCATCTCAGCCAGTCTGATAATATCTTTTAATAATCCTGACAGAACTCCACGGGCAGCTGGGCTCACACACAACCTTAGCTTGGCTTAGGAGCACTGGTATCTGTGAAAAAAAAATCCAAAAAAACCCAACAAAACCATGGTAAAACAGAACACAAATAAGTAGCAAGTTGAGTCTTTTGACTCTTTCTTGAGATTCCAGATTTTACTGTAAGAAAGTCACCTGGAGAAGTGAATGACCAACCCCAGTTTGCCAATAAAACATTTCTAATATAGAAGTTAATAAGCAGAAGAGGTGAAAATTGGTTAACACAGATTCAGCTCTCTGTAGAAGAGAAAAATCATAATGAAAATATTTAAATATTAAATATTTAAATATTAAAAGTAGCGTTGCATTTCTGTTACTATTCCTCTGCCAGAAGTCTTTTTTACTTCTATTTTTCTATTGTGGCCCAGGAAAGTTGTGGGTTCCCCATCCCTGGAAGTGTCCAAGGCCAGGTTGGACAGGGCTTGGGGCCACCTGGGATGTGAAGGTGTGTGTCCCTGTCCTGTCCATGGCAGGAGTGGGATGAGCTTTAAGATCCACCCAACCCAAGCCATTCTGGGATTCTGTGGTTCCATTTTGTTTGTTTTTCCCCAGGGTGGTGCTCCTGGAGGATGGCAGCCTCAGGATCTCCAACATCTCCAAGGTGGATGCTGGGGTTTACACTTGTGTAGCCACAAACCAGTTTGGAACTGCCAGAAACTCAGGGAACCTGATTGTGAAAGGTATTTCAATATTTCCTTCTTTTGTGGACTGAGATGAGCTTCAAAAACCCCTTCCAACCCAAGGTTCTCTGATTTTGTAACTATTCTATTTTAATATCCTTCTTTTCAGCAGTATCAGGATGGTGCTGTATCCTGCAGTGTGAGCTCCTCCTTAATTTTGCATTTGGCAAAAATCATTTTAATATTCACCTTCTTACAGAGCAATTAGCACTGATACAGCTCAGAGTGCGACCTGCAGCAATGAAAGCACCAAGAACTTCAGGGTTTCTGCAGCTCTGACCTCATTAAGGTTCTCCCCCTTTCACATGCCCCATATATTGTAGCAATATGGGAAAATCCCATTAAAACATGAAAAAAAAAACCTATTTTGTCTGGCATTTATGAAGTTTATTAAAACACCAAGTAACAACATGGTATAAAAATGATCTTGTTTGCAGGGAACATTTGTTTTTGTTTCCCCTCTGGAGAAGTTTGGGCTGTTCAATTATAGGCCTCATTGCTTCAGCATTATTTTCAACTGAAATGTCAGAACTTGGGAAAGCATAGCTAATGTGCAAATTAAGTTTATTGCTGCTCATTGAGTTGTTTATTCTTTGTGGGAGAAGTCTTTATTACACCTCCAGCACTCACATCTCCCCTCTTTTCTCCTCTGGAATGGGATTTGCCATATAATGCATGTTTGCTGTTGCTAAGCAAGATAGATGGATAAGGCAGAACCAAGAGCTTTTAAGAAGCTTTCAAAAGTATTTGAGATAAAAGTTTTGAAGACAAGCCCATAAAAGAAGTAAAAAATATCACCCAGGTGAACATTCTGCATTAGTGGGGATGAGGAGGACACAACAAGAGGTGCAAGAGGATGGGAATACCATAATAAATTAATTTATTTTTTGTTATCACTACTAAAAAACACACCTCATGCCCAAAAGCTAGTGTAATTCCCAAAAGGACAATTTTCAAGATTTATTTGGTGGAGGTAGACAGCTTCAGGCCAATAATAAAGGAGATTTCTTATGTTAACAGCAGTGTCCAAGGCCAGGCTGGACTGGGCTTGGAGCACCCTGGGACAGTGGGAGGTGTCCCTGCCCATGGCAGGGGGTGGCACTGGGTGGGATTTAAGGTCCTTTCCAACCCAGACCTTTCCAGAATTCTGTGATTTAAGAATCACCTAAATTCTGGAGTTTAGCTGTGATGAGCATTGAACTAACCCAGCTCGTGCACATTTCCTTCTCCTCCTCTCACATTATTTTCAGATCACATTAATATTGTTGAAGTGATTCTGCTCTCATTTTCTACATGTGTCTAAATTCTCACCACTTTATAACACTTGCATGCACAAAAGCTTTATTCAAGGGAATTGCTTACAACAAAGTGGTTGTTATCTCTAATCTGTCTGCCAGTCATATCAACAAAAGTGCAGCCATATAAACCCATTTCTTTCCCCTTCAGTGAGCTGATACTTCCCTTCATAAGAGCTGCAAGTTTGGGTCTCGATGTAATGGGTTAAAAATGATCAAATAAATAATTTTCCTGCCTGGGAACCTCTTTGAAGCTGTAACTTGAGCAGTGCTGTGGAGTAAAGTGCCACTGACATTAATACAGATTAAGGATGTCAATGTCTAAAGTAAGTTGAGATGAGCAGCAATTTTGCTTTTGCTGCAGTTTTTGGCCAGGAGAATTTTTCAAGTTTGGAGAAACACGAGCACATTTTTAAGAGAAGTCTGTAGTTTTTGACTGAAATCATAACTATTGATTATGAGCTTTATGAAGCAGTATAATTTAGGGTTTTCCTAATATAAATATAAACTAATTTAGAGTGTTCCCCTCACATCTGCTCATTCTCAGGCACACAATGTGGTCGTGGTACTGCCATAGGAGTGGTCTAAAATCATCTCCGTATTAGAGAGAATTCCCTTTATTACAGAACATTTGGGCGAGTTTGAAATCATTTCCCGAATGGTACAAACCTCCTTCAATAACTGCAATTTTTATAAGCACTTTAATTAAAAACATGTAATTTTTTTGTCTCCTCAGAAAGAACTGTGATCACTATTCCCCCCTGTGACACAGATGCAACAGTTGGAGAGAGCATTGTCCTGCCATGCCAGGTGTCCCACGACCCCTCCCTGGACGTGGGCTTCTCGTGGTCATTCAATGGCCAGAGGATTGATTTGAGCAGAGGAATCCATCACTTTGAAAGGATTGGGAGGGTGAGTTTCCCAAACTCCTTCATGAAACTCTTTGCCACAGTCTTTACACGACACAAATGTTTATCATAATTCCTCCCTTGCTGTTTATGTGCCTGGCAAATCACTGTTTCTTTACAAGGGATGCAAACACTTATTTTTCTTCCCTAAATTTCATAAAGGCGCTTGAGTTATTTGTGAAGCCATAATAAAAATGTCCCCATGAAAGAAACTGATGATAGCTATGAATATTTTAATTTAAAAGCTGAATTTTGGATTAATATTGAGCAATTTATAAAAATGCCCAGTATGGAAAGCATGTTGTGAGTGATTAGTTTACTTTTTTTTTTTTAATCTCTCCAGGAATCTGCTGGAGATTTGATGATAAGAAATATTCAGCTGCATCATTCTGGGAAATATGTGTGCATGGTGCAAACTTCTCTAGACAGTCAATCTGCAACAGCAGATATAATTGTGAGAGGTATGTCTGTAAGGGAGACACACTTATCTTCTAGAGGAATTAGGAATTCTTAACATCAGCTGTTGTCTAAATAGCTCCTAAGATGTCAATTCCACATCTCAATAGTGAAATGTTCTCTTTCTTTTACTCTTGGTCCCAAAATTGTGGCCAGAATGGTCCTGGTGTTCAACCAGCCCAGGGGAACCTCTGCAGTTCTGGCCTGGTGCCTTTGGCAAACATTTTGTGATACACAGATGAGAGGGAAATCCTTTAATTTCAGCAGTGTTTTTGTTTCCTTCAGGCATCTCTGGGTCACTGTGCAGGCTGGGAAAATCAAAATACCTCATTCCTTTCCCCTGATTTGAGATAATATGAAATAATATTTTCTAACTCAGCTTTTTACTGCCAGCAGTGAGGAAATGCTGTCATGGGAGCAGGTCTGTAAACCCTAGGAGAAATCAGAAATCTGTGTAGTGCACCATCCTGCATTCCTTCTGAACCTCAGTTTTGATTGAATTCTGTAGGAATTCTCAGACTGTTCAATGGTTCAACAAAAGACAACACTGGGTGCCTTTCTTTGTCAGACACAAAGAAGAAATCATTCCTTTGTTTGTACTTTTCATGTTAGCGACACCAAGACATTAATTTTCCTGACTCATAAAAATGTAATCCAGGCATGGAGCCATCATTTAGGGATTGTGCAGCTTTTATGACACTGCAGCTTCATGAATAATTCCTCTGACTTGAGAAAGTAAGAGTTGCCCAACCCATTCCAGCGGTGAATCTTCTCTTCCCAATACTTTCCTCTTAAAATGCTGATCGTGTCAGGCCCTCCAGGTCCACCAGAAGATGTTAAAGTTGAACATGTTTCTAGCACAACTGCTGGGTTATCCTGGAAGCCTGGAGCAGATAACAACAGCCCAGTGCAGATCTACAGTGTCCAGACCAGGACTCCCTTCTCAGTGGGATGGCAGGCGGTCGCCACAGGTGAGCAATTTGGGACCTGCCTTGGAATTTTTATTTAGTGTGTAATAATTATGTCAAAAACCCATTGTTGGTGTCATGTTTGCCTTCAGCTCCCGAGGTCATTAATGGCAGGACTCACAAGGCCACCGTGGTGGATTTAAGCCCCTGGGTTGAGTACGAGTTCCGCGTGGTTGCCAGCAACAGCGTTGGGATCGGGGAGCCCAGCAGGCCTTCAGCTCTCCTGAAAACCAAAGCAGCAGGTGAGGCCCTGCTTCCTGCCAGGTTTTTCCAGCTCCCAACTGTGGGAATTTCACTGCAGCACAGCCACTCATTCCTGCAGGGTAATTTACCCAATTCCACGGGCAGGGATCCAACGTGTTCCACAAGAACGCGTTACTGGATGGGATTTGGAGCAACCTGGGATTGATGCCTCAGGTTTGAGCTTTTCTATTTTTCACATTCTGTGCTGCTTTAGTGTGTGGGTCTGAGCTTCATATTCAGGGGATGGTGAGCTCTGTGCACAGAGCACGGAGACAAAACAATTCCTGCTCCAGCTGGGCACCAAGGACAAATGATCCAAATCTCAGCCCAGGAGCACAAACCCCGTGGGCTGCAGAGAGAAAAACAAGCAGGGTGGGACTGCCTGGGCTAAAGCTGCAATGGGACAATGAAGTGCAAGATGCAAATGGAGCAGAACTGATCCCAGGGACAGACCCCGTGCCCGGCCGTGCATTTTGGGGCCATTTTGGTTCATCTTGGGTGCAGCCCTGGCTGGGCTCTGGTGCTGCCCAAGGTGGGTCCGTGGAGGAGATGCTTTGAATAAATCCCTGCTTTGTTCTTTAGCTCTGCCCAGCCTCTGCTCTGGCTCAGCCTCACAGGGCATGGCCAGCAGCAGCGGTGGCAGCTCGGTGGCCCTGGGGCAGCAGTGTCCCCCTGGCTGCTGGGCAGTGCTGCTGGTGCCCTGCAGGCTGCAGGGGCTGTGGGAACACAGCTGTGCTCAGAGCTGCTGCCCCAGTGTGCCCAAGGATGTGCCCGTCCATGGGCACCTCCCCTGCGTGCTGCCAGTGTCCCCCAGCTCCAGCAGCCCCCAAAGCATGGCTGACCCCAAAGCATCAGGGACCCCAAACCATGGCTGACCCCAAAGCATCAGGGACCCCAAACCATGGCTGACCCCAAAGCATGGCTGACCCCAAAGCATCAGTGACCCCAAAGCATCAGTGACCCCAAAGCATCACTGACCCCAAAGCATGGCTGACCCCAAACCATGGCTGACCCCAAAGCATCAGTGACCCCAAAGCATCACTGACCCCAAAGCATGGCTGACCCCAAAGCATCAGTGACCCCAAAGCATGGCTGACCCCAAACCACCCCAGGGAAGTCCTCCTGGGGCTGGTTCTGGGCTCTGCAGAGCCAGGGGAGAGCTCCCTGCTCAGGGTGAGTGTGCCAGGAGAGGAGCTGGGCTGGGGCAGAGACATCCAGGGAAACAACAGCGAGTGGGTGGGTGGGGAGGTGTCACCAGGATATTTTATAAAAAATCCCTTTGCCTTTATAAAAAATCCCTTTTTTCTCCTGAGAAGCTGAGAAGCCTCAGAAAAGAAATGGAAACAACAATTATCTGGTTGCTTGGGATGTGGTCTGGAGGTTGCTCACCAACAGGTGCACCTTTGATTGGTTCCATGTGAATTTTTTTAACTAATGACCAATCCCAGTCCAGCTGTGTTGGGACTCTGGTCAGTCAGAGGTTTTTATGATCATTCTTGTTTAGCCTTCTGATGTCTCCTTTCTCTTCCTTTAGTATAGTTTTATTATAGCATTTTTGTAGAATAGAATAGAATAGAATATATAACCTTCTGAGAACTTAGAGTCAATTTTCATCTCTCCCCTCGTCCTGGGGACCCTCACAACACTGCAACAACTAGTGAGCACAGGAAGGTCCTGGCCCAGAGCAGGGGGAGGTCTCTGAAGCCCTCCTTGGGTACCAAACCCTGCTTCTGGGCACTGCCCAGCTGCTCCTTGTGGCTCCTCCTTCCAGCTGCACCCACAGCCAGGTGAGGGATGATCTGTGCCCAGGGGTCAGTGCTATGGGGTCATTTTTGTTATCCAATTTACCCCACAACAGCACAGATTCTGGGAATTGGAGCCTTGGGGTGACATTCATGGCTGACCTGTGCAGGGCCTGGGCAGCAGAGCCCCCAGCTCAGGGTGACTCACCCTGGGAGCAGGGCAGGAATTATTCCATCCTCACTCATCACAGGGATGTGGTTTTGCTGGGGGAGTGATGGATTCAGGGTAAGAACACAGTTCTGGATAAATGTTGGAAAAGAGAATCATTTTAATGCAGGGCCACTTTTCCCTCCAGCAAACAACCACAATTAATGATGCATTTTTCTGAAAACTGGGATTTTATCAGATGCCTGACCCTGCCTTTTGTATTTTCATTTTTCAAGAGAGATAATTTCTTTCATTAGCCCAAAGGCTGGAGCTGGGAGATAAATCTTGCAGAAGAACCTCCTTTCTATAAAATGTGCTGATGAAAAAACAGCCTCTGGTCACACTTTGCTCCCTCTTTGATCAGTTATTCTTTCAGGGATCCTTGTGGCCCCACAGGGGAGCCAGGAGGGGAAATCCTGTCTGCATGGAGAGTTCTGAAGGGAAAATCCTCCTTTGCTCCAGCCTCAGCCCCTCCCCAGCTCCCTCAGGGATTCTCCAGCCCCTCCCCAGCCCCTCAGCCTCTCCCCATGGTCTGGCTCTCTGATAACTCTCAGCATCCTGCAGTGACACCTCTGCTCAAAGCCAGGTCCCCAGACTGAGTCTGGATGAGACTCACAGAGAGCAAAGTCTGGCTGAAACCTAGGATGCTCAAGGAAAACAAACACGCCTCCCCCTCAGCTTTAGGTAAGAATTTATTTTTTTAAAGCTGAGAAATCCAGCCAGCCCACGGGATTTGCTGAGAGAATGCAGGAAGGGTTGGTGGCTCCTCTCCAAGCCCAGCTCTTTATTCTCACTGAAATAACAGCCACTTCTGGTGGAAGGGGTCCCTGCCCATGGCACGGGTGGAACAAGATGGTCTTTGGGGTCTCTTCCAACCCAAACTTGCTGGGATTCTTGATTCCAGCCCCCTGTCACTGGTGGTGAAGATCAGCCCATGGGCAGGAGGAGAAGCTGCCCTGGGTACCTGAGGAACCCCAAAATGCACAAACAGCCAGTGAGATGGGCAGGGGGGGAAATAAACATCTCACAGGAAATTCCTGATGAAATATGCACAGTAGGAACGCAGGGAACCTTGAGAGACCGTGCAGTCCGTGTGCCCCCTGAGGGACAGGGCTCACCCCAGCCAAGGCAGAGGGTGCTCAGTAAATCTGCTCTGGCACCCTGGGTGGCACCTCCACGAAACCCTGACAGGAGCCTGGTGGTCTGTCCTCGAGCCTGATGGTCTCTCCTCGAGCCTGATGGGTTCTGCTCCATCCTGATGGTCTCTCCTTGAGCCTGATGGTCTCTCCTCGAGCCTGATGGTTTCTCCTTGAGCCTGAAGGGTTTCTCCTTGAGCCTGAAGGGTTTCTCCTCGAGCCTGATGGGTTCTCCTCCATGCTGATGGTCTCTCCTCGAGCCAGGGCTTAGGAGCTCTCAGAGAACCCATCCCACCTGAGACAGCCCAGCTACCTTAATGGCAAAAAATCAGCAGGATGGCTTCTGAGGCAGTGTTGGAAACAGAAAATGTTGAATAAAAGGCAAAATAACGAAGCTCTTACAGAGAAAAACCGAGCCGGGGCAAGAGGCTCTTGCTCCTGCTAAAACACCCCACAAAGGCAATTATTTCCCTTGTTCTCTTCTTTTTTCTAGAGAATTACCTAGGTGGGACCCTTTGGCCTCTGTCCAGTGGGCAGCCCCAGGTCTGAGGTGAAGTCCCCAAGGTGCTATGAGGTCTTTTTACCAAATCGCGGAGACAAATGTGAAAAATGCATATTTTATAATTGGCTTTTTGCAAATATTAAAAGTAATATTATATGTGTTGTGTTAGAAAGTTATGCTGTGTTAATTCTCTTAAGTACTGTGTTAAATATAGTTTTAGGTTATAACAAAATGTTAAAATAGAAACTGTGCTATGTAAGATGCTTTTTAAAGAAAGGACTCACAGTGAGGCAGCAGCCACAGGACACCACAATCTTTGAGAGAAAGAGAATTTATTGCTCCATTATCAGGAGAAATGAACTTCTTCCTGCCTGCTCAGCCCTGGAGACGCCGTCAGGATTCAGAGGAAGAAGCTGGCACTGCCCAGACAGAATCCTGTGTTTGAATGGAATTTATGCACCATGGATGAGGTGTATGGATATGCAACAGGCTGTTGTTTTTAAGGGTTAATCCTCTGTTAACGTGGGGCCTTTTTCGGGCTTGTGCTGCCCAGAAAAGGTATCCAGACTGTCCATAACTCTTTGTTTTTATTGTCTCATATTGTCCTAACCCAAATTGTCCAAATTATTATTACTGTAATTACATTGCTATTTTTATAACCATTTTATTATCATTAAACTTTTTAAATTTTTAAAAACAAGTGATTGGCGTTTTTCACAGCAGGCACTGCAGCAGCCACCAGCATGGCTGGAGCCATTGGCCTCCAGCTCCTGCTCAGGAGGGGCAAAGCACAGGGAAGAGCTGTGGGACAGGAAAAGGACAGACTGACAGCCCAGGAGGGGAGGAGGAAGCTGCCAAAACATGGCCAAAAAAGGGACAGAGGCAGGCAGGGGCTGGAGGGCAGCCACAGGCAAAGAGAAATGGGAAATGGGGCGGTGGGGAGGAGGAAGGGCTGAGGAGAAGGGAGGGAGCAGCTGGAGCCCGGGAGGAACAGCAGAACCAAAACCTCTGCAGGACACGGCCCAGGCTCCAGGGGCAGCCCCAGCAGCCCTGGGATCTCTCCTGGATTCTGCAGGGAGAAAGGTTTTCCTTCTGCACCCCATGTGCTTTTCTGGAGTGACTCCTCACACCATGAGAGTCACAGAATCAGGGAATGGTGGGGGTTGGAAGGGACTTTACAGATCAGCCAGTGCTCCCACCATCCAGCCTGGCCTGACAAACAACCATGACAAAATACCCACATCACAGCAGGTCATTTTTAACTCTGAAGAACACAGTCTCCTAAGACACAGTCTGTTAATTTTTACATCAACGAGAGCAGAAGATCAAGCTTGACTTGAGTCAAATTCCGGTCCAGGCTTCCGTGGAAATGTGGATTCCTGTTAAAAAGTTCGTGGTTTTTTGATTTCTACATCAAGTTGCATTAAACCCTAAGTCCAAAGTACCAAATAATGAGTTGAGCTCTAGCTTTCCAAGAAAAGCTGTGGCTGCTCCATTCCTGGAAATGTCCAAGGCCAGCAGGCTGGAGCAAGCTGGGACAGTGGAAGGTAACCTGTCCCTGGTAGGGGTGGAACAGTGGGACCTTAAACACAGCCAAGCCAGGCTGTGTTCCTCTCAGAGCTTTCATCAGGCCTGTCAATAATTTCTCACATGCCTGTCAGTAACTTCTCAGCCTCATCTCCCAGCGGTGCTCTCAGAACACCCACACTGCCTCAGCCCACACGTGGCTGGTTCAGCCTTGCAGACCTGTGGGAGATTCCTCACAGCTTCCCAAACCATTCACCTCCCAGGTGTGCGGAAGGCCCTCAAGGAGCCGTCTGTAAATTGGTGAGAAATTTTCACGTTGCAGTCCCACGGATCCTTTCTTGCACTCTCGCTGCTGGTCTGGCACGTGGTGAGGTATCTCACACCATCTGTGCCCTCAGACCTCTGTCACACAATGTTCTACAGAATCCCAGGAGGCTCTGAGAACCAAACACCACAGGCAGCAACTCCCACCACACCTTAAGAGTAAATCAAGAGCAGGGAAGGACAGGGGGAGATGGGATCTTGGCAATGAGGAATTGTTCCCTGGCAGGGTGGGCAGGCCCTGGCACAGGGTGCCCAGAGCAGCTGGGGCTGCCCCTGGATCCCTGGCAGTGCCCAAGGCCAGGCTGGACACCGGGGCTGGAGCAGCCTGGGACAGTGGAAGGTGTCCCTGCCATGGCAGGGGTGGCACTGGGTGGGATTTAAGGTCCCTTCCAACCCAAACCATTCCATGATTCTCTGACATAAATGGCTTAAGGACCCATGAAGGACAGCTGGGATCAGGCAGCCTTACACAAATAGTAAGTTTAACGTTTCATACTGGTTTAATTCCCACACAGTTTTTCAAGTTTTATTAACCCAGACAACTTGTAATAATTATGATAAACAGACATTGTCATCAAAAATCAGCAGAAACTTGATAAGATTAAGTGCAATGCAATACATCTTCCTTGCTCACAGAGCCTGGATAATAAATTACTTTGAGGCTCCAAAATGAGACATTGTATAATTGAGCAAAACATCAATTTTTAAGGATGCTTATTTAAATGCAAACCAGATTTTTTGAGAATGGTAAATTTGATTAAAATCCCTCTTTAAGTGCAAATAGCAAACAACAGTATCTAATACTCACAGGCCATAACCATCCTCTTAATAATACAATTTATTGTTCAGATATAATTGTAAGACCTTAATGATGTGGCAGCTGTAATCTACTTTAAAAATTAGAAACTATGAACTCCAGGGTTCCAAAGTGGCTCAAACACACACCACGGCTCAGTGATTTACATTTGGTTACTGCAATACTTTGCACCAGATTAAATGATCAGCCTTTGGCTTTTTGTCACACATCATTTTCCCCATCTTTAATGGTGTGCTCCATAAATTATACTGTTTCAGCTATTGTGTGGATATTAAAATCAGATCCAGACATGACTGAATAGGAATTTAGCCATCTCAGTCCTGGATACTTTTAAAATTGGTTCAATCTTCACATGCTGGCAATACTCCATTATTTAATTTTTTAAAAAATTTCTGGATAGGTACAGTTGTGTTTTTGCACGGCAGCAGCATTTCAGATTTGAGATGTCTAGACAGGCTATCTAATGCTGTAAGCAAAACTGAATTAAAACCCCTGGTTGTTCCAACCTTATTTTCACTACAGGGCTGATTCAAATGGGAATTTTTGGGAATGAGATGCCATAGTCCTGTAAAACAACTCTTCCCTGACTGCAGGGACAGCTGCCACTTTCTTTAAGGGTGTGAGTGGGGCTGTGGCTCCTCTCACACCCTCACACCTTTCTCAGCACTGTCAGGGGATTAATTCTCACCTCTTATGGTGCATTTAGGCTGCTTTTCAGAAGTTGTTTGCTCTTGTTGGAGCACATGGGAGCGTCAGTCTCCTCTAGAAGGGGCTGAATCCATCCTGGGTGCTCCAATGCTCCTCAGGCATCTCCATCCATAGCAAAGGACCGCAGTGCCTTGTGTTCATAACTGACATAAATATTGTTGTGAACAAGGTTGCCTGTTTTCTAAAGACCACGACAGACTTTGGGAAGGCAAAATTTCACTCAAAGCACATCTAAAATTTGACCACTATTTTTTTTTGAATTTTTATTTTTCAGACAGTCTCAAAATTAGACAAAAGAACAACAACTTCCCAAAGAGAACGAGTGAAAGCTCTTTACTTTCAGTTGCAGTTTTGCAGTCAGCATCTGTGAGCTGTTTTCTTTCATCACTGTATCAAAGTCCAACAACAATAAAGTTTCTGCTTGGAACAGAAGGAGGACTTTCCACCAAAATCCCTTTATGCTGTAAAAGCAGACTGGAAAATGAGACATCTGATCTTTGAAACAGCCTTAAACTTTGGTGAGACATGAGCATTGTAAGTGGGATATTTATGACTTTAATAACATCCATTAATGCAATATTAATTGCCATTTTTAGAAGCAATAAATTACTTATTAGTAGCTCCATGACTGTGCAGCTGAATTGTGAAAAAATGAGCTCTGACTTAGGCATGTTAATGCCCTCAGGCATTAATATTAGATTCCTGCACATGTAATCCAGGTTTGGGAGCTGAGGTATTTTCACTCTACACTCAGTCTCTCCTGAAAGTCTTGCAAACAGTGCCTGGCATTTATTACAGCCCTGGCAGCACAAAACAGGGCTCTGTCTGTGTTTTAAGTGAGTCCGTGGTGCTGGAGCCTGTTTCACTGGGAGTCAGATCTGGGAATAGAGCCGAGTGCACCCTGCTGTGATCCATGCCAGGCTGGGAGCAGCCAGTCCCCTCTGCCCAGGGCTGTCCCCTCTGCCCAGGGCTGTCCCCTGTGCCCAGGGCTGTCCCCTCTGCCCAGGGCTGTCCCCTCTGCCCAGAATTGTCCCCTCTGCCCAGAACTGTCCCCTTTGCCCAGAGCTGACCCCATGGCCCAGGACTGTCCCCTTTGCTGCGAGGTGGCCACAGGAGGGCTCACCCTGCACCGAGTTCAGCCTGAGCAAAACCAGGAGCTTGGCTGCTGGCTGTTGCGGGGACAGCAGAGTGACAAGGCCAGCAGGGAAGTGGCCTGACAAAGTCTGTTTTGCAGGACTGGTCACCTCTTCCAGGTGACTGGACACTGGGGGATAGAAGGGTAATATTTTAGCAATTATTAGTGACTATTTAGCTGTATGGTTAAATGATTGTAGATTGATTGACTTGAGCAAGAAGAAGCTTCTCCTGTCTTCTTGAAGCACAGCTCTTGAGTTGCATCCACCTTTTTCCTCACTGTCTCTGTGCTCTCCCCTTGCCACGTGCCCTGTCTTACTCTGTGCAGCATCAACAATAATGAACATCCTCTATTAGCTAACCCAAGGGAAGTTTACATGGAACACTGCTAAGGAACAAGAGGCTGGATTTTGAAACACTGGTCATTAAGCCCTCTGCTTCAGATTCTGCTTCCACAGCCCATGTATTTTCTACATTAAAACTGATTGCTGCCGAGGAACATCAGCCAGCTTAGTTATTAATAGGTTAAAAAATTCTGTCTGCATCATGGTGTTACTTCATCCCCAGTAATCTTGAGCTAGGGATTCATGTCCCTGAAAATGCTTGGAATGGCTGGCTAACTCCTATCCTGGAGAAACAGAGACTGTTATCCCTGTCCCACAGCAGCATTCCTTGGGAGCTTGCCAAGGATATCTACTTGTCTGGGCTGCTCTAAGTGTGAAATCTCTGTGTCTGCATGTGCACATGCCAAATCCAGTATTTTATGTGGTTTTCAGTGCTTTCCCTGGTGTATGTTCACCCTGACAAAGAGACAGCTGTGGGCACTCGAGGCTCAGGCTGCAGAGCAGGGCAAGGTTCTGCTTCCCCCAGAGGGTGCTGGCACTGCCCAGGCTGCCCAGGGAATG
>JAWWEY010000029.1:2251068-2268315 GCA_035582745.1 Loriotus luctuosus | reverse complement strand
TTCATCTTGGGTGCAGCCCTGGCTGGGCTCTGGTGCTGCCCAAGGTGGATCCATGGAGGAGATGCTTTGAATAAATCTCTGCTTTATTCTTTAACTCCATCCAGCCTCTGGTCTAGGGCAGCCTGCACAAGGCATCAGGATAGTGGAAGGTTTCCCTGTTCATGGCAGGGGTGGGACTGCATGGGCTTTAAGGTCCCTTCCAACCCAAACCATTCTGGCATTCCACAATAAAAGCTGGAGTTAGCCTATCTTCCTCCTTTTGATGTGTCCCAACCAACCTTTCACTCAAGCAATTGGGGAGAACAATTTTTGTTCTCCCAATTAAATCCAAGTTTTTACCCTGCTCAGGGACTTGCACACGAAGTGATAACTCCACTCTCTGAATGTCCCTTGGCTGCAGAGGTGTTTGATATCTGAGCATCAGGAGGAGCAGGATAATTTTAACTTTGGATATTGGATGAAATAAATGACAGCATCCAAAGCCCAGTGAAACCAACAGCTTCTGCTGACTCCAGAGTGCAATCCTTTCTGTCTGTCTGCCTGACCTTTACTCATTTATCTTCTGGGACTTGGCACCTCAGGGGAAGCTGCCTCATTCTTGGGTGACCAACACTGTCAGTCCTTTGACCTGCTCAGTTTGGTACAATTTATTTGCAGCCCAAACCTTTGGTTTGTTTTATGTTCCTCCCAGCTCCCTGCTTATCAACTGTCTCCCACCTATAAAATCAGTGTTTATGGGATGGAAAGCAGTAAAATGGAAGCAGCTTTTACAATCCACTTTCTCTTCTCTGTTTATCTCATTTGCCAAGCTCTGAAGTTTGGCAAGCTGCATTTCAGGACAGAACTCAAAATACAATATTGTACATAATACAGAAGAAAACACATTTCTTTTAGAATGTGGAATCAATTTGTTTCTGGGAATAGAATCCCAGAATGGTTCGGATTGGTAGGGACCTTAAAGACCATCTAGTTCCAACCCCAGCACCTTCCAGAGGAAGTGAGATTTTTTAAATTTCCCAGCAGATTATCTCAAATGAATATTCTCCATTACATGATTGATCACAAAGACCAAATTAATCTTGAGAAGGTTTTTGTGGCTGTTACCACCGTGGGGCTTTGTAAAGTGGGATATTCAAAACTAGACAGGCAGTGAAAGCTTTCATCTTTTAAAGCTTTTATTTATTTATTTATTAGAGGGATTCACAAGACTGGGGCAATGAGGAGAAAGAAACAATAAAATTATTGTTATTTATCATGGCAATAACACAAGGAAGATTATTTCTGTACAGTGTAGCTCTGTCTGAAGTTTTACAAAAGGGACAGAAAGACTCACTTCAGGTTTTAGCTACTTAACTCCTTCACTGCTGTAAATACCTGTCTGAAAATGTTGCAGTGAAGTGGAAAATATCAGTTTTATTAATTTTTTAGTCAGAATAGGAACCCGAAATCATCAGGGCAGTGCGGACACAAATACCTGGCCAGGAAAGGGTGAATTTGAGCTGTTGTAATAACTATTTTGCCAGCTAAAATCTGAGCATTAGTAGATTTGTGAATGCAAATGAGCCACTGTTCATTTCATTAAAATGGAGCTGAGAATTAATTGAGCCTCTGTTGGTGCACTCAGCTGTAAATTTTCATCTGTTTCTCAACTCTGACCCAGTTGAGGCTCTGCTGAGCCGCAGCACAAAATTCTCCCCATGCAAATGTAGCAAGTACCAAACACATTTAACACATGAGCTAATTGAGCATCACTTGGTTCATGAAACAGTGAAACACCAGGCTTGAAAGTTTGTTTTGCTGTTTCCATGCAGTTCTTGTCAGTCTGAGATCGTTTTTCTCTGATGTGCCCAAAGACATTGATTGTGAGTGACAAAAATGAACAGCCCTGTGAAACCCTCCAGGAGAGCCCAGGCTGTTTGCTCTTGGACTCACTCTTATGGCTCCACAGCAAAATTATTCTGAAATTCCTCCCATTTCTAGAGGATGAAATCAGATATTTATTTATACATGGACTAGAATCTGGAAATTATATATAATTCATATATTTAATTATATATATTTATACATGGACTAGAATCTGGAAATTCTATAAAATTAATATATTTTATTATATTTGATATAAAATATATTATGGGCTAGTATCAGTTTCTGTGAACTTTAAGCACTGTTGCTTTTATTGCCACCTCTGAAGCTGGGTTAATACATTTGTCAGTGGGAAGGGCAAAGAGATTTGGCAAAACTTGCCCAAAATCTCTGGGAAAAAAAAGGCTTTTGAGGTGCAGACATCCCTCCAATTTCTCACCCTACACATCAGCTTTTCAGACAGTGAGATCTGAACGAAGCCAATGACAAAACAATCTTGAAATTTCTGAAAATAAGATTTGGAGATGGCACTACCAAATGTCCTGGAGAGTGTTCCTGACTCTGCCTGTTCCAGGGATGTCTTCTTCTCTTACACTTCTCCAGCAGCTGAAAAAGAACATGAGATCATGGAACCATAGAATGGGTTGGGTTGGAAGGGACCTTAAAGATGAAATATAAAGCAAGAAACAGGAAATGCTGATATTGTCTTTGCCTCTCCATCATGAGCCCCTTCAACCTCAACAAAGTTCCCTGATCTCAGTCCTCCACCTCTGGCGCCACACACCTGTGGAATGCTGGAGAAATCCAACTCTCATCAACCAACTTTTGGACACTTACAGTCTTGGGAGAAGGAGAAAAGCAATTTGTGAGTTCTGAATTCACTAAGATAAGCATACAACCAATTAAAAAATTAATATATTGCTCCAACAACATGTTTACTGAACAAATGCATAATTAGTAAATCAGTAGTGTTGCAGCTACAGTCTGAATGGAACATCATTTTGCCAATTAGTTGATGAGGCATAATAATGTCAGATACTTGATGCTCCCAGTTCTTTAATTAATTTTTTGAACCAGGGTACTCATGTATCAAATTCATCTATGGCTTCAGCCTTAGAAAACGTGTAAACATCATTTCAATTCATTTCAAATGGGCTGCTGTGCAATGTAATCCCTGTTCCATTGCTGAGGGGCTGCAGGTGAGGTAGGAAATAGTCTGATCACCCCCTTGGAAAGACCTCAGGCTCACTGAGTCCAACATTTGGCTGACCACAGCTTTGTCCAGAGTTGGACACAGCACTCGAGGTGGGGCCTCAGCAGAGGGACAATCACTGCCCTGCTCCTGTGGCCACACCATTGCTGATCCAGGCCAGGTGACCTTGGCCTTCCTCCCCACCGGGCACACTTGGCCTCATCTTCAGCTGCTGTCACCAGCACCCCCAGGTCCTTTTTTGCTGGGCCACTTTCCAGCCACTCTTCCCTCATCTTGATGTCCTCCATGGGGCTGTTGTCAATGGTTTATGTGGTTTATGGTTTATGACCCAAGAACAGGACCCTGCTCTTTACCTTGTTGAGCCTCACACCCCTGGTCCCAGCCCATGGATCCAGCCTGCCCAGTTCCACACTCCCACCTAAATTAGTGCCAGCTGTGAACTTCCTGAGGCCCAGATCAGCCATAAAGACACTAAACAGGGCTGGCCCCAGGGCTGAGCCTTGGGGAAGCAGCTGCAAACACCAACTCCTTTTCTCCTCCAGTTCCTGTGGTGGCACCCACGAACATCGGTGGAGGAGGAGGGAGCCGCTCCGAGCTGGTCATCACATGGGAGGTAATTCTGAACTCATTCAACCTCAGATGTCCAGCAGGGATCAATCTGTGGGTGAAACCACAGCCCTGCTGAAATCCAAAGGCTTTTGGTCACCGGCTTTGGTCGAGCCTGGATTTCACCCTGGATGTGGAGAGCAAACAGCCTGTAAGATATACAGCAAGTTTTCTGTGTTACAGGGAACAATTTGTGAAAATAAACAGTTTAAGAGGCATGTTGTAAAGATGTTTAGAAGTCTGCATAACCCTCTTATCTCCATTGTACAGGAGGTGCTTAACACACTAATCTGCTTGGCCATTTTCTGCATTTACATTTTTCCTACTTTTGTTTACATGTTTTCCATTCTGGAACACTGTGCTGACAAGACATATCCTATTATGCGTTAAAGGAGATGAGCCCTTTAATTCTGCAGCACTCCAGCGAGAGCAGAGAATACACATTTCCAGAGCAGTTAATGCCAGACAAGTTACAAAGGGTGAGTGCAGGTCATTTCAGAGAGTAGAAAGTGCGTGCTGTGGGAAGGAGCCTCCTTTTCCAGCCTCCCAGCAGCTTCCCACAGGCACTGGGATGAAGGCAGGCAGCCTCTGGCAAAGCCTGGGAAGTGATGGGGTAGCTGCTTGGTCAAAAAAGTGAAAAATCAGATCAAAAGAAATGTAAAAAAATCCCCACTAGATAAATAACACTGCTGATGTTTTCCCCTCCCTGTGCTGCAAACAGAGTGAAATTCCACTTTCCCTGAACTAAGTTTTCCTCCATCTGTACCTTTCACTCTTTTGTTTCATTTTCTCCTCTTTGGGAACAGAAGAACATGAAAATAGAAAACAACCTGAGAGATCTCAATCAAATTATCCTGTTGGACTCCGTAGTGTGTCCCGAAAAACAATCAAAAGAAATCCTAATTATGGCCAGCAAACAACACTGAACACGACTCCGCGGCTTTCTGTGATGAGCTCACTAAATGTCTTGATTAAATCTGAGGTCACAGAAGCCTCAAAAACAAATTAAATGCTCTAGAAAGTAGCTTGAACTCCTATAAATCCCCAGCGAGGCATCATCCCTCACATTCAACTCTCTCAGGGCTGGAAAAGAGATGTAAAAGGGAATATTGGATGTTGGTAAGACACTGAAGGAAAGACATGTATTACAAATGCAGGGCAGGCTTATTATCAGTATTTTTATTATTGGAATTAGAAGGAATTTATGATAAAAATAACATAAGTGCCCTGAAGTGTTCTGAAGTGCTTCCAGATTTTCCCCCATAATCTCACACTGTTGGTGCTCCCAAGAGTTTGCAGAAGATGTTGGGGCCAGGACTCAGGTCCTGACCCTTTTTCTGTCTTTTTGCACCATTTTCCATGCCTGCTTTTCCATGCCCCTTTCTTTGATGCAAGCCTCTGAAATAAATGCAGTGTTACTGAGAAACACTTCCTTTCTCCATTTAATCCTGATTTTATTTCATAAACATCCTCTTGCTTTGAGAATGTCTAAGTATTTTTATCCCATGAAAAACCAAACTTCATGCTGGACACGGTGTTGCTGTAATTGCCTTTTCAGTTTGAGCCTTTCATACGTATCTTGACATGAGATTTTATTAATAGAAACATTAATTTTGCCATGTTGACTTGCAGGAACATTTCTGTTCTGAGAACTTAAACAAGAATATGTTCATGCACTCGAGGCTTTCTCCTTGCTGAAAAAAATACATCAGTGCTGTACTCACAGGCAGGCAATTATACAACTGACACACATTTCTTTGTATACATTTGTTCCTTCCCAGCTCTTTTTTTCCTTTAAAATCATTTATTTAAAATTAGCATTCCTATGCCCCTTTGGGGAAAGGAAAAAATCTACAAGCTACAACTTGTACTGAGTGAAATGCTTTTAATTTTGCAAACTTCATGCCTGAAAGAGACAACTTTAATGGAGCTGATCAGATCTTTTGTTTCTAAATTGATTGCCCCGATAGATTTATTATTTTGATTTTTATTTCAATATTACATTGACGGATGGGGCAAACATTATTATCTTCTCCAAGGCACAGCCAACTAAATCAATAGCACTAAAATACAGTCAGGGACTGAAGATTCAATTAAAACTGTGGATACATGCAAACTTTTATTGACTGCCTTGTCACCACAGCCGGTGTCAGAAGAGCTCCAGAACGGGGAAGGGTTCGGCTACGTCATCATGTTCCGTCCCCTTGGCTCCACAACCTGGACCAAAGCTGTGGTGGCCTCGGTGGAATCCAGCAAATACATTTACAGGAACGAGAGCATCACACCCCTGTCTCCTTTCGAGGTCAAAGTTGGTGTCTACAACAACGAGGGAGAAGGGACCCTGAGCTCCATTTCCATCATCTACTCCGGAGAGGATGGTAACACGAGTTACTCTTAGTGGGAATGGGTGTGTAGCAGCAAGAGGTGACAGATATGGCCAGGCAGATCTCACAGGGTTTTTAAGGACCCTGCTCAAACCTGCTCGTTGGATGTTTATAACAGATGTGAGGCAAGAGATGGGAATCTGAACTAAAAATAGCAAGGGGCAAATCTTCAGAATGATTTTCAGTAGAGGGCCTGTTTCAACTCATTTGTCCCCAAGGTGCTCCTGCTGAGTGTGTTGGGAATACTGGGAGACACTCAAAGGTGTTGCTCTCAGAGGGCTGGTTCCTCAGACCACTCAGTGTGGCTGATCTCTGAAAACCTGCTCCAGCAGATGGGGAATGGGCAATTCTGAGAACAGGTTTTGCTGACATCCCACCATAAGTGGAGAGCAAACCTCATGGTTGCACCAGGGGCTCTTCCTGCTGTTTCCCCTCCCTTTGCACTGTCCCTGTGGTCACAGCATGTCCCAGCAGCTGTGTTCTCCCTGTCCCAGAGCCACAGATGGCCCCGGCGGGCGCCTCGGCGCTGAGCGTGTCGGCGGCGGCGGTGGAGGTGTCCTGGCTGCCCATCCCCTGGAACCGGCACACGGGCAGGGTGCTGGGCTACGAGGTGAGGGACTGGGCCATGAGGTGAGGGACTGGGCCATGGGCAGGGTGCTGGGCCACGAGGTGAGGTGCCGGGCTACGAGGTGAGGGACTGGGATACAAGGTGAGGGGCTGGGCCATGGGCTGAGGGGCTCTGACACCTTGAAGTTGGCCCTTTCCTATCCAGAATCCTTTTGGCCTGATGGTTCCTCCTCCCAATTAACAAACTGCTGCTTCCGAGAGCGTTGAGCTCTTCCCCTGGCTCTCATTAGCAGCAATCCACCTGAGATAATCAGGAGGGTTTGCAGCCCAGAACTGCAGCTCTGTCACAGATTTTCTGTGCTCAGATCTGGGGACAGGCACACGTGGCACTGCTGACAGAGCAGGGCAGGATAAATGTCCTCCAGCACTACCCAGAGGTTGTGCTGTGATGCATTGAAAGGCTTTTAACTTCTCCCTTCTCTTAATAAAATCATTTAAGTTGGAAAAGACCTTTAAGACCATCAGGTCCAACCATTAACTCAAACATTTGAAGAGGGCAGTGGAGGAGTCCCTATCCCTGTAGGAATTTAAAAGCTGTGTGGATGAAGCAGGTGGGGACATGGTTTAGTGCTGGCCTTGGCATTGCTGAGTTAATGGATGGGCTTAAGGATATTTTCCAACCTAAATGATTTCGTGATTTTAGGATTAAGTAGTGTCAGATGTCATTCCTGGTCATTTTACCTGCATAGTGAAGCTATTTATTTATTTATTTATTTATTTGAAGATAAGAGGAAAACAAAAAAACAAAAACACTTTAAATTCTGTGCTATCATTGCAATGTATAAATGAAGGTAGTAAGAGTCATGTACAGTCCAAAAACCTTCCTAAATCAATTACTCAATAAAAAAAATAGCAAGTCTAAGTAGGTGTCACTGGATCAAAACCAGAGGCAGGATACAAAATAATTAAAAACCTTTTAGATGATTGAGATAAATGCTCTTTTCTATCTCTTAAGGTTTTCTTTCACTGTGTTCAACCATAAAACCAACAAAGCTTTTATCATTCTTTACCTTATCAAAGGTTTCCTTCTGGACATCTGTAAATTTAAGGATTTCATTTAGTTCCTTAATTGGGATTCAGTCTCTGAAATGTTATTGCTTCTCTATAAATATTCATGCCTGGGTTTACATCCTGCTAGATTGGAGTACAAAAAAAATCCTGTATTCCTCGAAATCTTCCTTGTCAGCATGTCTGCTTCCCAGCCAAGCCTCTAATTGCTGGAACACAATGAATCGCCTGTTCTTTGTTCTCGCTTTTTAGGTTTTATATTGGATAGATGATCCCAAGGAAAGCACAGCTGGGAAGGTCAGAGTCAGTGGGAATGTGACAGCCAAAAACATCACGGGCCTGAGAGCTAACACGGTGTATTTTGCAGCAGTCCGAGCCTACAACACTGCGGGGACAGGGCCCTCCAGCACCCCTGTGAATGTCACCACCAAAAAATCCCGTGAGTATTGGATTTGGCACAACAAGGGTGTCACTTTTGTGCTGAGAATGACACAGGAACAGGTGGGAGGCAGTATTGTAGGAAGAGCAAAAGAAGGTTTTATTCAAGAGAACTGCGCGGTTTTATAGAGTGATACGATAGATTCTATTTGATTGGTTAGTTAACAAAAACACCTTTTTCGTACAATTCCAGGCAATTGTATGAATTGAGAAGAACAGAAAGACGAAGTAGAAAAACACCACCTGTAGATTGTGTCTACTTAACAAGTTATCACACTTTTACAACTCCTTGAAAGTTCTCACAAGCTGCTGTGAGAAACGTTTGCCTTTTCTCTCTCTGTCCCATGGCATTCCCCACAAGGGTCCCAAATTCCCATTTGGGACAGGCAGATTCCAGCTCCCCATGACCCATCGCTGCCAAAGGCTTCAACAGCAAGGAAAACTAAATCCCAAATTTCTTCATGAGTCAGACAACAAAATCTGTGACTGAGAAACTTCCTCTGGTCTTAAATCAGTGCCCACGAGGGAGGATTTCTGTTTGCCTTGGAGGAGCAGCCCCCTTGCTTGCAGGGGATTCCAGAGATGCAAAGCCAATAAAGGAGGGAAGTCCCACAGGTCAGACGAGAGATTCTGGGGTGAGGCTGTGTTGGTCTGGGGGTTTTAAAGGAAGCTGTTGAATGCACCAAATACAGAGGGGTTTTCACACCTCTGAACTTTGCACTGCAGAGCTCAGCATAAGGGATATATTAATATAATCACAATTTAGGGTTTTTGGGTTTTTTTTAAATTGATACTAAAAGTAAAGCCCTCTGCTATTTTCTTTTCCTTGGACTCTATTTTCCCAGTAAATTATTGATCAGCCCTTTAGCATAAAAGGGAAATATTTCTCCTGAGTTTCACCAATTTTCCTCTTTTCTATATGCTGTTCCATGCCATTGCTCCAAGTACAAGATAGGAAGAACTTGTAGAATGGGTTAATTGATTTTTTTAATTGCCACACAACCAATTTTTATTGTAAATAAAGCAATCAAAAATAAAGCCAGAGAAGATATTTCTGAAGGGCTCAAACAGGACCCATCCCTGGAATTGTCCAAGACCAGTTTGGACAAGGTTTGGAAAAACCTGGGATGGTGGAAGGTGTCTGTGACCATGGCAGGGGGTAGAATGAAATGAAATTTAAGTGCTATTCCAACCAAACCATTCTGTGATTCCATTACTTTCATCACAGTCCATTTTTCAACAGAAAATAGATTCATCTCTGGGAATTCTTCCCTCTATTCCTATGTGCATCTGAATGAAAGACAAGTTAAAGACATGGCAGTCAAATGACAAAACACAGAAGGAATAAATTTGCTTTTGTTTTACATCTACTTTATCTTCTGTCAAATTCAGGATTGTGCTAATGGTTCATTTAAAAATTAAAGTCAAAATAACCTTTTTAATATTTAAATATATAGATTAAAATTTCAAGCTCTGTCTGTGGAAGATGCAAGCACTTGCAATAAGAGAAGAGATAATATGTCAAGAGAATATAAACAATGTGCATCTGGAGCAGGAGATGGAGCTCCAAAGTAATAGCTCTGTCTTCCTGCTCAGCATCCAGCATTCCTGCAGCCTTCTGCTCATCCCATTATTGCAGGGACTCAGCAGAGCTGAAATGATCCTTCTGCCAAAGAGGTGCAATTCTGATTGAAGTGTTCTTCTCTAAGATCGATGTAAGGTCTAAGGTGACATCCTGGTTTCAGTTAAAAGTACTTAGGGAGGTGGAACTGAGGTCCTCAAACCATGGACATGGCTCCATAAAGAGCTGTACTCTTCTGGTTCTTTAATTATATGGCATGGATTGCAGAAATTCCTCTTCCTCTTTCCTCTTCCCATTCCCTTTCCTTCCCCCTTCCTTTTCCATTCAACTTCCTCTTCCTCTTCCTCTTCCTCTTCCTTATATTTTTTCATCTTCCTCTTCTTTTTCCCTTACAAATAGATACATATACACATGAAATATGTCAATATTACATATAGATACTGGAAATACTTGCATGGATAAACCTCAGCACAGTACAGCAACAAAGCCAAGTGTTACCTAAACCATGACAATAACACCAGCAGCTCAATAAACTTAAGCAGATATTTGGGATTTCTATTCTTCTTGACAGCATTGATTACAAGGAATTAATTGAGGAAATAATCTGCCAATCTTAGACCTGGAACTGTTTCGTTTTGCTAGCAGATATTCCTATGGATTTGGGAAAGTGCTCTTACCACATATTCTGGCTTCTGGCTGGAAAAAAACCCAGATAATTTTGTTTTGCAAATCCTGCTGTGGTGCTTTTTCAGCCCAAAGATCATGAATTAGGATAGCTTTAAGTTTCTATGTCAAAAAGCTTTGGTCAAAGCTGTAATTCACCCATTTTTGAGTGATTTCAAACCTCTTCAGAGTGCACAGCCAATGAAGTATTTGACATCCTTTGCCTCTTGTGACTATTTTGTTATCCAATTCCATATATTAAATGTTGCCTGAAAGCAACAAAGAGCTTTCAACCCATATTTAAATAAATTTGCAGTTTGATGTATGTGAGAGTAGATAAATGTCTTCATAAAGAAACAAATCTTTTCCAACACTGACAGTGTGGCTGATGGAAGGACACCCCTGGATATTCACTTGGGTGCTCCACCAACACCTCATTCCCTACCAGAGGGATGGATTAAACTTCTCCAAAACCACAAGGCAGATGGATATGAAACAGCAGCACCCATCCATTTGTTTTATCTCTGTGAGAAATGAAAGAAGTTTTCACCAAATCAACTGTTTTTTCAAGTGACATCCATCACTCACCAAAACACAGGGGAAAGAGAAGGATCCCGGAGTTAAACCATTTAGAATCAGGGTTGGAATGTGTTTCTCCAGCTCTCTCCTCATTTTCCCCTGTTTCAATCCTCCTTTCCTGTGCCACCAGCCAGCAGGCCTGGGAGGATGTGCCATGGAGCAGGAGAGAACGTGTTGGCCTAAATCCGAGCTCAGTTCAAAGGCTCAGCTCCACCCTCACATGTTCACACGGGATTCAATTCCAGTCACTTGTAGGCAAATTTTCAAAGTCCTCGCACTTAGGCATAAAAAGCCTTTGAAAAAGCTGCTCTCAGCCTATTGTGCTGAGAATTTCTAAAATCCTACAATGTTTCATGGTGGATCACATGGAGACTTTCATGTGCAGCTCTTTGTAACCTGTCCTGGCTGATGGAAATCTTGGCTTCTGTAGTTTGCTCTCAGTTTTAGCTTTTTCTGAGATCCAGACAGCAAAACATCCTCTAGGACATGGAAATACAGAGAGGAACAACATTTTCCTTCCACAAAATCTCTCAAATATAACTTGAACTGTCAGACACTGTCAGGCTGTGCCTAATTTTGCAAATGAAGCCTCACAGTAAGAGGTTCTGTGCTATGAATAGATCTTTATTCTGACTAATACCAGAGCAATGATGGACTGGAAAATGGTTTTTTACTCTTTTAGGTTGGAATCACCCAAGCATTTGCTACTCCATACCAGCAGCTCATTCAGCTACACTATGAAAATTAATACTCAGTTTATCTCGTTATTATCATAATCCTTTTTATTTCTTTTTTTAAAGCACCAAGTCAACCTCCAGCAAACATCGCCTGGAAGCTGACAAATTCCAAAATCTGCCTGAACTGGGAGCATGTGAAAACAATGGAGAATGAGTCTGAGGTGTTGGGCTACAAAGTAAGTGATTTCTTTATCTCATCAATCAGATATTTTGGTTACAATACAGGTACAGGGATTTGGTGGAAAGTGAGTGTTCATTACCTGGAACACTGATTTTTCTGGATTTGTTGGGATGGTTGGCTGATGTTTGTACAAATATTCATTCAGAGTAGGACTTTATCCCAACAGAAGGATTTTCTGTCCCCAATCCTGTATTTCTCTTGTCCTCTTGTAATCTTACTTACCTAAAGTTTCTTGCTTTCATATCTCCAGGGAAGGAGTTTCACAAATATATAAGAAATAGAGAACAGTCTTTGAAGCATTAAAGGCAGTCATAAACCACATTTAAACATTCTCACTCTCTGGCAGTTCTCAAATGTACCTTTAAAAAAGAGACTGAAAGATAGTCACACAAAGATCTATGTATGAACCAAAAAGCCTTCCCATAAATCTACTTTTAAAGGAAATACAAATTTATTTTAAAGTTTGGTTTCAGTGCAGAATTCTTTGATTATCCTTGGGTTCTAGGAAACCACCTGCTGTGATAGCCACCCCAAAATCCTGCAGAATTTATTCCCCTGTTTAAATTGCTGTTAACACCCTGCAGGATGCTGAGAGTGCTCAGAAAACTTTGGGACACAACAGAAGAACCTCTCAGTACCCCCCCCCCCCAAAAAAAATCATTAAAACTTAAAATGAAATAACTCTTGTTTTCCAATCTCTTTCTGCTTAGATTCTGTACAGACAGAACAGGCAGAGCAAAGCCCATATCCTGGAGACAAACAACACTTCAGCTGAACTTCTGGTCCCGTTTGAAGAAGATTATCTCATCGAGATAAGAACCGTCAGCGATGGTGGCGATGGCAGCAGCAGTGAGGAAATTAGGATTCCAAAAATATCGAGTAAGTGAGAGAATTTTTTTTTCCCCTCTGAATGCTGTTGCATAAGAAGAAATCTGTGCCTCTAAGCACAACAGATTCTCAGATTGTCCCTTGCCATAGGTGTCCTCCCTCCTGGTGCTTTTTGGTGCTGGCTCCTATAAATTTGTCTCTGATAGTCTGACATTCATTAGAGGAGAGAGTGTTTTGCTCCACACCTTATTTTTAGTGCAGGTCTCCACTGCCCTGGCATGCAGAGCTCAGGGAAGAACACAGGAATAAGATTTCTTGGGAAAGTCAAAGTTCTCACACATAATGTGACCCTAAATCTGCCCTAGACAGAGATCTCAGCCCTGTTCCATGGCTGTACTGGGGTGGGCCAGGGTGCAGCCTCTGCTCTCATAAATAACTTATTATTCATAGAAAAGAGAGAATTTTTATATTTATATTCATAGTTTGTTTTGCAACAAAATAGTCAAAACCCTCTTGAAGAAGACACCCATGGGAAAGGTGAGATGTTGATCCAAAATCCTACTCCACTAAATGGCCACTACAGTTTAATAAACAAATAAATATAAATCACATTTGTGGATAATGTTTCATCTTGAAAAGAGAACAGAGATTGCTGATAAAATGCAAAGAAAAACTAATTTCTGACACAGATTTACCTCTGTCTGTTTATATTTTTACAGGTTTAAGCTCTGGAGCAATGAAATTATCCCAAAGGATAAACCATACATTGGCATCTGGGATCCTGCTGCTGAGTTCTGTTCTTCTAAACCCTTTTCCTTGCTGGTTCCAGCAATGCTCTGCCATGGACTTCTAAAAATAAAAAGTGTAGATTTTATCTTAATTCTTCACCATAACCAACATTCCTGAGAAAAATCAACACTGGGGAGGGGGAGGGAGGAGGAAGTGGTCTGTCATTAGGAAAATATTAGGCATCAATATTCCATGAATTTTTAAAAATAGGCTTGGAAATGAAGGGGTAAATCAACATGCATTAATTAAACAGAGTGATGCCAAGCCTAATTTGGGATTGACACGTGGGTGGTCTCAAATTTTCTCCAAGTAGTTGTTATTGGAACAGCATTTTAATGGAATGTCAACCTGTGCAAGCTGATGCCACAGAGGGGAGCAGGGATTTAAAACTCTTGTGATGTGGATATTATTTATCTCATGTTCTTCGATGTATCCTGTTAAAAAAAAAAACCACTTTCAATTAAATAAAAGCTATTTGTTTACGTTTTGCACTTGTCTGTATTAGAGGAGGTGTCATAAAACACATTATTTGAAGTACCCTGTGCTATTTTCTGCAGAAAAGGGGAATGCATAATAAAACTTATAAATAAAATGAGTCTCCAATGGACCAACCCAAAGCCCAGTGAATTCCACAGAAAAACTTTCAGTGGCATCAGCAGGCCTTGATCCAGAGCTGAAATAGCAGCAGCTTTTATACCATCAGACATTTCACATATTCTCAAATCCATTTAAAGGACTTTTCCATGCAAAGACTGTTCTGATCAACAGAACTTCCAGAGACTCTGAATATTTTCTGAGGGAGAACTGAAGTCTAGCTGTCATTAAGCAGGATCAGTTGCTCTCTTCTGATTTTGTTATTCTTTGCTGTGGCTTGAAAGTGTAGATTCATCTTTGAGTTGGGTGTGAAGGTAAATGAGAAGAACATTGATTTTCATCATCTTGAAATATAAATAAAAGCAGCTAATTAAGCCCTTCAATCTCCTTAGTCCCCAGAATAACAAATTAAACACCAGAGCTTGGCTTTCAACTCAGGAGATGCAGCTCAACACTTGAAGCCACGCTCCTGCCAGCTTGAACTGCATCTGATAAAAGGTGTTTTTTGCCTGATGTCATTACTGGGAAATCTTTTCTTCCTTCTCACTTTGCTCTGAAGTTTATTTTCTTTTCCACACTGTCAGATCCATGTTGTGTCATCTTTGTAAACATTTATAACTACAAGATAACCAAATACCCCAAATATTTTTCAAAAGGGGACTGTTGGAATGGGGGTGAGGATGTGTCAGCACATGAATGAGCAAAAGAAGTTCAGCTGAGCATGGAAATCCTTAAAGGAACACATAAAACCATGTTGGTTATCCATGGGCATGGCAATGGGAATTCACAGAGGAAGCTACAAAATTTTGGTACCTCCTCAAGGTCCCTGCCAAGCCAAACCTTTCTCTGATTCTTGGATTCCTCACAGAACCCCACAGCTGGTCTGACAGAAAATAAACTCAAAAATGATAAAATCATTGCAGAACCACATGGTAGAGACTGATGTCCAAGCAAATAACTCGTCACAGGATCATGGAATGGTTTGGGTTGAAAGGGACATTAAAGATCTCTTCCAGCTGGTGATATTTAATAACCCCCAGACTGAATTCAATAAAATATTTTCTAGAGGTCAGTCCTATTTGGTTTTGAGAGAGCTTTTTGCATCATCCCTTCCCAGCAGGTGTCCAGCAGGACCTCTGCTCACTCCCAGACCTTCTGTGCCCATTAAACAACAGGTACCTTTTATTTCCCTTCATTAAACTGAATCTGAAATTCTTATACTTCATAACATAAATGTAATTCTCTGCTAACTTTACCCAAAACATCCTTTTATTCAAGTGAAAAGAGATTTTCTGCAGAGCAGTTACAGCTCAATAGAATGCCTGAGCAATGCTTGATTACAGGGAGGCTC
This sequence comes from Loriotus luctuosus, assembly GCA_035582745.1. NCBI lineage: Eukaryota > Metazoa > Chordata > Aves > Passeriformes > Thraupidae > Loriotus > Loriotus luctuosus. The sequence goes on along the minus strand of JAWWEY010000029.1, from coordinate 2,252,872 downwards.
TGGAAATAAAATGTCACTTCTAGAAGTCTGTCCTCTGGGATTTCTACAAAGTTCCTAATCACAGGAGTTATTAGGAAGAGGTTTAACACAGCTTTCAAAAGAGGAGAATGGTTTAGAAAGAAATGAATGTGCAATAGAAAATCCTGATAATACCTTAATGAAGTAAAAACATTTTTCCTTGCAGTGGAAGTAAACAATGAAACACTTCTTCAGATTTCTTCTCCCTTTTGTGCACCAATGATGTTCTTTTCTCCCTGTAGAAGACCCAAATCAGACTCTTTAACCTCAGCATTTCTCCATTTTGTCACTCCCATGGGAGCAGCCCTTTCTAAAAAGGGACAACTGCAGAATCCCAGGAATATGAGTGAATGTTCCCTTGCTGAATTCCCTTGGACCTGGAGCTTCCAGGGTGAATATTCTCCCTCAGGAGCAGAGCTAAGCAGTCTTAAGGAGAAAAAACTTTAAATCCAGCTCCTCCCACCCTCCCTAAATCACTGCAGAACTTGTGCAGGTTCATTTTCTCCTCTCCAACTCCCCACTCCTTTTGTTGGTGTTTCACCAGGACAAATTGAGCCTGAGCTGCCCAAAGCACTGAAAGTCCAGCTCTTTTTATGTGGAAGTGTTATTAAAGCAGCTGATGCTGAAATGGAAAGAGCTCACATGGCTGGCAGCTTTCATTAAAAAGAAAAGAGAAAGGGTCAAAAAGAATTTTGTCACTTAGAGTTGCAGGAAAAACTCTGGAAATAGGAACAGCACAAATCCCCTAAAACCAGAAGTTGAAAAGAAAACAACAGAAAAACTCTGCAGTGCTCCTGATTTTTAACTGCCAAGAACCTGAATTAAAAACCCCATTTAAAGGTGCCCAGAAAAGGGAATTTTGGGCCCAGACTTAGCAGATTTTAGAGAAAATCACAGACCAGCCAAAGTTTTCAGACAGCTGGAAAAATAATACCTATTTTCTTTTGATAACCTAAGCAAAGTACCAAAACATGAAAGAGACTCACAGTCAGGGATTTTCATTTTGAATTTAACACATCAACAAAATATTTCTCCATGAAAAAAGCAATTTTGAGCCTCTCCAAATGTTTCCATTCACTCCGAGCACAATGTTTCTTTGTGATTTACGAGCATTTAAACTTTATTTAACACCTTCTTCCTTCTTTATAGGGCAATTTTTGAATAGGAATGCCAAGAAACGAAATAAAATAGCCCATGTGTGTTATTGCACCAGCCCCTAAATCAACATTATCCCAGAGTGCAGAATCTCCCTGTTTTCTGTGGGTCGTTGCACAGAACGTTGCCCTGGCGACGCCTTGACACCGAGCTCTAAATCACACCCATGAACAAATGTGTTGTAAATGTGCAAAAAAGGTTTTATTAATATCGGCCTGTGCCTCAGTGGTGGAGAATTCCCTGCAGGGATTTGCAGGGCCCGTGTGGAGGAGGAGATTCATCTGCTCACAGGGGTCTGGGGGCTCTCTGGGGGGTGCCAGGGGATCCTGGCTCCCTCTGTGCTCCCCTCCGCGGATTTCTGTCTGCTCAGGGAGCACAAGAGATGTGAGAACTTGAACAAACCAATGGTTTTGGTTTCCCTGCTCGAAAGATGTCAGAGTTTGAATAAACAAATGTGGTTGTCCATCTCTGCAAGCCTTTGTGAGCACAGCAAGTTACAGTTTGTGGTGTTGTGAGGTCCCCAGGAGGAGGTGAGAGGTGAGAATTTGACTCAATGTTCTCAGAAGGCTGATATATATTATATTATATTATATTATATTATATTATATTATATTATATTATATTATATTAT
>JAWWEY010000029.1:2211915-2238714 GCA_035582745.1 Loriotus luctuosus | reverse complement strand
GTATGGACGGATGGAAGGAAGGAAGGAAGGAAGGGAGGGATGCACTGGGATTTTGAGGACCTCAGTTCCATTTTCTGTGACAGCATTTTCTGTGCCCTTTCACAATCCAGTTAGAACCTGACTCAGAAACCCAAAGATCTCAGGGCAACCCTAAACTCAGAAAACTCAGAAAAATAAATTTAAAGAATCAGGTTTTATAGGCAAATCAAGCAGGTGGAATTTGGCTTTTTCAGTCAGCAAGTCTGAAACATAATGAGCATAACGAAACAACACAGAAATAAGAGAGACAGGGACAATATTGCCTTAAAGGAAACAGGAGAATGTGGATTTTGTAACTTGGATGCTCTCAGGCCATCACTAACTGAAATTAAAGAATTTGCCTTAGGTAGCTCTAAGATCCAATCTTGATCTTATTCGGAATTATTACATGTTGAAAGTTTAAATATTTCATATGGAAGAGATTAAAAGATTGCAAGGGAAACTGAATAATCTCCACAGACTTAGGAAAGCATAAAGGCCAAACCCAACCTGAAAGGAAAAGAACAATAAAACTCATTGTTAATTAAATCCCTTATTTATCACATTTGTCTTAATTTCAAATATTTATTGATAAGGGATTTAAATCAGAAATGACAGATTAATCCTTTCTTTGGGACCAGTGACTATTTGAAGGTGTACTGAAAGCAGCAGAGAGAATGCCAGGCAGGCTGGACAGAAAGCACAGCTCAGTTTAGATATTAATCTGCAAAAGTGGATTAGAAAAGTCAGGGTTAGGCATTTTCACCAGGGTTTTATTCAGTTTGGGGAACAGCCTGGACAAAGGATCCACTGATGTTGAATAGCTGAGAAATCACCAGGGAAGGAGATGGAAAACAAACCTCAAATCATTTGAAAAGATTAAACACTAACATAAAGTAAATTAATTAGTTGTACTTTTTGTTGTTTTGGGGCTGTTTTATCCTTTCCTTGCTTTGCTCGCTGGCCCCCATGGAAAGGGCTCAGAGATGTGGCTTGGGAGCCCCAGGAAAGGCACCACCACATCAAATAAAGCCACATCCAGACTCACCTGAAATGTCTTGTTAATTAAAAGACAAACATCAGAGCCTGGTCATGTTTCCAGTCAGGAAAAAAAAAAGAGAGAAAGTTTTGCTGTTTTTTCAATGACAACCACATCAGGTTTCTCATAATATTGATCAAATCTCAAGTGCAAGAGGCTGAGATGGCTCAGGAAAGCAATGGGTGAGGACTCTAAGCAAAACCACTCCTTGGACATTGTTCTGCTGACAAAATTTAGTAAAATGATCTTTGAAAAATGAATTCTTAAATTGCATTTATGATCATCACGATAAATTGCACAAATTTCTGTCAAAGGTGCTTCATGCCCTCAGTGTCTTTGATAACTTAATCCAAAGAGGGTCTGGTTTGATCCAGGCTGCTAGACAAGAGGAGCCTGATGTGCAGGCTGGAGAAGATTGGCTTAGAGAGGTCTGAAATGAGCTGTCAAACCCTTGCCTTGAGTGTTCTGGAGAGGACTCTGAAGTCACTGAGCCCTAAATATGTTGGGGAAAAACATGGAGCTAAATGAAGACACAAATAAATGAAATTGAGAGACTGACTTAGCTTTATGGGTAATAGAATAACCAAGATATTCCTATGGCAATCAAGAAAACTTGGCCAAGACTGAAGACATTTAACTATGATCAAGCAGAAAATACAAATACGCTTTGTGCGAGCAGCAGATATTAGATCTGATGGAAAATTATTTCTAGAATTCTTCTTTCTCAGGAATGAAGCTGGCACACCATTTTGGCTGATAATCCACCTTCCCATGATGCCACTGTGTTCTCAGTGAGATAACAGAATCACTTCCCCCCCTTTGAGGTGGTTGTGTCATGTTGTGAGCAGTTCAGGAGGTGCCACAGATGAGGGAACTGTAAGCACACCCGTGGTAAATGAAAGGCAATCAATTAATTTTAATTAACTTCAGCTTTTTCTTATTTTTTGTGAGAATAATGTGATATACCAATTTGAGATGACGTTCTAAGCAGAGATTATCAGCAAGGCTGTTTATAAAGTCTCTTGCTGTCGCTGCAGGTGAATTAAACAAACATTTTCCAGGAACTTTTGTGCAGTGTTTGTTTCTAAACAGAGCCCTGAGGAGAAGCAACCTCTCAGACAGGGTCTGCTCCAAAGGTCAAGTGATTCCTGGGGAAAGGGACTGCAGGATTGCAGGATGCTCTTTCCCACTTCTTCTGTTCCAGAAGTGTTATCTGTATCTTAGAAAAGCAAATTACCAGCAGAAATAATCCTCCATTTGTAGAAAATAAAATCTTCCAGATGTTATCAGGCATTCCCATCACCTTCAAAAAAAAAAAAAAGAGGGGAAATAATGAGAAGAGTGTTTTGAACACAGATGGGGATGTACAGTGAAAACTGCTGAGAAAATTAAAAATATATCACTTAAACATTTCAGCCGTGTTTGATGCTTCCCCAAGAGATTTTATTCCAGTGCCTCTCCTTGAATTGCATCTTTAATAGAGATGATGAGGCTGCAGAGGTTCAGTCATTGCATTCTTCCTTTAACCTCTGCTTACAATTCCATTTGGGTGGGATCTACATCCACATGATAGGGAAAAAAAATCTTCTTTTCTTCAGAGCTGATTTATTTTGTTGGCAATTTCAGTTCTTCTGTCTCTACAAAACAAGGAGACTTTTCCTTCCTTCAAATCAGAGCTAAGGAATACACAAATGAGAAGATGTGCCAGCTTCAGCTTCTCTCCTCTGAGCTCCTTTGAAATCATTTCCCTTGAACTTCCATCTTTAAAAACAGAAGACGACTTTAAACAACCCTCAGAACTCTCCTGAGGCATCTGTAAAATGTTTTCCCCCAGGAAATCAAAGGCAGGAGACCTTTGTTTCTCAAATCCTATGATAAATAAGGAACTCTGACTTAAAATATATATATATATATAAACATAGGAATCATGTTAAAACCTTGTCATGCTGCAGAAAGTCGTACTTGACTCGCAGTTTGGAGGGGATTTCAGGGTGTACTTCAAAGCCTGTTTATTTTCCCAGACTTGCCAGAAAGAAAGGCTCTGAGAGGAGGTTTTGTGTGCAGGAGAGCAGCATCTCCCAGGGTGGTTTGAGTGGGGATGGTGAGATGTTGGTCTGACCCCCTGTCCCTGGTAACTGCTCTGGGTTAATCATCCCTAGCAAGGAAATGGATCTTCCACTGGGAGTTCAGTGCCAGAGTTAAAGCAAAGCTAAATCTTGGTCTTGGGTTGAAAATATTTGGGGAATTCTCACCCTCAGTCAGAGCTCGCTGGTGGTGTTGAAGAGCTGACCTCAAAATAAATTAAAATAAAAATAAAAATAAAAATAAAAATAAAAATAAAAATTAAAATTAAAATTAAAATTAAAATTAAAATTAAAATTAAAATTAAAAAAATAAATAAAAATAAAAATAAAAATTAAACATAAAATTAAAATAATTAAAATTAAAATGGTGTTTTAGCAAAGAATTTGTGGGGGGTGTGAATCGCAGCACATTTGAGAAAAATTATAGAGAAAGAACAAAAAATTCAGGATTCCCAAAACAGCATCAACCAGACCATAAAGGGAACACTCAGCACTGTGCTCCACCTTCACAGATAAATTCAAATTACTCACAAAGTTTATGCTGATTTGTTTCTGCCTCACCCTTGGTAAGAATCCTTGTCCTGCATGAAAAACTAAATGAATGCTACTTAAAGTTTTGCCTTCTTGATTTGCATTTTCTATGAGACAGTAAATTAAATTTATGCTAATCTGATACATATATTCTTCCCTGAACCATTAAAGGGGAGGTGGGGCTACACAGTGCAATAGTTTAAATGATTATGGCTGTCACTCACAATTATTCAATCTGTTGTATATTAAAAACCAAGTTGCAACTAGAAATTATCCTCCAGTTCCAGAAAATCTCACAGATGTTGTTGTGCTGATCAAAGTTCTTAAAGTGTTGGATATAAGATGCGAGTTCCCAAGGAATGGAATATTAGAAGAAGCTAAAAGTGGAATCTTTAAGTTTTAAATGGTTGGCTTTGTTTTCATACTTTCCCAATAAGTGCAGCATGGAACTGGAAATGACAGGATGTTGTTGGGAGTTATTTAATGCTCTTATAAATAAGATCTCATGGAATCCTACTTTAACATCCAGGAAAACTTTAGGAACTAATGACACCCAGGTGACAAAGCTGCTCTGCCACTTCTTCCAGGCATTGCTGCACACATTTTATAGAGATTATATATATATATTTATATTTTAAATCAAGTGACCTCCAACTGACATACTCTACAGTGTATCACTGGACTGGAGAGCATCTTGTTCACCTCTATTTTCACTCCAATTCAGTTTAAAAAATCAATAACTTGTGGTGTGAATAGAATCCTGTCTCTGGTATAGGTGGCATTATCACTAAAAACATGTGGCTCTCTGAGTGATGTGACAGATCCTTTGAAATGCAAAGGTAAAACCAAGTTATTAAAACTCATTTTTTTCTCCTCAAGTATTTTTAGGCTGTGCTTGCCTTTGATTTCCAGCACTGAGGTAACAATATGGGTATCACGGGCAAGAGCAGACAAAAATCAGGTCTGAAAGTGAACCCAGGCAGATCCTCTGGTTCCAAATCCATCAGTCCCAAAATTCTGGAGAGTGCCAGGCAGAGATCTCTGCAGATCCTCTGGTTCCTAATCCATCAATACCAAACTGTGACCTCTGGAGAGTGCCAGGAAGACCCTCTGCTTCCCAATCAATCAATCCCAAACAGGATTGAGGTTCCCATCAATCCTCAACAGAGACCTCTGAGAGTGCCAGGCAGAGATCTCTGCAGATCCTCTCATTCCCAATCCATCAGTCCCAAGCAGTGACCTCTGGACTGTGCCAGAAAGATCCTCTAGTTCCCAATCCATCAATCCCAAAGCTCTGGAGAGTTCCAGGCAGAGATCTCTGGTTCCCAATCCCTGCATCCCATTCTCTGCAGGGAGGATGGATGGCTCACTCTGGTGACAATTGCTTGTGTAAATAAGGCTCAGCTCAGCTCACAGCCTCAAATTCTGGTGTGCTGAAGGCAAGTCAGAGGGTGGATTTTTGCAGTGCTTTGCAGCATTATGGTGATGCATGAATTTAAAAAAATAGCAGGGGATGGGGAATGGAGATGGGGCTGATGCCAGGGGATGGGGAATGGAGATGGGGCTGATGCCAGCACGGAATTCCCAGGTCTGAGATGCTTCCAGCCTCTGGTCAAGCTGCTCTAATGCTGGTCTGGGCAGCCAAAAGCAGCTTGGAGCCAAACTTCTATTCTGAATCCACTGGGAGGGATGGGCTAATGGGAAAGGAGACAATATCCTGAAATGGATGAGAGTGGATGCACTTCCAGCTGCTGGGGAAGGCTGAAAAGAGCTGCAGAACTCCACTGAGCCCTGCCCTGGGTGCTGCTGAGCTGCAAAGAGATCTCAGCCCTTCAAAGATGGATTGAAGCTTTGGAGGGGAATGAGGAAGCAATGAGGTATCTGGGTATAATATTGTAGATTTTGTTGGGATTTAAACAAGCCCCTGCACTCCACAGTGGGCACGTTTTGCATGTCAGCTCTCAAAATTTGCTGCTAAATCTCTGTTCTGTGACATTTAGCATCACTCTGCTTCAGCAAAGGTTGTTGCTTTTTTTCCAGTGCCTTCCTGACCTGTCTTGAAAGTCAGCCCTGCCATCAGTCTGGGCTGACACACAGAAAATAGTGACATATCGACTTTTACAAGGGGTGCCACAACATGAATAGATGAGAACTCGGCGCTTGGATTTTCCATATGAAAGGAAGTGTCAACAGAACAGAGGAAAGTCCCCACACTTCACCCAGTTAATGACTCCCCCTTGTCCATGTGCATGCATAATTCAGTGCTCCGTGGAATGCATCTCCTGAGAGAAAAGAGGTGAACTAAATTAAAACTTTTTAACCCAAAATTTCTTTTTTTTTTTTTACATGAAAGCTCATTTCTTAAAATTCTGAAAGAACGAAGTTAATTGGTTTGAGCTGTGTGCTGCTCTGGAAGGGGAGACTTGAGATGAATCACAACAATTTGCATTTTCTTGAAGAGTCAACACAATGTTTCTTCTCAGAGCTTCTTGGAGTTTTAAAAATCATGAATTGTCCTTCTTTTGCCACTTGCTGGGGAGTTCAGAATAAGTGAGGCTGGATGAAGCCTCAGGAGGTTTCAAATCCAACCTTGGGCTCAAAGAAGCTCAGCCAAGACCTCTGACAAGTTTATCCTGCACTTTGCACAGCATTTTTTTCATATAAACAGGAGGAATTTCCTCCCCTTATTACACAATATCCATAATTTTGGAGTCCCTTCATGATCCCCACTGAACACAAACAATCCTGGGTATAACTGCTGGCCACACAAAAACCCTGTTGAGGCAAAGGTGTGGCATGGGGGTGACCCCACCCTCACCTGCAGGGCAATCCCTCATCCAGGAGGTTCCTCTGAGGGAAAATCTCCAGGTGACCATTCCTAGGACAAACCAACTGCCCTGTCCTGTTGGCCAAAGCTTTAGAATTCTGAATAAAATGGTTCATTGGGACTGGCTCAAACTTAAAACTTTTTAAAAACTTTACAAACTTCAGCCAAAATTTGCAGTGTCCTGAGTTTGTCGTGCAGAACCAAGAAATTTCTAGAAAAATCTCCTTCTCCTTTCTCAGCTGCTTTTTAGTCCCACGGAGCCACTCAGGGCTGTCATACCCTGAACAAATCCAGAGTGAGAGCACTAATTGACTTTGGCTGATTAACAACTGACAAGTGCTCAGTGGTGCACTGAGCAGAGCTCAGAATTGCAAATGCTCAGATCTACCAGAGCTGTCACCAGCTGGAGTTTTTCCCCGGCAGTCCCAAGGCAGAGGTCAAAGAGGGGAGCAGCACAGCAGCGTGAGGAGCAGCTCAGCTCTGCTGCACAGTTGGTTTCACATTTCCTGCAGTGCCACATTTTCCTACCAGCACATCCCACCAGCCACACCATGGGCAGGTTTGTTTCCTTCCCAGAGTTATCATGCATGGAATTATTATTTATTACTGTATGGAAGGGTTCTAATGGAATAATGGTTGTCTCAATGCCCTAAAGCTGTGGGGTCATTTAAATGCAACTGTCAGATGAATAGAAAAGCCACAGGCTGCTTGTAAAACTGCAGGACTTGTTGGATTAACATTTCAGCCCTCTAAAGTAAGTAGATTTGAGAAATGAATCCAATATAGAAAATTGGATGTTGAGAACAGCAGAGTTGAGTATTTATGAAATGTCACTTCCCCCTCAGAAATACAGACAAGTGGAGCTGAGTTTTTGCTTTCTTCTCTCATTTCTGAGGATGGGTTTGACACCAAGTGGAGCAGAACTGCTGCAGCTCAGTGGGAAAATAAAGCTGGGGGGCATTTCTGTGCTGTACCAGCACTCCAGCTACAGAATCACAGGATCACCAGGGTTGGATAGGACCCCAAGATCATGAAATCCAAATTTTAGCCAATACCCCAATGCTCACTAAGCCATATTTTGAAGTGCCATGATTTTTGAACACTCCCAGGGATGGTGACCCTGGCATGACCTGAGGCCTTTTATTCCCATCCCATCCTTGTTCCCTGGGAGCAGATCCTGACCCCATCCTCTCAGGAGTGGTGCAGAGCCAGAGGGGCCCCTCTGAACCTCCTTTTCTCCCCTTTCCAGCTCCCTCAGCCTCTCCTGGTGCTCCAGAACCTTCCCCAGCTCCATTGCTCTTCTCTGGACATCCATTAGGATGGAGATCCACCAGGAATCAGGAAGATCCACCAGTTTTAATTCAGGAAGAAAAAATAATTCTTCATAGGTGTAAAAAGTTGGGAAAATGCTGACAGAGGTCGAAAAAGGAGTTTCTAACAACCAATTCCCAATTCAGGAGCAGTGCTGCAGGTGGCTAAAGGTGGAGGCACTAAGCAGAGTCCAAAACCTTGGAAATATTACCATGTCCACAATTTTCTTTTCTCTGCTAACCCCAAGCAGTGACTGCTAGGAACAAGCCATGATTTAGCCTGCCATTAAAAATATTTAAAAAATTATATTATATATATATATAGAGAGAGAGAGAGATAATAGATATCATATATATATAATATCTATAATATATAAGAAAAATATATAGATATATAATATATATTTTCTTGTGGTTTTGTTTTGTTTTGTTTTTGGTTTTGTTTTTTTGTTGGGTTCTTTGGAGTTTTTTGGTTGTTTTTTTTTTGGTTGGTTGGTTGGTTGGTTGGTTGGTTGGTTTTTTGGGTGAGGGCTTTTGTTTCCATTGCATGAGCACAAATCCACCTGAAAATTCCTGGAGATCCCTCAGCATCCCAGTTCCAGGGGAACCTGGCTGGTAACTTCTTGCAAGCTTCATTTCCATACAAAAGCAAACTGGGAGCAGCAGTCAGTGGTTTCCTGTTAATAAACAAACACACAAGACAAGATCAATTAGTCAAAATGATGTGACTCATTTGTCATTTACAGACGAGCTCAGCCACACGAGGATTGTGCTTGTCATCCAAGGATTTGGCCTTGTTCTGCTCACAGCCCTTGAAAAAAGATGTTTAAAATCAAAAACGCAATGATCTGTGCACCCACAGAGCCCTGATAGAAAGAATCAAGGGTTTGGCTGCTGGCTGTCTATGGGATGTATTTTCCTTCATCAGAAATAGCTGCATTACTCATCCCCACATTGTCCACATCCCTGAGAGAAATTCCAAATCATCCCTCAGCAATTCTCCTCTCTCTGATCTCTCTGGCACCTCTAGAAAAGGAAAAGCAATAAAATGAAAACCCTGAAGTGGTGGGTGAAGCACTAAAGTGCATCCCCATCTTCAGGATCCATCACAGGCTGGTCTGATTAAACCATGGCAATCAGCAAAATCTCCCTTTGGGTTGTCTTCCTGATAATTGCAAATCTGGGATTCCAGGTGCTGCAGCCAGCAGCAGCCAAGCAGGTTTTGCCAAAAAAATAAGGTTAAAACTTATATTAATGAGTCAGGGAAAGAGCAGGATCAGGAGCCTGGTCAGGCGGGTGAACAAACTGAAATGAAATAAATTCATTTGTTGGGACGTGGGGCAGCACAGGCACAGATTTGACCTTGGAATGTCAAGGACATTCCTTGATGTCCTCCACACCATGGAATAGAAACTACAGGGTCACACCCACATATTTTTGTTGGTTTGAATATTATTAGCAGTATTAGTATTAGTATTAGTATTAGTATTAGTATTATTCCTGAGAAATTAGCCTTTTTTTTTCCAATCCTGCCAAGACATAGATCCCAAACACATCCATTCTCACTTTCTCCCCAGAGAAACAGAACAGCACAGAAATTTCATTTCCCAAAAGCCAGAATTTTACACGCCGGAAAACCGGACATGTTTTTCAGGAAATCTTGGTGAATGCTAGATCCTAAATCTTTAGAAAACATGAAATGCACAGAATCCTCCTGCAGGGGCTTTCTGCTGCCCGGGGCTGTGGCTGTGGGATGCCATTAAACCAGGGAATCCCAGCACAGCTTGCTCAGGAGCCTCAAAGTCTGGCAGAGAATTCCCTCTGAGCTGAAAGCTCCCTGCTAATGGAGAGAGGGGAATTGCAAATGCAGAGAGGGTCACGGGAAGGCTGGGAGCCTCCTTGGATTCCTCCTCAGGTTCCTCCAAAGTTCTCAGAGCAGCCAGAAGACCAGGTCACAAACTGCAAGGTCAAGCTTTTTGCATCTTGTGAGTTCCTCAATAAATTGCAGCCAGGAAGGGGCTGGGCAGGGCTGTGGGAAGGGGTTTGGAGGGGTGGCATCCCCTCTGTTCCCCATTCCTGAACCACCTGTAGGTATGGTCTGAGATTCCTAAGGAATTCCTAAGGAATTCCAAGACCCATGGACAGTCCCATCCTGAGCAGGAGTGTTTCATCTGCCCAGCTGATCCCCCTTGGAAATCAAATTAAAGTCCTGTTAATGTGGAGGAGTTTAGAGAAAATCTCCTGTTGGTGTTTACAGACTAAAGAGCAGAACTTAATTATAGACGACAGCCTGACGAAGGGCATTATATAATGAGGGAAAGACATTTATAGAGCCCATCTTAGAACTCCAACAGCAAGAACTTGATGATAGAGAAAATTTAAAAGGCCAGAAAATGCTTTAGGAAGATGGGAAAAACAAGTGAAAATCAATACACTGAGATGTCCTCTGTTCCACTTCCTTCGTCTTTCCAAACAACAGGAACAAAGCTCTCTCACTGTCAGGGTGAGAGAAACAAGGCAGAAATTTCTAGACTAGAGCAGGCTGACAGCAAAGAAGGCAGAAATTTCACTTCACGACCCACCTTGAACTGTACAACTATTAAAAAATATCATTTTATCTCCTTAGCAACGCTTGCCAACCACATTGAGCCATTAATGGCATAATTGTTCAGCCACCACAACACACTTTGTTGGCTTTGAGATATCAAAGGAAGAACAGGAACTCCTGCTAACAATATCATCTAGCAGTGGATTAATTAAACAGAAATGCACAGAGAAAAACCCAGCTGAAACCACAGAGAAAGCAGCTGGGATATGGTATTTATTGTGATTATTCCCATTCCCTTTTTATTGGGGATTCCAGGTACAAATACCTGTCAGAGAAATCCCTGACCTTATCCAACCATGTTCTCACCCCTTCCCTGATGACTCAGAGCTCTTTCCTATGGCCAAATTGTGAATTAATGAAAAATGATCAAACGGCAATTAGGGCAGGATTATTCATTCTGGCAGTGGGTGACATGAAAATGTAAAAGAAAACCCCGAACCAGCTGTGGTATAATGAAGACAATTAGGATATTATCCATGGTATTCATATCTTTGAATACAAAGATACAAATGAATACAATGAAACAGCTGGATTTAGGTTTGGGAGAGCTCTGCAGGAAGTGTTGGCTTTGTGGTTAAGTCAACAGATGTAGAAATAAGTTCAACTTTTGGTCTTGTTCAAGGGTTCATTTGTGAGCCCGGGCTGATCTCTGCAGGGCAGACCCTGTCAGCAGCTCCTACCTCCCTGCTGCCACCAGGAGAATTATCCAAAAGAGCCTAATTTATAATTGTCTTTTGGGATAAGCCAGTGTGGAGATAAACCCCTTGAATTTGCCCCAAAATCTGGGAGCTCCTCCTGTCATTGGGGTTTTCCTGCAGGATCTGGACTCTGTCCTTTCTTGTGGTGCTTTATTCCACTTCAGCGTCTCACCTCTCTTGGATGTTTGGTCTTTCAGGGAGGTGAGTTTTTCCAAGCCAGGCTTTGTTTCCATCTCTCTCTTTCCACCTCTCCTCACTCGAGCTCCAGCCTCTTTTATCCCATTATCCCAGCCCCTGCATGGCTGTAGTAACAGTGCTGGGAATGCAAGGACCATCTGTCCAAGTGTAACTCATTCCCTGCCCACTCAGCTCCACAGTCTGTCAAAAACACCCAGCTTGGGGAATAAAAAAACCCAGAAACCTCCACTATTAAAAGTGCTCAAATTAGCTGGATCTCCTTGACAGAATTGGGTTGAGGAATGACTGTACACTGGGAAGGTCTGGAGGGGCAGAAATTTCTGCTGTGGGAGCAGGGATGGACACTTGGCATGGTCTGGAAACAGGGAAGGCTCTTCCCTGCTGTTGGAGCACCATCCCAACATTTCTGGGATCTGGGATGAGAACATTCCCTTAGAGAAGAACTGGGATGGTGAAAACTCTCTTTGCCCAATCCTTCCATTTTCATGATTCTCTGTAGCAGAAAAAAAGAGAACTTTTGGGTTTCTGGATGCAGGTGGAAAATTGTCCAAGCATTCTTACTTTGAGGCTTCAAGTCAAAAATGATAAAACATTAAAAAGTTCCCTCCCCAAAATATTTGAAGGGATAATAACTGTTAAGAGGAAAACAAAGCAAGGAAACAGGCAGATCCATCAACAGGGAGCCCAGATCAGAGCTTTGAGCCAGCTCATTTTTCTATTTTTGAGAACAAATATTCAGGACTTTCAATACTTTCTGTTATAATGGGTATTCTCTTCATGTTTTTTTTTTTTTTGCCTTGCTAGGGACATACAGCTTTCTTTCAGCTTTCATTTCCAATTTTATTAAAAAATAATTTATTTTCCCATTTTCTGTTCAACGATGTCAATCAGGTTTTGCAGTTCTGCTCCCTTGCTCTCATAATACACCCAGCAGCAGGAATTCCAGAAGTGCCCAAGCCCCACTGGCAGCTCCCAGTGGTAATGTTTGATCTGTTTCAGGTGGACTGAAAACTCATTTATAATCAAAAAACCAAGAGACACCTGGAATGGAAACTTATTCATTCGGAGCTCTTTGAAACAATCCTCCAGTGGGTTTGAATAGACTGGAAACAGAGGATTCTGAGACATCCAAAGCTGTTTTCCATTTCCTGAGAGCCACATGACAGGATTACCCTGGAAAGTCCTTTTTCCTAGGACAAATTCTGGTGCACAGCTCCTTCACTGTGCAGCAGTGGCAAAGGTTCCCCACCTCATTCATCCCCTGCTCCCCCAAATTCCCAGCAGTTCCTGCTTCCACAGGGGTGGAATTTTGACCCCAAAAATCATTGCCTGTGGCTGTGCTGGAAGGTTCAGCTGAAAACAAAAAACCCACGTTGCATTTAGGAATCACAGAAAGGTTTGGCTTGGAAAGGAACTTAAAATTCATTTATTTCCAACCCCCTACCATGGACAATTTCCACTATCCTCAATTGCTCAGGCCTTGAAGAGAAAGACTCAGTCTGGACTTTGAGAAGTTTTGCTCTTTGATATTATCTAAACCCACCCACAGGAAAACAAACAAACAAACAAAAAACTCACACATCCTTAATATCCATGTCCTATTGACTGAGTTTCAGGTGAGGTTTGGGTGGAATCTCACTGGGCACACGCAGAGCTGTGGGTAGCAGGGCATTTCCTCAGGCTGAAGCATCAGAATTAATTCCTGCTCCTTCCTCCTCCCCCCTCTCTTGGTTCCTCACTCTCACTCTAACTCCAGGGCTGCGCTGTAAATTGGATCAGCGAATGATCCCAGTTTGAAAAAATAGAACCTGAAGGTTTGTTGTGCTCTGAGTTCCTTAATCCGGATAATTCCATCTGCCCTGCTCTCAGCAAAGCCCCAAACACTGGGATCTGCACCCTGGGGGCTGCAGCAGGAGGGGAGGCAGGGCAGGAGCCCAGGGAAAGGCTTAGGGCAGCTCTGCTGATGGCAGAAATGTTTGTGCAGCCTCCCCCTGCATCTTGAAAAGCCATTAAAGCCCCCTGATCAATGCAATCCTTAATTATTTGCACTTCAGTGCTTTATGCAGATAAACTCATCAGCTCTTGAGACGCTCCTGTCATCTGCTCACTTGGAAATTGGGGATTTGTGACACTGGAGCTGTCTCGCACTGAACCCAGTGACTTGTGAACAAGATTGGGTCTCCTCCTGAGGAAATCAGCTGCTGCTGACCTTGGGTGTTGCTGCAAGTTGGATTTTGGCTGCTTGCAGGTGTCAGTTTGGGTGCCCATGGGGAGCTTTGCTTTATTTCCAAGCCAGGCTGGACAGGCCTTGGAGCACCCTGGGACAGTGGAAGGTGTCCCTGCCATGGCATCACCAGGTGATCTTTAAAGTCCTTTTCAACCCAACCCAACCCATCCTGAGATTCTCTGAATACATACAGGAATGAAAAATAATATTCCTTAGCAGTCCATGCTGTTTCATCAGTAAAATAAACTGTATTTAAGGCTTCTGGAAAAGGCAAAGAGTCTCCCATGATGCTGCAGCCCAGTTTTCACCCATACGTTAGGATAGCAACAGAAGTCATCCTTCCCCACAGAAGACTGTCACAGAAAACCAGAGGTGATTAAATTATTCCTGTCATCCTGCTCTACACTGTGGAATCTCAGGTCACAGACGGCCTTGCCCCTTTTTCCTCTTTAAATCAGCCCAAAATCATCTCTGCCCTGAGCCTTTGGCCACTGCTGGGAATTCCCAGGTGGCAGGGGAGGGATGGACCTGCTGGGGAAGCAGCTCACAGGGTAAAAATATCTCCAAACCACATGAAAATGGATTTTTAGGGTTCGTGCTGATAGGAGAGCCTGAAATCTTGCAAGAATTCTGCCTCCCCTGTAGGTTAAATCTGAGACCATCAGGATCACTTTTTATGCCAATCCAGCCAAATAAAACATTCCTGTTATCACACAGGAAGAGCCTGTGCAGGAATCATCACTGGAATTTTCTTTTCTACCTAGCTGTGTTTATCTTCAGGGTGATCCTCCACTATTGACCTGTTGTAAGACACCCACCCTTGCTTTGTGTCAGGACAATTATTTGCAATTACAAACGAAAGAAAAATATTTAAAAAAATATAAAAAGGCAAGACCCATCCTGTACTGTGCTTGCCTCTCTCATTTAACTTGTAATTGCTTTTATTGACAATTTTTTCTGCCTTCCCTGGAGTAGGGAGGTCATTAAGCAAATCTGCCTTTTTTCTGTACAAAATGATAATTTAACTGATTAAACCACTTGCACTGTCAATACACTTCCATGAGAGATTCCCATCCCACACACCACCCTGGGATTTTGCTTTCATCTGAAGACATTTCAGAGTGTTTAATGACAAATAGGACACTATTGGCTTTCTCCCTGGCTCAGGTTTTGTATCCATCTCTTTAGGAAATTACACTTCTTGCCGTTAAAAATGCAACACAGCTCTGTCAGTCACTTTCCTGAGCAGGTTTTTATCAGTTTTACACTGCCACTTGCACATTGCCCAAACACTGGCATGTACCAGTGACAGGACTGGAGGGAATTGTGCCAGGGAAGGTTTACATTGGATATCAGGGGAAATTCTTCATGGAAAAGCACTGAAATATTTTCATTTCATTGTCTTAGAAATGTTTTCTGCCCTGAAATGGGACAGAGGCAGCTGGGGGTGCTTGGGGCAGGTAGAAAACTCAGTTTCTTTGCCATTTTCTGCTTTCCAGCAGGCAGTAAAGGAGCAGCAAGGCTCTGATAGTGTTTTAACACGGGCTGGAAAAAGCAGAGCTCCCAAGCAATCCTGTTGTCACCTTGCCACAGCGAGCCCAGAATATTCTGGGGATGCCTGAAGAGGAGCTGCCTCGCACAGCTTTATCCTGCAGCCACCCTTCACTCATCCTGAGCTGCACCCACAACTGAGGAATGAGCTGGCATTGGAGGAGTTTGGGGTGAATTGGGGAAAATCCCATGATATTCCATGATATTCCATGAGATTCCATGAGATTCCATGAGATTCCATGACATCCCAGAGCAGCAGCCACCACAGAGCCACCCTTCACCCTGTCCCTGCCACCCCACCCCAGCACACCCTTTATTACCCTTTATTAATTACCCTTTATTACTCTTTATTTTTATGTCCCCTTCCATTTGACCTTCAGCACCTGAGGCCTGGAAGAGACATTCTGGAAACATCTGCTCAGAAACCTCTTTTATTCCTGCAGCTGGGAGGTTCTCCTCAACTCTGCCACCTTTTTTCTTAACCCCAAATCTTTATTTCTGTTGTTCCTAAAGAATAGATTGTATGACTCAAGTTTCCTTTTTTTTTTTCACTTCTATTTATATTCTTTTTTTTTAGAAAAAAGAAATTACTCTTCCATTTTCACACAAAGTATTTAATGGAAGAGTGAAGTGAGCTCCTGTTCAGCTACTCCAGGAGTTCTGGCAAAGCTCTCAAACAAGAGGGAGGCTTATTAGATGCTAAATGAGTTTCATTTCAAATTGAAAACATTTTCTGTCTTGTTGTTTTAATTCAAGTCATTAGCTGTACCTGAGTCTAAATTAGCTACATTCTCATGAAGTTCTGAAGTATTTTTAAACTCCCTTTCAAATTCCTTGATCTGAGTGTATCTCGTGTCCCATTTGTAATGGTCTGCTCTATTCATTAGATACTGGGAACCATCTGCTAGAAATTTGCCCAGAATAAATCCAGTTTGTGCAAGATAAG
This sequence comes from Loriotus luctuosus, assembly GCA_035582745.1. Classification (NCBI taxonomy): domain Eukaryota; kingdom Metazoa; phylum Chordata; class Aves; order Passeriformes; family Thraupidae; genus Loriotus; species Loriotus luctuosus. Next base: position 2,222,677 of record JAWWEY010000029.1, on the reverse strand, counting down.
GAGGCATAACTCTGACTTTCTCTGAGCTAATAGCTCAGATTTTGGTGAAAGGCTTGGAATCAGCTGCACTCGAGATTTTCACCCCGTTTTGAGAAGACAGCAATGGTGCTTAATTAAAATAAGAAGACATTTCTTTAGTCTCCAAAGAATATTTGTAAATCACAGATGAAATTGGAAGTAATTTATCACTGATGCTCTATGAAATTCAGCTGTAGATCCATCTGGCCATGGTGCTTTAGGAGGCAATATTGCTTGCAGGGCACTTTTTATTGCTTATCTCTCCTGGGGGTTATCTAAGAATTGCCTTGATAATGCTGGCAGCTCTATTTCAGCCACAAAATAATAAATGGCTCCTATCTCTACTGTATGTAATTCAGAATAAGGAAAAAAAAAAACCTTTATTAATTTGTCTCCTTTAACTTTTTGCATATAACCTCTTCCAAGCTGGGCTTGTTATCCTTTAGGAGGCCATGGGGGATGTGGGCTCTGGGACATTCACCTGCCTTTTGTGCAGAGCCCACATTAAATAACAGCAGAGTGGAGCTCGTTTAAGGAATGAAACAGACAAATTTTTGGTCTGATACAACCTTTAGCTGCATTTCTTAAGCTTGGAGTTGAATGGAAGGATTGATTTTGGATATATTGATTTTAGCACATTGAAATACATTCAGGAATAGAGGTCATGCTTAGTGCTGTCGATGAACATAAGTGAAGGACCCAGAAACATTTAGATTTGTGTTTTTTGAACTGAGATAAGTCTCAACAGCTAAGTTTGAAGTCCAATTAGGGGTTGCACAGAGGTGGTAACTTGGAAAAATACAAGTTTTCAAATTACATGTTGCTTAGATGCCAAACAAGGGATCACAGAATCCCAGAACGGTTTGGGTTGGGAAGGGACCTTAAATCCCACCCAGTGCCACCCCTGCCATGGCAGGGACACCTCCCACTGTCCCAGGTGCTCCAGCCTGGCCTTGGGCACTGCCAGGGATCCAGGGGCAGCCCCAGGTGCTCTGGGCACCCTGTGCCAGGGCTGCCCACCCTCACAGGGAACAATTCCCACCCAAAATCCCATCTAAAGTGACATTTTTCCAGCTCAAAGCCATTCCCTGCTGTCCTAATTCCCTTGAAGGGTCCATCTCCAGCTCTCCTGTGCCCAAAGCAGTGAAGACCTGACCAGGAGGGCTCTGCCAGGACCCAGTTTTACCCAACATCCTCTCCCTGCCCCTTCCTCCTGTTCTGTCCTGACGAGCACTGCAGGAGATGTAAAAAAGGGAGAATTTCATAGTAAAAGAAGCATTTTGATAGGTTTGATAGCAGAGGAGCACTGCTGAGGTGAGTGCTCAGGTAGATTTAAGCCGAGCTGATCTCACAGCCCAGTGAGAGCTCTGTGACCCTGTGCTGGCCCCTGCTCCAGGTGCCCTCTGCTCTGGGCTCAGCTATTCCAGGATGTGCTCCTGGTGTTCACCTGCACCTGGTTTCCACAGAAAACCTGCTCTGCAATGTAGCTCAGGTGGAGATTTCCCCCCTGCCTGCAGTTCAGGGGCAGGAGTTGCTCCCAGAGGTCCTGAGTGCTGTTTACTGTTTTTCCTGCTTTTCCATTAGCTGGATCTGACAGCTCCTGTTGCCAGGGTTTCATCCCACTCGGAGCCAGGCACCAGGGTTACTCACTGGGGTATAAAACACATTTCCAGGGCCAGCCTCTGACCCACTGCTGTCAATGAGATCTTCCAATAAAACCCTCAGAAAAAATCCAAGCCCTCAATTTCAAGGGGAGTTATTTGATTTTTAATTTCTAGCCCTTTTCAGACATTACTAAAACAATCACTCATCTGCTTCCCTAGCCCTCCCCAACCAACCCCAGCCAAATCTGGTTTTTTCAAGTATTAATGCAGTGTAACTGTGTTGAAATCCCAGAGCAAGCCCAGGAGGGAATATCAGGAGACCTGAGGTCAGATTTGCTCCTTCCCAGGCTGTTCACTTCAGATGAAAAATAGAGGTGTGCTTTGTGTGCTCAGCTCCAAATAAATCCAGGGATGAGCTGGAATATGAAACTCCAGAGGCCAGGGCAGGGGCAGTGACAGGATCCAGAGCAGAGCAGCTCAGGAATGAGTCTGGGGGCACTGGGGAAGCTCTGGGGCTGCTGGTGGGAGTTCCCCCTCTCCTCCTGGTGTGCTGCCTGCTGATAAAGTGCCATTCCTTAGGAAAAGTCACGGAACAGCAAATCAGAGAATGAGAGGAACTCACTCGGGACTCAGGCTCTCCTCTGGATGCACATGAGCTCACATATGCAGTAACTAATTTTACAAGGGGTGTTACACACTGGAGGAGCCTCAAGTAGCTCTTGGATTGCTGCAAAGCAATTCTGAATATGCTCCTTTGAATTCCAGAGACCAATTTGGGTTTGGTTCTATTCCAGTCCTTTAATCTTTCAATATTCATTATTATTTTCATGAATAATTTTTGTACATCACTGAGATATGGGTGCTCTTCCTTCATCTGTCTCAACTTCCATGCAAGCAAAGATATTTCCTATTTTTTAGTTATTTTCTATATTACCTGTCATGAAACAAAAACAACCCCTGTCACTCACATGACCCATTCCTCACTGTAAATAGCAAATATTCAATAATTTCAGGAGACTGCCACAAACAGCTGTGTGCAGGGAGAGGTCCTGCCTGGTAATTAACATCTTATTAACAGCTATTAATAATAAATACACCTGCAGCAATCCTGAGCAGATCACAGAAATCAGAAGCAGAAAAATCACTCGGTTACTTCAATAATTTATTTCCAAATATTCCAGCCATGAGTTCAGCTCACTGTTTATGATTTAGATAAGAGGAGGGGGGAAAAAGATATTTGGGGTTCAAATGGATCTTGCAAATGGGTTGAAACACCATTTCACTAAAAGATTTCTGTGAATGTGAAAATACTTTAATGCTACCATATCTTTAATGATTTCAGGTGATTTTGTCTTTGCAGTTGGAACCACTGATTTTTAGCATTAATCTCAGTTTTGAACTAAAGAAAAACAACTGTTTTCCTATCCCCCCGATATAGAAAAGAAAAATTGCTGTGTAAAGCAGGAGAAATCAAATCTGGAAAAGCAGAAAGCAAATCAAAATAATCACAAATGTATTCTTTCTCAAAAATGAGATTTATTAGCCAATCTCTCGGTGTTATTAAGCTGGATGGAGAGCAGCAGCATTATTATTTTTTGCAGTACTGTTCAGGAGAGCTGGAAATCTACAGCTATGCCCAAGTGGAAAAGCACAGGGGGGAATCACCACCTGAAATAATTCAGAGGGGTGGGGAAGGGCTGGACAAAAAATAAAAATCCAGCTGAGTAAGAGCTGGTGTAGTTAGTACAGGCTTTAAAAAGGGAACAGGCACCAGGACAAGAGGAAACAGCCTCAAGCTGCACCAAGGGAAGATGAGGTTGGATATCAGGAAAAATTTCTTCACCAAAAGTGTTGGAAAAGGTTTTCCAAGCAAACGCTGGAGCCACCAGCCCTGCGGGTGTTGAGATGATTAAAGGAGTTAATGATCTTAAAGGTCTTTTCCAAGCTGAAGGATTCCTGCTAATGTCAGTGCTAATGACCCTGGCCCTCTCTAACTCCTGGGGCTTTTGTGCTTCCCCCAAAACAATCTCAGCGTCCCTGAGGCTTGGTTTGAATGCTCTAGGAACAGATTTCCCTGCCTGTAACAACGGTGAAGGTAAAATTGTCTGTCTCAGAGAGAGGTGACAGATCTCCAGGAGACAGATCCCATCCCATTGTCCACATGCCAATCGATACCATACCAATATGTTTGATCTCCTGGAGGGGAATTTGGTAGCTGGAAGGGATAGGCCACCAAACCCAGCTGCACTGGGGACACCCCTGGGAATGGCCAAAAAGCCACTGGTTGGGATTTGTAGGGTGATGTGTGGGACTCCAAGTCCTCGGGGCAGATTTCTGACCGTGGAAATGTGGGATTGCTCCAACACAGCCCCCTTGGAGACCACAGGAATCAGCAGGGCCCCGGGCAGAGGCACAGATGGATTAAAACTGGAATATTTCCATGATTAAAGAATTCCAAAAGGCACCCAGGAGAGAAGTGCTGCCCAGCTGAACACGGGGGATGTGAAGGTGCCGATGGATGGATGGTGGGAGGTGTTGGCCAGGGGAGCAGAGCTGCTTTCCCTCAGCTCAGCCCTCGTTCCCCAGGGTGCAGCACAAAATGGATGGATGTAGGGATTTCTTGGCACAAACTCATCCAGAAATGCCAGCTACTGGAGCCTGGAATTAAAAAAAAAAATAAGGAAAATAATTGTGTTTGGGGCTCCTCACCAGGGCAGAGAACAGTGAGAATGTCCTTGCTGCTGGAGAAGGGTGGAATGGGGAGAAAGAATCCACCTCCAATTCCAATTTTGTCCGTGGACTAAATCATCCAGCCCTTGGAGTGAGGCAGAAATCCCAGAGGAGCTCCAAGCAGGATTTGGGGCAGCAGTTTTCTTCCAGCCCTTGCCACGTGTGGCCCTCTCCTGCCTTCAAGGCCCCAAAGGTGTGAGCAGTGTGATTTGCACACCTCTCACAGACATCCCTCATCTCATCCCAATGAGATGCAAAACCAGAGCCCTACATTGCAAATGGGAGATTTAATTAAAATGTTCCCCTTTCTAAGATCAATAATCGAGGCAAAATAGTTTCACTTCCCATTGATATATCTGCTTTTCCCCTCATTTGAAACAAACTGTGAATTACACTTTCTAACATATTGCTTGCAAAAATGCTCCAAAAGCAAATTAAACCTTCTGGAAGGCTTTGATTCATTTCATATATTACATAGAGTAACTTAACAGACATATTAGAATACAGCACAAAATAACATAATTAGGCACAGTTTCATGCCTAGAGTTTGAAGAGTGTGGAAGAAACTTTTTAAGCATTTAACTCATTTAGTAAAACTCAAGTGCTACAGAGCAAATTGTGAGTATTTTGATCTATATAGAGTTTGATTCCAAACTCTCAGCTCTCAGTAGAGCTCACTGTATAAAGTGACTTCTAATTTATATTCTGTGTTAATGTCAAGAAACTAAATCTGAAATCTAGAAGCAATTATGCATAATAAGGTGGAAACAATGGAATAAAGTCTGTCAGGTAATTTCAATCAAAATCCATAGCACTGGTGCTATCTGAGCACTCTTCTCTCTGCACAGAGAACTTACAGCAGTCTTGTTTAAATTTTATTTATTTAAATTTTAATAATACCAGACCTCATGAGAGTTTTTAAATCTCAGAATTAGTTCAAGACCTTTAATTTAATTTTGTGGTTATGGGTCTTGACTAGGAATGTTTTCATTTCTGTGGGATTGTGCAAGTCCAGAGGTGGACTAGAACCCCTCTGGCATTTCATTCCCATAAATAAGATCCTGGCTTTAGGAAAGTTCATAATGAAAATTTGTCAATTTACCTATACATAAAGATTCAATCTACAGGAATTCTACTGAGAATTTTTCAGCATTTGGGGCATTTCATTATGAAAAATAAGTATTGCATGCTTAATGCATGAGAGTATTTCTCATTCTGAGAGCAGAGAAAGGAGCTGGGAATAATGTTTATCCTACAGGACTGTCTCAGGGTTCCCACAGTGATTCCTGTCTGTATTTGCCTTTGAGAAGTGGGAAGGGAGGGTTTGGGTGTCCCAAGGGTAGGAGAAAGTTTTTATTCTCCTCTGAATTGTGAGTACACCACAATCAAGGAGTGTTTAGGATTCACTGTGCTTGAATTGGAGGGACAGGACACAGGGAATGGCTTCCCACTGCCAGAGGGCAGCAGGAGATGGGATTTGGGCAGGAATTGTTCCCTGGCAGGGTGGGCAGGCCCTGGCACAGGTGCCCAGAGCAGCTGGGGCTGCCCCTGGATCCCTGGCAGTGCCCATGGCCAGGCTGGACATTGGGGACAGTGGGAGGTGTCCCTGCCGTGGCAGGGGTGGCACTGGGGGGGATTCCATGTCCCTGCCATCCCAAAGCAGCCTGGCACTCCTTGCCCAGGGGCTCAGCAGGGCCCCAGCTCTCTCCAGCCATGGCAGGTCCATCCCACAGCCCTCAGGGGCTCAGGGGGCAGCAGGAGGAGGTGAGGACACGAGCAGGGGTTACCCCATGACAGGGGCAGCTCACAGCCTCCCACTCTGCTCCCGGGAACAGCCAGTTAACACAATCAGAGATCTGTTATTGGATCCAGCCCCAGTGCCTGTGACTGTGCTACTCCTACTGGGAGCATGCAGGGGGAGGGAATAAATAAATAAATAGCTAATTTTTTACCCACTTAGCTGCCAGCCCTGGCAGTGCCTGCCCAGCGAGACAGAGGAGATTGAAATATATGAACCTGGAGCAGAACTTCTTTAATATTCCCAGAGCCCAGCTCAGGAGCTCTGCTGCTCCTGGGGTGACAGATCCATCACAGGCAGCAAAATGCAATTTAAATACTCCCATGGCAGGAAAGTTATAAGGTCTGAAACTTCAGTGTTTCTGAGCTCCCTTCCCTTAATGGCATTTTTAATGCTGTGGAGAATATTTCTGTTATCATCTGGGAGCTGAGGGATGCACAGCAGAGCAAGGTGTGGGGGAGATGCCTCAGAGGGGGAATTGCTCCCCAAAATGCCATTCCCTGTGTGCTGGCCCTCCATCTGCAGCCACTGCCCCTCCTCAGGGATGGGTCCCTAAAAGCAGCAGTGCCAAGTGGTTTTCCCCCGTCTGTCACTGATTGCTGCAGGATGACAGAGCCCGGGATGCACAGCCCGGCCCCTCCCCAGCAAGGGGAAATGCCCTCCTGGCATCTCCAGCAGGAATCGTCTCCTCCTTCCCTCTCATCTGCCAGAGCTCCTCAGAGCCGCCTCTGGCCTGCATCCCCGAGCATGTAACCTTTCATTTTCCCCTTTAAAATTCAAATTAGTCATTCCTGAGCATCTCCAAGCCGCTGATGACTCACAGCTCCTGCGCTGCTCACAGAGCTGCTCTTGCCGAGGCCTGATCTGGGAGATGCAATCTTCCCCACATCATTGTGGTGTTAGAGATTTCCCCCTCTCTCTGGGAAATGTCATCCTCTGCAAACCCATCCACTCTGAGCTGAGAGCTGCATCAAACCCCATCCAAACGGGATGGCCAAAAACCTTGGGTGGCTTCTGATTTGGAAATGCAAAAGCCTTGGAGTGATTTATCATCATTTTTATTGGAAAAAAGTTCTTATGGGGAATGAGTGGAGGAGAGGGTGCAAACTGGGGAGGTTTTGGTCAGGTATTTCCATATCCATGTGTCCTGGTTTTCATGGCTGGGATGTTTTCTTGCTCTGGGTGAGATTCACCCCCAGGTTAAAGCTTCCCTTTGGGAGCCTTTCCACGTTGCTATTTTTTCCTTTGCAAGTGTAACTATTGATTTTGGGCTGAATAATATTTTTAAAAAGGCTTCGAGGGGCATAATAAACCAGGAAGGAGCTCTGCTGTGATATATCAAGCTATAATCTGTAAATCAATGAAAAACTTTATTTAACGGTCCGAGAACTAAATGAATTCAATGTAATTAGTGCTGCAAGCTGTAAAAGATATTTATGAGAATTAACTTTCAATGTGCATTTCCTGCAGGCCCCATCTAGCTGCTGTCCCTTACCCAGGGTGGTCCCTGGTGTCAGTGTGTGCCCAGGGTTGGCAGGGCCCCAGCTCCCCCTGCCCTGGGCTGCTCCCACAGGGGGATTTCTGCCGCTGCTGCTCTCCAGAGAGGCCCTGGGCTCCCAGGGAGATGCACTGTAATGCAATCAGCTGCTTTCTCCTGGAGCTTTTCCTGCCTCCACAGCCTGGGGGCAGCTCCTTCCCTCTGCCCCCGGGTCACTGGAGGACACCAAACAACACACCGCTGCTCTCAGGGTGAAAAAGGGAAGTTTAATTCCTGACTCCAACATTTATAGATTTCCAGAAGTGACAGTGGGCTGGAGGGTGACAGTGCCACCTCTCCAATGACACTGGACAAACCAACAGTCCATCAAATTTCTCCTCCACAAAAGAATGCAAAACAATGAGTTATTTACAGAAGGTGTGTGAGAAAGTTCCTTACAAGAATGCAAACATCAGAAAGCCTAGAAAATCTTAAAAATTCAAGGCAGCACCCCTGGCCTCAGTGCCCACCCCAGGTCCCAGCCTGTCCCAGCCCCCCTGGCCCTGGCCTGACCCGGGTCAGAGCCTGGCACCTCCTGGGCAGGGCCGGGGGGCAATGCCCCCTCCAGGCTGCTCGTCCCTCCTGCTTTGGTGGCTTTTTGCTGCTTCTGTTGGACCCTGCTTGTCTGGGCTCCGTGGGGGCTGCTCCAACACCCTGCTTGGTGTTGGAAAATACTCTCATGGATTCCTTCAGTGCTTTGAGAGCTGGAAATGAGCAGAGCTGCTCAACAGTAGAATTGGTTTATTGTCTGAGTTTCAGAGGAAAAGCTTCATTAGCAGAAAAATTAAAGATTAGACTACAGGAATTGATGCAGGTGAATTTACAGTAAAATCTGTCTAGAAGAAGATCCCAACATTTCAGATGAGTTTTTCCTTCTGGGTATGTGTGCTGCAGAGCAGTGAGGAGGGGAGGGAGGGGCATCATGGAACAATGAGGGCTGGAAAACACCTCCAGGAACATCGAGTCCATCCTTTGACTGATGCCCCATGTCCTCCATACCAGATCAGAGTGTCTGCTCCTGGTTTGAAGCTTCCAGGGTTGGTGACTCCAGCACCTCTCTGGGCAGCCTGTGCCACTGCTGGGCCACTCCTTCAGGGCAGAAATTGCTCCTGATGTCCAGTCTGAGTTCCCACAACCAGGCTGGGACAGGTATCCTCTTCCTGTGGCTCTGCTCCTCTTTTATTTTTATTTTTATTTTATTTTTAAATTTTTTTAATTTTTTATTTTTAATTTTATTTTGAGTTTTACTTTTAATTTTTTTTAATTTTTATTTTTATTGTCTGTGTTCCCCCTGGTGTGCTCTGAGAACACCCCCCTGATGCTGCTGTTCCCAGCTGGGGGGGCCCTGAGCTTGGCCCCTTGCCCAGCTGTGCCAGAGCCCGTTCCCCTGCAGCACCCCAGTGCCCTGTGTGAGGTTTGGCTGAGGGGCTCAGGTGGGGAAAATCCCCAGCACTGCTCAGGGCTCTCAGAGCTGCATCTCTCATCTCTGTGCTGTGCCTCGCGTTGCTGCTGGGCTTTCTTTGAGTTTAGCAATGAAATATAAATCAAAAGGCTCTTGGTGTGTGAATCCCTTCGAGGGCTGTGCTCCACATTGCTGCTGTCCCTGGGCTGCAGCCCTGGCTCTGGGAGAGGCAGCTCAGGCTGGGCATGGCCAGGCTGCGTGTCCTGCAGGGGCTGGGGAGGGACAGGGACAGGGACAGCCCTGCTCCTGGGGAGGGACAGGGACAGGGACAGCCCTGCTCCTGGGGAGGGACAGGGACCCCCTGCTCCTGGGGAGGCACAGGCACCCCCTGCTCCTGGGGTGGGAGCGTGGAGAGGGGGCAGTTTGTGGCTTTGGGGCAATTTGAGGCTTTGGGGCAGTTTGTGGCTCTGGGGCAGTTTGTGCATTTCCCACGAGCTGGGGAGCTGCAGATCACAGGTAGGATGCAGAACAAACTCCTGGTACTTGAGGCAGCAAAATATACAATTCACAATACAATATACAGAAAAGCTGACTTGCATTTTCTGTATATTGAACCCATAAACCCCCATGATGAGCCTCAGCTGGGCACGTCCAGTGCCCCCTCCTGAGCCTGGGCCATGCCCTGAGCCTGCTCTGGCCTGGGTTTGCCCTGGCTCTGCCGTGGGAAGGTCTCACTTTGCCCAGGGGGTTGGTGGTGGGTGCCCCCTGCCCTGGGTGCCCCCGAGGGTGCCTCTGCTGGGTCAGAGGTGCAGCTGCCCCTCGTCCCCCCTGTGCCAATGTCCCGGTGCCACCTGCCCTCCCCAGGACACAGAGCCTGGGGAACAGCACTGCAACCTCCCCTCAGCCTGCCTGGCTGTGAACAACCCAGCTTTGATGGTCCTTCTCTCAAAGATACGTTTTGTTTTAAGTGGTGGTTTTGTTTAAAAAATGCAGTTTAGTGATAAGTAAATCACTCTCGTTTCCTCCTAATGATAGAGTACAGTAATATTGTTAAATTTGCTTTTCCATTTATGCACCATCATTTTGAAATCAGATCTGAAAACATCTTTTACCTTCAAACCTTTATTTTGCCTTCCCTTTGATTCCTGCCTTTTATTATCCATATCATTTAATTACACATGAGGCACTTTGCAGCAGAACCCTGGGAAGGAGGGGTTTTCCAGCAGCTCTGGCTTGGGCTCCACTGCAATTGTGCTTTTCTCAAAGCTTCATTCAGCATTTCAATGCACGAGGGCTGTTCTCACTGCTGCACGATTCCCTGCTGCTGCTGCAGGTGCAGCTCCTCTGGCACGGGATGGATCAGCCCCGTGTGCCTGGGGCTGCCCAGGGAGGGACCAGACCCGTGCCCTGTGCCCTCTGGGCACTGCCAGGCTGCTCCGTGCCACATCTGCCTTTGCTGGGTCAGACTCCTGCTCCTGGCTGGGACTGGGGGGCTCTGGAAGAGGAGCAGGAGGCAGAATGAATTCACAGCGTGTTCTTGGCCAGGGCTTTGGCTCTGTCCTGCCAGGTGAGGGGCTGGCACCTGCCCAGGGCTGGTGGGAAGGATGAAAGTTTGACAAGAAAGTCTCACAGATATGTGTGCTTAGCAGAAAGATTTTTAAATGTAGAGTCTG
>JAWWEY010000029.1:2188269-2200311 GCA_035582745.1 Loriotus luctuosus | reverse complement strand
TCTGATTTGCTTGTCCTGTGTTTTTCTGCTTTGGAATGTGTTTGGACATTGTTTACCACCTGGTCATTGTTTCATTGGTTTCATGTGAATTGTTTTGACTTAATGGCCAATCAGGGCCAAGCTGTGGTGGACTTTGAGGAGAGAGTCACGAGTTTTCATGAGTATCTTTTAGCCTTCTGTCTGTATCCTTTCTCTATTTTTTAGTCTAGTATCTAGTATTCTTTAATATATTCTAGTATCATAAAATAATAAATTAGCCTTCTGCTCAGGAAGACATGGAGTCAGACTCATCATTCCTCCCAATGACAGGGGTCCCAGAAAATACAACAGGCAAGAACCAGGAGACTTCCAGCTCTGCCAAGGAGCTGAGGAGCTAAAAGTAGCTGGTGGCAGATGGAGAATGAGGGCGAGTCCGTGCCCTGCTCCATCTGCTTCCAGTCATCCCCGGGACAACGCGGTGAAGCCGCCGGCTGCTGGCGGCACGGGAGAGGAGGGGATGGGGAAAGGAACCTTGTGGAGCTGCTCTAGAGAGCAAAACCTGGGGTCTGCAGGAAGGATGGAGGCAGAACGGTGGGGAATTTATTGGATTTGGCTGTGTCCAGCTGGGAATGAAGCCCCAGGTGGAGCCATACATTGGTGGTGTCCTAGAAATGCGTGCGCCATCAGGAGATGGCAAACAGCTGTTCACAGCTGTCCTACCAAGGTCACAGCCCTCAGGGATGGGGTGAGAATTCTCCTGGGCAAGGAAGGATCTGCAGATGTCAGGGCTGTGTCACTCACTGAGCCCCCCAGAATTTGTGAATCCCTCGGGGATGGGGTTGGAATCCTCCTGGGCAAGGAAGAATCCACAGGGGTCAGGGCTGTGTCACTCACTGAGCCCCCCAGACTTTGTGAATCCCTCAGGATTGGGGTTGGAATTCTCCTGCACAAGGAAGGATCTGCAGGGGTCAAGGCTGTGTCTCCCTGTGAGCCCCCAGCCCAGCCAGAGGGGATGTTTGGCTTCAGTCCCAGCAGATTTTACACAAAAGCAGCTTTCAGCCACAAAGGAAAGAGCTCCAAGGACCAGGGCCAGAACAAGAGGAAAACAAAAGGATCTGGATGGAGCCCTAAAGGCCTGGATGTGAAGAGCTGCTCTGGGGCCAATGTCTCCATGAAATCCTGCCATGGCTGTGCTCTGGGATGAGCTTGGGCAGTCTGGAATAAACTCACCATGAAATCCTGCCCTGGCTGTGCTCTGGGATGAGCTTGGAGCAGTCTGGGATAAACTCACCATGAAATCCTGCCCTGGCTGTGCTCTGGGATGAGCTTGGGCAGTCTGGGATAAACTCACCATGAAATCCTGCCCTGGCAGTCTGGGATAAACTCACCATGAAATCCTGCCCTGGCTGTGCTCTGGGATGAGCCTGGGATAAGCTGCCAGAGCTGTTTGGCCATGCAGGTTGTTCAGTAGCTCAGACCAAGGGCTGTGGGCTCATTCCTCCTCCTCCCATTCCTGAGGTTGCCTCCCATGCTGGCCACGTGTGCATGCCATGGGTGAAGCCAAGGAGCAGAGCATCCAGCAGAAAAATCTGCCTCTGTCCATCCAGTGATTCCCAGTTTCCCTGGAAGTACACGAGACATGATCACCCATTTACTTCAATTTAAGTCCCAAAATAAATTCCCCTTTATTTTCTGGTGTTTGTGTATCCATCAAAGAGGGAAAGGCACCGAGTCTGAGCTGGGCAGAGCAGGCACAAAGGTGCTCAGGTCAAGAAGGAGGCAGCAATATTCTAGGAATGCTCCATTTCATTTATCCACATGCATTTCCTACCAGTTCCTGCTTCCCAAGGACTTTTCTGGCAAGTTTTATTTTGCAAGCTTGGCTTTATTTTATTTTATTTCTCTTAAGAAAAAGCCAGGCTAAGAGGTCACCCACTAGGATCTTTTGAACTGCTGCTTCCCCAACTGTGAGTGCCTTAAAAATGATTCTCTAAATATTTTCTGCAGTTCTTTATACCAAGAAAAAATATTAACGCTGGAAATATTTGAAACATAAATAAGAATTTTTTTTAGATAAAGACAAATTTCTGCTTTTTTCAGGGGTCTGCTGTATTATGATAAATATTCTTTAGTCCTTGTTCAAGAAGTACATCATCATCTGAAGTTTTCTCTGTTCCCATCTGTGAATTCCAGCATTTAAAGGCACTTTTTAGCATGCAGAAGGCACATTGCTAGTCCTTGCATTCTGTTGACCTCCTCTGGGTGGTGATTTAATGGCTGGAGTTCCATTTCCCTCTGTCTATCCTTCCCTTTCCCACCTGCCCTGCGGCCCAGCTGAGCCACATCCACGCTGGTCCATAGAATCCTTGAATCCCAGAAAGGTTTGGAAGGTTTAAAGCCCATCTCAGCCCCACCTCTTGCCACGGGCAGAGACATCTTCCACCAAACCAAGCTGCTTCAATCCCTGGCCTTTAGGAGTCCTTATCCCACTGCTCTCCAGCAGTGCCATGAGAAATGACGGAAATCTTCATTCCCTGAATTCCCTGTTTCCACCCAGCGCTCACCTCCCTGCTTCGTGCTCTGTTTATTCCTGAGAAAATCTTCTCCTCCCCACCAAATATTTCCCCCATATGTCTGGAAATCTCTGCTGAGGGCTGGGATCTAATAAAGGATCCCTGACTGCCAGCCACAGTGTGAGGCTTTCGGGAATTTTGGTATGGAACAGATTGAGAACTCGCCAACACTGTTTTTAAAAAAAAATAGAAGTGCCAATTCATCAAAAAAAATCTCTGTAAGACACAAAAAAACAACCATAGAAAATCTCCCTGTTTCATAAAAAAATGGGTTTGAATTTGTTACTTCATCCCACTTCACACTCTGAGTAAAATGTTTCGATTTTTAAAATTTAATTTGAATTTTAAATGGTCTTTTCTGTTGAAATTTGAGAAGACCAGATGAGTAAAGAAAATTTCAAATGAAAGACTGTCACATGCTTGACATGATCCAATTTTATTCCAGGTCATTATTTAATTAAAATCTGGCTTTGCCACAATACATTAAAACATAATTAAATCACTGTTTCTCCATGCAGCTCTGAGGACATGTAGGACAAATCCTGACCACTGTGCACATTCCATCAGAATCCAATAAATCTGGAACTTGGTATCCAAAAACTTCCAATAAATTTGGAATTTGGTATTCCAAATTTATGGCAAATCCTACAGCCTGTCGAATGCAATTAAAGAGGAAATTCACTGATATTTTTAGAAGTTTGTGGCTATATTTTGGACTTTGGAGGGTTCATCTCTCCCTCTCCACATCCCTGGTCCGAAGGCAGCCACTGAGCTCTGGAAAATGGCAGCTGCTTCAAATGTTCCTGACTTTGCTTTCACACTTGCACAAGCTCCCAGGATAAGCCTCTCCTAATGTCTTTATGAAAACCTGAACATTTGGTCCTTGCAACCCCCAGGGCAATTCATGCTTTTGAAGAATTTGCAAAACCTACTGAAGCCTGACCTTTCTTTTCTGAAATCTTGTTGACTGTATTTAATTCTGTAGACTTTCCCCTGCTTTTTTTTTTTTTTTTTTCCTTCCCTGTGTGATCTTCAAATAACTTTTGGCGACTTTCTCTCTAAAATGATGCAAAGTTTTTTGATCTTTTTTTAGCGCACACCTAAGATGGATTTTTTTTTTTTTTAATAATGGGGTCATGCAGCTCCTTTCCAGTCTGCAGGGAGTTATTTATTTTGTGAATTTATATATTTGTCAACCTACATTTTGTTATTATTTAGTGGGTTTTTTTTTAGTTTTCCCTTTTAGGTTATTTGTTTTTATAGAAGTTTCTGGGCAGAACCTGAGCTTTGAGCATTTCCCCATCCCTGGAGGTGTTCAGGGAAGGACTGAACGTGGCACTCAGTGCTCTGAGCTGGGTGACAAGGTGAGGATTGCAATTGATGACCTTGGAAGGCTTTCCCAACATCAATAATTTTGGGATTCTGTGATTCCATGACTTTAGACAACCTTATGAGAAGTACCTTATTGTTCTCTGCTTGAGGGTTTGTATAATTTGATTAAAACAAAACAAAAAAGACCCCCAAAAATCCCAACCAAACAAAAAAGCCAAACCACAGTGGGAAACGATTTTTTTAAACTCTGGTAAATGAATGCCAATAATGTGAATATTCGAGGAATGAGGGGAAAAGGTGCTTTAAGAGATATTCCATTATATTCCATTTCAAATCACAGAAATCTCCCCATCCACCTTTTGCTCCTCAACACTTCATGGCTGGTACAAGAATAATCCAGCCCTTCATTCAGATGGTCTGGGAACTGAGCCTTGGTTCCTTTCAGCATTTTAAACCCCACCTGTTTCTGTCTTTTTCAGACATTTTTAGTACTGAAATTGTTCCCAAGAACAAACACCTTTTCTGAAATCATTCCATTATATTTTATAAGTGTCAAAATCATTGAAATCCTCCCCAGTATTTCAGATTTTTTCCAATGCTGCATCTGCTTCCTCAGCTTGTCCCAAAGGTCTGTCAGAGCTCCCACTCCAAAACCAGGAGTTTACACTGATTTGTTTCCCACCATTCCTTCTTTTCCCACCATATCCTGAATATAAAATTGCTTTGATTCCTTTTAACTCTGTCTAGACTATTTTACTGGATTGGGGGACATTGATATGATGGGCTCTTCATTGCTTCTGAGAAGATATTTTTATTAAGTTCTCATCTCTTCTGCCTCTTGCACATCCTTCTAAATTTGCATTTTGTGTTTGACAAGAGCAGGAATACATCAGAAATTGTGCTGCTGGGCACAGGCATGCCAATAGCATATATTTTACTTTTTATTATTTTCCTGCCTCTATACTTCTACCTTTCCACAGAGTTTCTGGAATGGAGGAAACGAATGCTCAAAGGTGCTGATTAACTTCTGCCTAGGGAGGAAAGAGAAAGAGGAGGGAAATTGGAAAGAATAATTGAAAAATGAATGAAAAATCACAGTGCCTCACTTTCACTCACTGAGTTTTCCTCCTGTCCTTCCTTTTGACTCTCCCAGTTTACACCTGAACCTGCCCAGGCAGGACCTGCTGCTGATTTAGGGTGGAGAAAACTGGATAAAAACTGGAGAAAATTGATTTAGATGAGACTCCACAGCACCTATGAAATCCAAGTTAACTCTAATAATGATGTGTTTAATGTGATCAGACAACTTCCATGTGTCCAGAGGTGTTTGTCAGCCTCCCTCAGACATATCCACACCACAAATGGCCTCACCTGGAGTGAGATTAAACATGGCAAGAGAGGATGGGCTGCTGAGGTGGAAGGTGACCTTTGCACACCTGTATTTCATGGCTTTCCCTGACAGGCTGCTCTGAGAGTGGCACATGCCCTGTTCTCCCAGGCACAGGAACAAATAATGGGGGGAAAAAGAAGGACAGGAACAAATAATGGAGGAGAAGAGCAGGACAGAGGGCTCAGAGGATGCTCATTGAGAGAAGAGCAGGACAGAGGGCTCAGAGGATGCTCAGTGGGAGGAGAGGAGCAGGACAGAGGGCTCAGAGGATGCTCATTGAGAGGAGAGCAGCAGGACAGAGGGCTCAGAGGATGCTCACTGGGAGGAGAGGAGCAGGACAGAGGGCTCAGAGGATGCTCATTGAGAGGAGAGGAGCAGGAGTGTGTCTGTGGGAGGCTGTCCCAGCACCCTCAGCAGTGTGGGAGCACTGGATGTTCAGGAATAAACTGGGATTCCAGGAGGGGAGGATGCTGTGATGCTGCAGCTCCCACAGCAGGATCAGTCCCAGCCCACTGAGCAGCCCCTCCTTAAGGGAGTGTGGGAAGGCCCTGGAAATGCTCTGCATTTGTCGTTTGAATATTTTTTTCCCCGAATCAGGGTATTTTTAGTTTGTTCCTTAAAGCACTGTGTATTCTCGTGAACAAAGCAGAGCTGGCACAGGGTATGGCAGGACAAAACAGGAGGGCAAGAGAGCTTTGCCAGTGGGGCTGTGCCCTTGGACACATTCAATTCACCTGCTCCTGAAGCTTCAGCCCTCCCTCTTCCACAGGACTGGAATAATGGCAGGAAACTGTGCTGTGAAACCTGATATTTTCATTTTACAGCCATTTATATCCAGTCTTTCACGAGCAAAACTCACCTTAAGACTCAGAACAAGGCATTCACAGCCCCACACTGTGCTGACCACATCAGACAGCTCTAGGTTGCCCCATCCTTTCCCATGTGGATTTGGCAAACACGAGGATTTTGCCTCATTCTTGCAGAGGAATAACTAATTTTGCTGCCATGAGTGACGAGCATTTTCCTTTTTCCCTCTCCCACCTGCCTGCTGTTGGGTGGTGCTGTGGGGAGCTCCCCACCTGGACGTGGTGGCCCTTCTTGGGATGGCAACTGGAATTTCAGAGGCACCTATGGCAGCCTTGGCCATCAGAGGTGATGGACACGGTGGGCACCGTGCAGGAGCAGCCTCAGCTGCCACCCCAGGCCCTGGGGAGCAGCTCCTGCTCAGCAGCTGCTCCACAGGAGGGAGCAGTTCCCATGAATTTCTCCACAATTTCCATGAATTTCAAAAGCATTGAATCCTCTCAGCCCGGAGCAGCAGCTGTCTGTGTTTGAATGCAGGAAGGGAGAGTCAGGAATTCAAAAGCGTTTCATGGAGATTGAATTTGGGGCTGATTTTTATTTTTTTTTTGTCTGTGCTCACTAATATATTTGGGTAATTGAGGAGAAGCCTAAAAGTTTCATAAACAGAAAAGATACAAACACTCCTTTTCTCAGTGCTCCAAAAACTTCTGTTTTGCCTGATCCCAGAGTTAAAGAGGATGTCTTCCTCAGAAAACCAGAACCCAGCAGTTTCCTTTTCTGCTTAACCTTCCCTTTCCTTCTGAGCATCCCTCCAGGCTCCCTGAATTTCAGGCAGGACAGTAATCACTGATATCTTTGCATGGCTATGGTGAAATTCAGCTCTCTCAGCTCTCAGACCCCTGCAGAGGGCTCAGACAAAAGCAGCAGTATCCACAATTCCCTTACACTTTTGTTCTCCCCAAATTGAGTCTATTCCCCACAAAACCTGAGTTATTCCCAGGTAGACACGTGGGTGCTGTGCCCAGCTGGACTCCAAAGGCAGCGTGAGGCTGGACATGTAAATATTCAGGTCACTGTAAGCCAGATTTCAAAAATCAACCTGGAATTCCTCAGTGATGCATGGCCTGACTTCCCAAATTGTCCTGGCATGCTGGAGCTCAAGTAGAATTTATTGGGTTGATGAAAAAATTGCTGGTGGAGTTCTGCAACTTGTGCTTCTCACAAAGCCCAACCAGGTAACCCAACCAGCCCAAAACCCACCAGAGGATGGGTTCAGGATCTGAGATGTCCTGATCCTGAACTTCTCAAGATCATTTGTATTCCTCACCCTCCTCCTTTTTGCTGCAGGGATGAAAATTCCCATGCCAGCAGAGAAGCCAGAACACCCTGGATTTCAGCAGGGAGAGCCGTGGTTTCTGTGGCACCTCAGCAGCTCTGGCAGCTCCTGTGTCACCTGCAGGGAGTTGTCACAGCCCACACCTGACAAAACCAGGGCTCCTGCCTCAATTCTTATCATCGCTGCACGTTTTCCTCATTAACCATCATCTCCCACTCCCTGTGCCTTTTCCATCTGCTTGGGTGCCAGGTGTGGGACCCAACAGCTCCAGAACCTTCTTTTCCAACTGGTGGCTACCAGTGGCTGGGAAATGAGGTTCCTTGGTGAGTTTTTATTAGCTGTGTTCATTGTTTGACAGCTCGTTATTGACTGTCATCCCATTGCCAATAAAAGGCAAACTGTGGCACGCTGTCTTTTTGTGGCATCTTGATGGCTCTTAGATTTTAAACGGGGAAAAAAAACCATTTTTATTGTATTTGTGATCAGTCAGGAGCAAATGGGATAAATTATTGAATTCTGGTTTTGGTTTTAATTGAATTTTCTAGTAGAAGGTAGCACTGCCCATGGCAGGGGGTTGGAACTAAATGATCTTTGAAGTCCCTTCCAGCCCAAACCATTCCATGATTCTATGAATTATGGAGGAAAATGGGAGCTGGCCTGTAAGTCTGAATCCTTCAGACATCTGAAGATCTTTTTTTTCTCAGTGAAAAATTTATCAAGGGATATAAAAAAAAGCAACGAGGATCAATCCATACTCTGAGGAATGTATCACAAAAGTTTTCTTTTTTTTTTTTTTGTCTGAACAGAACCTTTTTTCAATGTGAAATGTGGTTTCTGTGAGAATTTGATTTTCCATGGAGATGTTTGAGATGCCAGCACTCATCCTGCAGCTGCTGAAACCAAACCAGAACATTGCTTTGTGTGATCCCAAGCCAGACCATCCCTTTTCCCAGGTGAGGTGGGTGAAGCTCTTCTCCTCCTTCCTTTGGGAAGATCCATGATGAGCCTGACCTTAAACCAACAGAGATTTCCCATTCCTGCCTCACCTGCACTCCAGAGATGCCACCAGGGCTGGTTTTTTTTCAATTTTCTGAAGCACCTGGAGTGAAACTTCTCACCCCCACCTCCCCCCCCAGGTTTTGTCATGGTTTTGCTTCTCAGCAGTGAGATTATGACTAAGCCTGATAAATGTGTGGAAACTTTGTAATTCTCCACCCACTTCCTCCAACTCTCCTGCTCTGAGTCATTCTCTGCTGAGCTTTTGACATTTATTTTGAGTTTCTTCATTGTCGTGTGGCTCCCATAACACCACACAGTGCTGAGGCACCAGAATCACCCAGGTACCACATGGGGGTTGGAACTGGATGAGTTTTAGGGTTTCTTCCAACCCAAACCATTTCATGAATTGGAGGAAGAGCATCCCTTGGGAGAAGGGAGGCAGGTTTAGATTTCAGCCTGAAAAGTAAAAATTTCTGAGCATTTCTGTGTTTGTACATTCCTCTTTAGGACCAAATGGGCCTGAGAGGTGGTTTTGGTATAGGAACTTTGACAGTTTCTGGGAATGAGATTGTCACTTAAAGAATGTCCACAGAGGTGACCAGGAGCTGGCCAAAAAGACAGATTTATTCTCCAAATTTACCTGGAAAGATAATGGACAGAAGGAAGAAAATGAGGACCATAGAATCATGGAATATCCTGACTGGAAGGGATCCCTGAAGATCATCAAGTCCAAATCATGGCCCTATGCAGACATCCCAACATTCCCACCCTGTGCCACCAGGAGTAGGATTTGCTGTGTGTAAACCAGGAGAAAACCTCTGCCACGACCTTTGTCAGGGAGATGAGGCATTAGGTGTCCTACATATGGGACCTTTCTCTCTGCCCTCTTGCTGGACACGGTGCCAAGAAAGGATTTGTGCTGTGAGGATCCATCCCTGGATAAGCAGTGGGAAATCAGGTACATTCCCAATGCAGCTTGGCTTTAAGAGATTATGGAATATTTTGGGAAGAGACCTGTACACGTGGAGAGCCAGGGCAGCAGCCACTTGATTCATGAAATGACTCCCAGGTGTTCCAAGCAGCCAAGATAACACCTGGGATGCTGCAGGGATAACATCACCTGGAGAGGATGGAGTGGGGAAGATGCTAAAGCATTCCCAAAAATGGCTCCTCAGCAGGCTCAGGATGATGGCTGAAAGCAGAGATCCTGCTCCTCCATGGCTCTGCTCGTTGTCCATCAGGCTCAGAACACCCCTGAGGTTGTGTTTGCTCCTCTCCACACACCAGCTCCTGAATTCCGTGCTCTGTGTCAATGGCACCTCCCATTCTGGGTGTTCTGTGGCAATTGCCTTAGCTGTGGCCTGCATTTTCCTTCATTCAGCACATTTCCCATCATGAATGCAGTTATTTGACAGTGTTTTTCCATGGACCTGGTGCCCTGTATCACAGGATTATGTGCTCTGACTCAGGTTTTTTGCTATTGCTATTTTGATTTCTTTTCACCTTCAAAAATGCAAGTACTTAACTCTGCTGTACAAAGACCACTGAAGAGTGAGGGCAATTGTTGAGAATGCAAAAGAAGACAACTTAAAATAGCAGCAGTACTGTGGGGAACTTACCCACCTTTTTTTTCCCCCTGAGATTTAAAATTCAAAGAAAGATGATGGTATTAACATATACTGAACTGCTGAGGAGGGAGGCTGCTGTAAGGAGGCTGCTGTAGCACAAATGCATCACATGGAACACTTTTATTCCTACATTTTACAGTGATTTTCATGACTGGCAAGGTATTGTTTAAAATGCAGTTTGATTAAATTCAGTCAGAGGAGAAGCACTATATTAAATCTTTCAGAAAGCACTTTGTATCACACTGAGCTGCATCAGTAACATTTCCCTATGACTGCAACAAAAGCCAAGACTCAAATTGTTTAATTTTAGATGGTATATATTTACAGTCTATAATAAGATATCAAATGTTCTCTCTCCAAACAGTTGTCTTTATCACAAAAAAAAATAAAAACCCTTTCAGACAGTACATGAATCTCTGTGCTTTTCCTTTTCCACCTCAGATCTTGAAAACATGAGGAGTGCACTTAGTCATTAATCAGTGACAGGGACGATTCGACCAATGCAATTAACTGCACTTGTTCTATTAATAATCAAGCACAGCACAAATGCTGCTGCACTCAGGTGTTAATCAGGACAGCGTGTAGCTGTGTGTTACCTCCCTCCAAGTGCGAGAGGAAATGCAGATTAATGGAAAATCAATGTGAGATATGGAAGTGTGACACGCACTTGTCAGTAAAATTCTGCTTTCTGGAAAAGACACGAAGATAATGCAGCTGTACAAAAGGCAACTCAATTTATCAGACACTGTTACAGACCTGACTGGTTAATGAACCCAGAAATCCTTTAATATCAGGAACTGGAGAAATAATCGTGGCTGCTGCCTTGTGTTTCACAGTTATGTGCAGAAATGCATCTGGGTGATGAAGTAGCATCTGACTCCTCCAACATCTCACTTTTAATTCTCTAAATGTTCAGTGCTGGCAAGGTTCAGAGGCAGGTTCAGTGTGTGCTGTGGTGTCCCTGGTGTCCAGGGCTGTCCCACCATCCATCCTCTCCCTCCCATGCCATGCCCAGCTGGGGAAGGATGGGAGCAGGGCACAGAGGGCTCTGCAGCAAATTAAGATCCCATGCACTAACGAGCCCATGCCTGCTCCACTGAACAGGTTCTCCTGATTTGCCATGATGAAAGTGGCAGCATTTTAATATCTGCTGAGGAGCCAGGCCTTTGGATCCTCTCATGACAGACTCATTGGAATTGAATTTCCCAGTTGCACACCAACTTTTTTTTCAGTTTTCAGTGAAACAACCCATCCAAACTCTCCCAGAGCTCTGCTGAAGTGGTAGATGTGTAACAGCAGTGAGGGAGCTGAGCCCTGGAGCTCTGTGCTCCTGCACAATGTGTCATTCCCACCATGGAGGGGACAGAAGGGGACAAGGACTTGGCCTGGTGTCTGCCAGGCTGGCAGCTTGATTTTGGCTCCTCTCGAAAGGAGGAGGGGCCTTCAATCATTCAGGATCAGGCACATTTACTGGGTCATTTCAGGGTTTCATGGAAGCAAGTGTCTAGCAAAGAATATACCTCAATGCTACCAATCCATTAATTGGAACCCTCTTCTCCCTCCCCAAATTAACCCACTAATTTCAGTGTTAATTAAACTATCAGTCAAAGCAGATAACAACTGTCTTCCACAGAGACAGTTCAACATCTACCTCCCTATTTATTTATTTATGGTGCTGCAGGAAACGTGCTGGGACACCTCTGCAGTTCTGGCTGCAGCCCCTGGGGTCATGGGGAGCCCCAGGGATCTGAGTCCTTATCAGGATCAAGGAGTTTAATTTCTGTAGGTGTTCATCCCCCTGTTCCTGTGTGCTGTCATGTTGATGAGAATGATTCATGTTTGCAGGCTCATGATACACAAAAGTGTTTGTTCAGGTGGCAGAGGACAGGGTTAGATTAAATATGGGGCAGGAATTGTCCCCTGTCAGGGTGGGCAGCCCTGGCACAGGGTGCCCAGAGCAGCTGGGGCTGCCCCTGGATCCCTGGCAGTGCCCAAGGCCAG
>JAWWEY010000029.1:2153467-2183329 GCA_035582745.1 Loriotus luctuosus | reverse complement strand
CTCAGGAGAGCTCTCCAGGCCCAGGTCTCCTTGTTTGGAGCTCCTCAGGAGAGCTCTCCAGGCCCAGGTCTCCTTGTTTGGAGCTCCTCAGGAGAGCTCTCCAGGCCCAGGTCTCCTTGTTTGGAGCTCCTCAGGAGAGCTCTCCAGGCCCAGGTCTCCTTGTTTGGAGCTCCTCAGGAGAGCTCTCCAGGCCCAGGTCTCCTTGTTTGGAGCTCCTCAGGAGAGCTCTCCAGGCCCAGGTCTCCTTGTTTGGAGCTCCTCAGGAGAGCTCTCCAGGCCCAGGTCTCCTTGTCTGGAGAGCCTCAGGAGAGCTCTCCAGGCCCGGGTGATCTCCCAGAGCCCAGTGCCACACCAGCAGCACCAGGCCACGACAGGTTCCCATCCAGCACAGGCATTCCTGGGTCAGAGACAAGTGGAGGCAAAGAAAAAGCACTCCCTGAGAAAGATTATGAGTCTCCTGCCCTTGAGGAAAATTGTTTTACTCGAGACTTTATGTTTCAGCAGAGCTCTTTTTGTTCTGATTTTAAAGTTATAGATTAATCTCTCTGATTTAGGCAGAAAATAAGCCATTAGTTTAGCCAGCTTTAACAAACGTCTCTAACGGAAGCATTTTCAAATATACTCTCATTTCCCACATTTTTCCACTTATCAGGGCTATAAAAGTTAGTTTGTGTATGGCATTGCTGAAGCACATTTAGAAAAAAAACATAAAGACGGATTTTATTTTCAGCATAAAGGATTTAGCTATGGTTCAGTTGTCAAAATTGCTCGACTGAAACAAATTTAAAAAGGGAAACTGTATTTTTGATTAATCAGAGATTTCCACAAAGAGCATCTGCTTTCTGTAGAAAATGTTGACATGGCAAAGAAAAAAATTCCAGGAGCACAGTCCAGCCCAAACATAAACATATTTTAAGCTCCTGAATTTCAGAATCTTTCAGTTGGAATGAAATTCTCAAAACAATTCTGCCTCTGTTCAAGTTCATTGAAGGGAATTAGGAATTACCTGAGCAGTGCTGAGTGTCCTGAAAGAAACTTGTGGAGTTCCTCTTGCAGGATCCTGTTGGTCCCTCCCCAACTCCCAGCTCCCAGCCGTGGGCAGGGAAGAAGGAGGAGGAGGAGGAGGAGAAGGAGAAGGAGAAGGAGGAGAAGGAGGAGAAGGAGGAGAAGGAGGAGAAGGAGGAGAAGGAGGAGAAGAAGGCTGCTCGAATCTGCAGTTTTCCAGACACACATAAAAGAATGTGGAGCTGCTTGTAGGAGCTGGATCAATAATCTGATTTATTGTTCCCTGGATCTGAGGAGTCCCCACAGAAGTAGAGAAATGGAAACCTCACCCTGGGGAAAAAATCAGGTGTTCTTCTGCTTTTGTGTCTGAGACTCTGTTTGCAGTTAAAAAAAAGAAAATATCACTAATAAGGATTTTTTTTGCCCATTTTATCTGATACAAACTGTCCATAAAAGATGGTAGGAGTAACACCACATTCTTTTGTAAGCCACGTGTTAGAGATTCACCATCTGAGCACTCCTTCTGCTTCTATTCTCATTTATTTTGTTCCAAGCTTCCAGTGAACCATGTGGGCTGAGACATTATGGCTTTTCAATAGCTCACAAAATATATTTAGAATGCTTAATTGAAGCTTAACCTTTACTTTGTTCAATAAATGTATTCTCCATCTAACAGCTCCAAACAAGAAAATAACTTTGTTGAGGTTTCACATTTTGTCAGCATTGTTTCCCTCTAAAGATAGAGAAAATGAAGCCTCTACAATAAATTGATGGAACAGGGAACCAACAGAAGAAGAAATAATTTCGATGATTTCTTCTTTGCACTGCAATTATATCCAGTACACTTGACAATGAAATAAACAAATAGTACAAATGAAGCCATTAATTTCCTTTCTATCCACACAATTTTAATTAGAATCATTTAATTAGTCTTGGCTACAGTTTCTCAAGAAGATTGCACAACACACATTTAAGCTACTCTCCTGCACAAAGATATATTTATCACTGTTTATTAAGTACAACAAACAGATACAACAGTTCTAGGTAGGCCATGATAAATGCTGTTGTCAAAAACAATTCTTTATCACCAAATTTATTTGAAAGCAAAGTTCTCTCAATGTTCATTAGTTATTAAGCTTTTGCTATTTTAATTGTTATAATAAATATAATGACATATTTAATATATTAACTAACTTTTTATGATGTGTCATTTTTTGTAGCTGGCAATAAATGTCCCTGAGCCTTGAAATAATTTTTCCTTGTTTGGTTTAGCAGGGCTTTTGTTCTAGAAAAACAACCCGAACACAAAATCACAGAAAATTGTTCTGAAGGGACTTTGGGTTCATCTTCAGAGGTGCCCTGATTTATCCCTTCTCCTTCCTCCCCACTGCTGATGTGTTTGGTGTAGAATTGGTTCTAAGATCCTCCAGCTCCCAAGGTTTCAATGGGTTCCTCCATTGGTTCACTCATTTCACACTGAGAAAAACTTCCCTTGTCTTACCCAAATATTCCTTACAGATGAAGTAAATGATTCCATGTGGCAGATCTGGAGGAGACATCCATCCTTCCCTAACACCGACCCTGTTTCTGTGTCTCCTTTTGGTCCTCTCCAAACTCCACTGAGTGTTCCATTTTTCAGCTCTTCCTCTCAAGGTGAGATCTGTCAGGTTTTGCAACTTCTTCAAAATGCAATAATTCTCAAGTGGAAATATCATTAGCAGAGGAAATCATAACTCTGGCAGGAATAATAAACCACAGAATTATCTCAACATATCAGCAGTGTTGGGTTAATTCTTGATCACCTCAGAGCGCTTTTTCAACCTTAATGATTCTGTGATTTTATAACTGAGTCATTGTCACAACTTAGAAAATGTGGAAGGAATAAATTTTTTTTCCTGTTGTCAGTTACAAGGAGAACTGGAAGAACAGTCACAACAAGAAGTTTGTCAGCTGAAATCTTGTCTTTCATTCTTCTCATGAACTGCCCAAAAATGTGACGGTTTTCACGGCTGGGTTTTCTACTTAATGTTATTGACTGAAAACTTTTAGTTAATATCTCCTGGCTTCTACCTCACTTCCAGGCACTGTTCCCAAGTACTCATTAGTCAGGTTCCTAACACCCTCACTGGATATCTGAGCCAAAGGAAGCCAGATCCTACAAATTAGCTGGTGAAGGTGTGAGCGTCACCGTAACCCACGGAGAGCCACACAACCTGAGAAGATGAGAGCAGAGCTGCACTCAGGGCTTGGCAGTTTACAAGAAGTTTACTTTAACTGATGAATTGCATCCAAAAATTTTGGCTCTTTAAGCAATACTTTACTACAATCATGGAGTGGCTTGGGTTGGAAGGGACCTTCAGGATCATCCCTACCGTGGCAGCCTCCCACTGTCCCAGGCTGCTCCAGCCCCAATGTCCAGCCTGGCCTTGGGCATTGCCAGGGATCCAGGGGGCAGCCACAGCTGCTCTGGGTGCCCTGTGCCAGGACCTCATAGGGAGGGATTTATTCCCAATATCTAAAGAAATAAATAATTATTTTCGAGCACATTCTTCAATATTTTCTTTTTCTGCCCTATAGGTTTAATGCCATTATTGTAGGATAATCTTGATGGTGTGCAGTGCACGATGATCATATCAGATGGTCCAAATGGTTTTTTGAGTGAATCAACACTTGATGATCGTAGGTCCCAGAGAGACACAAAAATTTGCACAGGGATGTGGGAAGAGAAAAATTTCAGATTGCCTAGTGAAAAATTGAAGTGAGAAGTAGCGTTTTTGGAGAAGTTGCTAAGCTGATTTGTTAACCAGGGGCAAAACGTGCCTTCTGTGGAAGGTACGAAATGAAATCAGATGCTAAATTTGAAAAAAAACCCCAGTATATAAACACGAATAAGTGGAAGGACTTTAGAAGTACAGAAAGCTGAAAAGAAAGCTTAATTCTCAGGAAAAGTCCACTCAAAGCTGTTGAGGAAAATCAGACACAATTATAAGGGGTTTTTGTACAAAAGCAATCCCAGAAGAGTTCTGGGTTTATCACTTCACAATAGTGGTGATAAGGTTGTTATAACAATGGAGGGAAAGGAGAACTGCTCCTTAAATATTCACGTCTCCTACTTTCCAAAGAAATAGGAGGATGGAGTATTTAGGAGCCAGCTATGAACTACTAAAAATGCATATAAATACAAACATTTTAAAACTGACAGCTCTGATGCCACCTACAGCGGCTGATCCCTGTAGCCAGGTGAGGTTATCCTAGGAGAATGTTGGTTTTTAATTCATGATTGATCCTAGAGAAATTCCAACAGATTGTTGGAGCATTAATGCTGTGGCAGTGCTCCAGATGCACAGCCAGAACAACCTTGGCACCTTTACATGGCTTCCCCTGACCTCAGTCCTGGGCAAGTAATGGGATTAAAGCTGATACAAGATTCAAGAGGAAGAAGTGAAGATGGGAACGTGATTGTCATTCCACATGATCCCATGAAAGGGTCCTGTCAAACAAACAACCCCAATTTTATTTCACTGATAACATCACCAGCATGATGTCTGTGCCACTCTGAGTTTTGTAGGGTATCTCACTCAGCCTTGGGAATATTCTGATTAAAAATGAGAATTACTCAATAGCAATAAAACAGAGGTTAAATCTATTAAAAATGGGCAAGCTAATGGATCTGAAACGGAATCATCAGAGGGGAATCATAATTAAGTGCAGAGCTGGGATTCTGCTGGTATCTGCTTACTGCTATTAATCATTTTCAGTAATGATTGGCTGGTAAAAGTTTCAGATGACACGAAGATTGATGTGCAGGTAAATAATCATGAAAGCAGACAAATAACAAAGAGCATTCTGGATCCCTCACTCACCTCTTCCTCAGAAGGAGAATGTTTAATATGCTCATGTTCCAAGATGTATTTAGAAGACAAGAATAATGCTATATCTCCTAAATTTAGTTTGGTACCTGGCAAAGTATCCCAAGGAAAAAGATTAAGCTTTCCACACAGCAAAGGAACAACAGCACTGAGAGGATGCACCAGCAGAAAGGATCCATGTTCCTGACAGCAGAGGGGATGTGAATCCATGCTGGTTTCTCTGGAGATATTCCAGTACTGGTGGAAAGAATTTGGGGAGAAAAAACCCACCAATTACTCCAGGGAGGAAAATTATTCTCTGTTGGAAATCAAGGGTTTGGTTTGGTTCCTAATGAAAGGGGGCTCCATTAAAAGGACCTTGAAGGTCCTTCAGAACCCACCAGGAGCTGCTCCCCATTTTCAGGTCAGGCTCCTGCACCAGGCCACCTCACAGGGGAAAATTCTATTGGGTACTGGGAAGATCCTGAATGGAAAACGGATCAAAGTGGAAGCTGAACCAAGATATATTCAAACAAGAGATAAGACAAATATTTTTTAAGAATGGAAGTTCTTTCTTTTATAGGAAAAGCTGGGAAACTTGTCCTTCACCATCTGCTGAGGTTTTCAGAGGCCTTTTCGAAATGATTCTTCGACCAGCAAGATAAACCACAAGGATTATTTTAGGGGAACTTTGGGTGCAATATTAATATTTAAAAAGATGCCAAAACTCTCTGACATAAATCTTAATGACTCCACATTAATTACTCCAGTTGTGGTATCACTGTAAACAGTTACAGCCAACAATTCCAATGATATTTAAAGGCTCATTGTTTTGGCCCACGTGCAAACAGATATGAAAAACTGGGACAATGATCCAAAAGCAACAGCATTTGGGTTTAGAAGTCTCAAAAGATGCGGCTCCACCAATTTCTGTTCCACTCCAAAGAAGTTTTCCCATGGCTTTTTCCTTATTTTGTGCTTCTTATTATTCGATTTATGACTCTCAAATGAAAATGTCTCTTTCTATTCCCTATTCAGTATCTATCCACATGTTTGTCTATATTTCTCTATCTGCAATTCCATTTTTTTTCCTGAATCAGTGCATTTTAATGAGTCTATATTATATATTTATATATAGATATAGATATATAAATATATAATATTTACATACGTATCCTAAATGAAGCAATGCCAGAAAGAAATTCTTCCTATCACTTCTGTGATGCTTCTCTATTTTCAGCCTTGAATTCTACAGCCATTTTTTACTACAAAAGCACATTTCTGCATTCCCATGTCATTGATTCTGGAGTTTTTTAGGTTGAAAATATCAGGTAATAAAATCAGATTCAATGAGTTGCTGGTGCAACTCATAAAACTCTTTGCAGCTTAATATTTTTTTTTCATCATTGCATGTAATCAATCACCTTTTAGTCCACGGTAGAGGAGATAATATTTCTATCCAAAACAAGTGGAATGAAGGCCCAAAATATGATTTTTCATGGAAAAAATCAAGTGTTTTTCTAATACCAAAATGTGTTTTTCACACACTTATCTTTTATCTGCCGTGCAAGTAAATATGAATACTAATAAAAAAATTCAAGCTCATCTGATGAGCATCTGTATTCATCTGTCTCCTTCTCTTTGTTCAGGTATTGATAATTAATTAGTTACAGCCTCATCTCATGTTCATGCAGACTTTGAAGAACACTTGACATGAACTTACAACAGCAGAGCAGCCTTGAATTCATTCGTGGCTTTAAGAACAATGATAACAGAGCACAAGATCTCAGTCTCCACTCTCATTAATATGAGAAGTAGCTTCTCCTCACCAAATCCAGCTGAAAAGCTTTGCTGGAACTCCTCACACAAGTGAAAATACACTTGAACAAGAGCCTGCAGCAGCTGCTTGAACTACTTAAATAAAAACAGCTTTTGTGGAGAGCAGGAGCGATTCAGTGTGAATTATGAATGACAGTGGACTTCAGAATCTGTTCTCTGCCTGAAAATACAAATATCACTTGTAGGACACATATTTTTTTCCCCCTTAGCTACTGTAGCATCAAATAAGTGCTGCTATATGTCTTGATTTACCAACTAAAGTTAAGTGTCAGATTTTAGGCAAATAAAAATGATTAAAATATGACAGCTGGCAAATTATGCTAACACCTGGTAACAAATCATTCCTGACAGTTCAATACTGAACTTCTTAAAGCACAGCTATTAATATTATAAACAGTGCAATGCAAAAAATTGTAGGACTTGACTAGCGTGCTCAGTTTATCTTAATGTGGAAAAATGTCATCCCTTGTTCCTTGGGATTGAAGAAAATTGGAGCTGAATAATTGCAAACATGCAAATACTTCTAAGTAACATCAGTGTAGTTGTTCAGAACCAGCTGAATACGAAATTTTCAATGTAGGATGATGTTCAGACAATTCCTGGTGCCATTAATTCAATTAATATTCCATTTATGGGGGGAGATTTCCAAGTGTGTAAATATTTAGGTGGTCTTTGATATTGATGTCATCAATTTTTTTGTGATCTGATATAAATCAGAATCATTTAGGTTGGAAATACCTCTGAGATGATGAGGTCCAACCTTTAGGTGATCATCACCTTCCCAGTACCAAGTCTGGACAACTTGGATTATTTGGAATAAGAGTGACCCATCCCACCACACCAGGCTTTGGAAGATCACACTCCTCACTCACATCCCAAGGGAGTCTTTTCAGATGGGTCCATAATTTTTAATGTAATTAGTCACTTTTAAACCCATTAATTGTCTCATTTGTTTGTCTGATAATGGCACAGCACTGGACTGTTTAAATGGACCTTCAAAGGATTTCAAACCATGGATTTTGTGATTTTTGGGTAATTACTTAACAAGGCAATCTAAAGGCAATGGAAATGTGTCTGCAGATATCAAGGTCCATCCTGCAGCTCACAAAGGACTGGAGGAGAGGGAGAAACCAACTCTGCTTTCATCTCATCCACCTTTCTCTCTAACCCATTTCCTGGACTCTTAAACTGAACTTCAGCTCAGCATAAAATCCAGCAGAATCAACTCTGTCTCCAGTGTTATGAAGGATAGATGAGGTAACATCCACGCATCCATCCCATCCCTTGACATATGAGGAGAATCTTCAGCTGAGTATTAAAATGTGAAAATATGTGAGCTAGAACACATAATCTCTCTACATGACAGAGGAGACTGATTAATGTAACATTAATGTGCTTTCAAAGACGTCATTGGGCAGAAATCTCACAATTTCACAAATGAATTTCGTATTATTTTTTACTTTTCATGGTGCCTTTCTGGTTTTATTTCACCAAGTTGCAGTGGAATAATTATTGCTGTATTATACATGTGGCTGTGCACAGTTTGAGGAACTAAAAATAAACGATGGCTTTACTGATACATTCTTTGACTGATACATTTTTTGACTTTGTCATAGATAATTTATGGAATAATTTTACACTTCTGCAACACCCAGCTCACAATTCACATTCCAATCCATGAGGTGTCATTTGCAATTTGCGATGGATTCTTAATGAAATTCTTTGGATCTTACCTTCTAAATGTTTCATTTTATGCTTGGGCAGAAGAGAGAAAGTGTGTTCATATACATTTATACATTGTAAATTGAAATAAAGCTATGATCTGGCTCATCTTTCTAATCTATTTATCCTCCCAACTCCCCCAGTGCTATGAGGAATATTATCCTGTGCATGGCATGGGAAGGGAAGGGAGAAACAAGGAGCTGAAGGGACTTGTTCAAAGTCACAACTTGGGAAGCAGGGAGCTGAATCCACATGGAATCATGGAATATCTTGAACTGGAAAAGGCCCTCAAGGATCATCCCAACCCCTGGCCCTGCACAGATCCTCCAACAATCCCATCCTGGGCATCCTTGAAGGGTTTTCCAAACACTCCTGGAGACCTCCCATTCCCTGGGGAGCCTGGGCAGCTCCCAGCACTCTCCAGGGGAAGAACCTCTCCCAAAAATCCAGCCTAAACTTCCCTGCAGACAGTTCATCCCCATCATTCTGGAGGCTACAAGGACAGATACAGCCCCAGCATCCCCATCACCCCATCCCTGCTCCAGGAATTTCCCAGGTTTGAGCCTCACACCCTCTCAGCTGTGCTGGTTCTTCATTTGCTCATCCTCCTTCTTCACTTGCTCATCTTCCTTTTCTCTCCAGTTTAAATGAACTTATTAACTCACAGGACTTAAATTAATGCTGAAGCTCAGTTAAATTCAGTATAAGTCACCTGGAGGAGCAGTCACCAAAAAAAAAAGCCAAAAAGCTGTTGTGATCACAACAGATAAGGGCTGAACACGTGGTGCCTTGGAGACACCACACGCAGAGCAGATTCTGGGTTCCTCAGATAAAGCAAAAAGAGGAATTTTAATTACTGACAGGCTATTCTGCTATTTCAGTGCTCTGTCCCTCTGTGTTGGCTACTGCCCAAGGAAGATGCTGATAAATTGGAATGGGATCAGATATGTACCAGTGAACGATGAAAGGATTGGAAACATGCCCTCGAGGGCAGAGACAGGGAGCTAATTGAGCTGTTGTGTTTTTTTTCTTGGTAAAGCAAAGATCAAGGGCTAAACTTAGTCTGGAGAAGGGAAATTCTAAATAACACACTGCCAGTCTAGCCCAGAGTGCAACCAGGCAAAATAACTGGAAGTTCAAGCTAAAGATTCAGGATTTACAATTAATTTTTATGACAATTTTCAAGGGACTGTAGTAGCTTCTCCATCCCTAGAAGTTTAGATATGTCAGATCTCAGTAATAACCTCTGACAAAGAGTTTTTCCCTCCAAAAGTCCTACTTCATTTTGGAATGTGTTGTGTACAGAAGGCAACAAAGAAAATAAATTACAAAATTCGCCGTGTGTCAAAATTATGAATGCAAATTAATGGATTGGAATTTGTTCAATGTAATTACAGAACAATTTAATTTTTTTTAACCCCACCTGGGGATGCAAAAACAACAATTAATATGGAAGTGAACATATTTTGCAGGTTTCCTGCCATCTGCATTACAGGTGTCTCCTCCAGCACACATCCAGCTCAAACAGCTGCTCCAGCAAATCCAGTGGGATGTTTTCCAGGCTTCTCCAGGGATTTACCTGTGCTCAGAGCACAGGGAGCTGTGGGGAAGGTTGGCAGGGAAGGGAACATTTTCACTTGTTATTGGTTTGCAGCTCTCATTTGATCGACACAGACCCTCTCTCCTTCCTGAGTTTGGTTGGTTTGGAATGATTTGATGGCTTTAAACTCAAATAAAACAGGCTTAGGTGGAGTGTTGGGAAGGAATTCCCCTGTGAGGGTGGGCAGGCCCTGGCACTGGTGCCCAGAGCAGCTGGGGCTGCCCCTGGATCCCTGGCAGTGCCCAAGGCCAGGTTGGACACTGGGGCTTGGGGACACCTGGGACAGTGGGAGGTGTCCCTGCCATGGCAGGGGTGGCACTGGGTGGGATTTAAGGTCTGATGTTGATGATTCTGTGATGATTCTATGATGATTCTATGATGATTCTGTGTTTGGGTTTGGGTGATTTTGGCCCTCTCTCCCCACATGCAATGCCTTCCCCAGCACACAGAGCTGAGCAGCACATTATTGAATAAAGCAGCTTTTACCATGAAATCTGTCTCCATGTTGGGCTGATTAAACTTACATTTGTTGACCTGAGTGTTGACCTTGGTTCAAAGCTCAAGCAGATTCTAGCTCCCAGTTAGAGAGTCCTTCATTGTAAAGAGCTGTTGAAAGTCCAAGACTCCTCTGGGGGCTGATTTCTGTCAATTAGTTCTCTGAAATATGATGATTTATGAATCCCTCATATTGTGTTGCTGGATGGGGATGTTTAGCAAACTGCAAGTGAAAACAGTGCAGCCTCAATGGGAGCAAATGGATGGAGAAAATAATGTTCCTCTCAAAATGATCAAAATGGCAGAGAAAATTATCCCTGCTTCTAGATCTGTGTTGTGCATATACAGAAATATATATCTGTATCTCACAGTGCACATCCTGCCTCCCCAAAAGCTAGGGAGAAGATTAAATATGGATTTTTAATAGGTGCATATTTACAGTCAAAGCCATTTCTCCCCATCAAAAGCATCAATGTGCAAATATAATCAAAGCAAGTTGTAGACCTCTATATTTGAGAAGACTTCCATAATATTTTGCAGTCCTCAACTTCATGTGTTTTTACTGTAATTCATTTTCTCCCTCAGTTCTGAACATTCAAGCATTCTGCAGTGCTTTGGTTTTTAAGTTTATAGTGACAACTTCCAGTAAATTGTCTGAAGAAGACAATAAAACTGGGCCCTTTGGATTGCTGTGTGAGTGGATCAATGTTCTATTTTCCAGCGTTATGATAATGAGTTAATTTTAAAGATGTATTGAGTGGTTTGGCGTTAATTCTGCCATTAAAATTTACCTCATGCCTGGACAACAGTGCACTTTGCTACAGCGCTTGAGATAAAAAGTACAGGATTGTAAATGGGATTTCTGGAGTGGAGTTTGGCCTAAAAATTGAGCTGCTGACTCAGCTCTAACCAGCTGAAAGCAGTTGGTGCTGTCAGGACTGGTGTCCCCTGAGACAGGGGGGACACAGGGACAGGGAGGGGGCTCACGGGAGCATCACTCCAAAACCACCTCTGCTCTGTTCACCAGCTCCTCTGCTCGAGATCTGCGGAAGGACAGAGAAATTACACCTCTAGATGATGTCAGAAAAGGAAATATGGGCTGGGACAATGAGGAAACGCTGCTGGAGGGCACTGAGGGGCAGCTGCACATCCCTCCTGCTGTCCCAGCCAGGGTGGACAGGGTGGCACCGGTCTCACCTGGGCTGTTGGTGCCATCCCTGCTTCTCCTCAGGTCTGCACCCCACAGAGGCTCCTCAGAAAAGAGAAAGTCAAAGCTTCTCACTTCAGAGCCCTTCCTGTGTGCATTTAAACAGGGCCTGTGTCCTCAAGCAAGAGCAAGGACGATTAAAGGCAATCGCAGGAATGCGGAAGGTGAATTTCCTGGCGGTGGTTTTTGTATTTCAGAGGATTTTTTCCAGGCACAGGAATTGAGTAAGGCACAGTGATTTTCAGCAGGTAGAAGGTGAGTGAGCTCTAATTGTTGGCACTGCTGTCACACCACAGTCAGGGAGAGGAACTGGGAGAACAGTTTGTCATGAGCTTTCTCACCCCGGCTCCTGCTAATTCCTTTCGCACCATTTTGTGTCCTTAAATTGTCTCTTTCCACAGCATTTCAAGGTGCCTTTTCCTTTTCCTCTCCTCTTTTTGCAATACACCAGAGCTGCTGCAGACAAATCAATTACCTGTGTTGCATATTCAAAAATGGTACATGAATATAGATATCAGGATATTGGGAAAGGCCACGGATACACCTCCTGTGTAAACACTGGTGATGGCACGGAATCAAAAGGAGGCATCAGCCAGCTTCTCCCAAATAAAAAAAAAATTGGCTACTTTCACATAGAAGATGCCAACAGGAAAAAAAAATTAAAGCCATCCCTAAAAAGCTTTGAGTTGTGCATGGTTCTTTCCTTCCACTGTGCAGGCAACTCCAAAGATTTGGAGCTATAGGGTGGGAGGGGTGACAGCAGGGTCTTGCCACCATTGTCATCAGGTTTTCCCCTCCCTGCCCTCCATTCAAAGAGCTGCATGGAATTCTCCAATCAATTCTGGGCAGCTGTGGCACTGAGAAAACTTTTAAGTGTGAGGGTATTTTAAAGCAAACAGGCCAAGAGCTCGTCCAAGTACTCCCAGTTCCTTTCCCTGCACATGCTGGCATGAAAGGTCACACAATAAAAAGCTTTAGGTTTCCAAACAAGCACAGCCAAAGCAGGAAATCAGGTGAATTACATCCTGACATATCTACCTGACCCCTCCAGCACTCATTTTTCCCTTATTGCCCAAGTTGAAAGCAAATGCAAGCACGGATTGCAGTTTGCATGGAGTGTCTGTCCTGCCTTGAATGGCAGGCATGGATAATTCCCTCCTCCAGGAGGGGAAGGAGGACCAGGGGATAGCAGAAACTGGTGTGGAGAACACTGACACTGATGGGCACATGAGATAATTCACTATAAACATTCCCAGTGCTCCTGTCCATGAACCAGAACCCAGCACAGAGCCTGGACTGGCTCATTGCCCCTCTGGGTTTTCCCCATGGCCTTGGATCCCAGTGCCTAAGGCAATATCTGCAGGAACATTTCCTTTCTTCCTCTCTTTCTCTATTTTTCCCCGTTTTTCTGAGATCCTTTTAAAATAGAAGATTATATTTGACAGTATGTTTAAATCCCCTTCCTCGGTAAGGGTCAACAGAGGCAACAATTATACCTGAGGATCTATTCTAAGTTTTGGACAAGCTGTTTTAATGATTATATTGCCATGTTAATACCCAGCTCTGTCAAGGTGTGGAGAAAATGATCATTAGATTCTGTGAAATAGCAGACATTAGGAAAAGAGTGGTTTGATATAATTGGGTAATATTAATGTGGTTTATGATTTGTGCTGACTTTTCCATGCCACTGTGGCACGCTCTGGTGTGGGGATTATGGACACTGGAGAGATTTTAGTGCTCTGAAATTGTGCAGGATAATTTTACCCCCATTTCCATTGGAACTATTTAAAAGCCAAGACACTAAAATGCCTAATTGGATGCTGTGATTAGCCAGGATGGAGTTTGATTTCCTGTTGATATAAATCTGAGGAAGCCCTCCTGGTGTCCTCAGGAATAAACCACAGAAGAACAAAGAGAGAGCAGAACGAGACCCTTTTTATCCTTATCTGGTGAAACCCAAGAAAACCAGGAGCACATTGGTTTTGCAGTGGCTCCAAGGGCACTCAGGATTCCAGCAGGAAAGGTATTTCAGGGAAAGGCATTGCTGTGATTCATGCCCTGCTCCTCTGCCCAAACTCCACAGGGCAGCTCCGTGCCCTGGCTCCTGCCAGCCTCTCCCACCTGAGTCACTCCTTGGGGATGGTTCCAGGGCACACAGGAGGATTCTGTCCTCGGATTCAGTTCTGCAACTGGTCTCCAATACTAATTGCAAAATGTATTCATTATTAACTAGGTATGAACTTTAAATAACTCTGTTGAACATCCCAATGCATAAACCTGTATTTTTTTCCATTCCTGCAGCCAGCCTGGCTGTTTATATCAATTTATTCAGCATTTTTGCATGCTTTTCACCCACAAGAGAAGAGGATAAGATCACATCCCACTTTACATATTTAGATGTATATGCATGGATAGTTAAAAAGTAAAAACCTACTCAGTGTATTACTTATTGAATTATTTATTATGATTATTGTGATAATATTTTACCGTAACTATTAAACACCAAAATGTTCTCTTTAGAAAACCATAGGGTCTGGACTTGCTGGAGTAGAAGGAAAACTTTTAATTCCATGTATAATTCAGACTTATCTCTGCCCTTCATATCAGCATTGCTCTGGAGAGTATATGGGAATTTGGTGCCAGTTTCAGGGATTTGTTGTGGTTTAACCCCAGCAATTCCCCAGCCCCTCGCTCACTCATTCCCCACCAGTGGGATCAGGGAGAGAAAGAGAAGGGTAAAAGCTGGAAAACTCATGGATTGAGGTGAAGAGAGTTTAACAGAGAAAGCAAAAGCTGAGCAACAAAAGCAAAGCAAAAGAAGGAATTCATTCCCTGCTTCCCATGGGCAGGTGTTCAGCAGGGCCTCATCCCAGGGAAGGGAGGCTTGGGAAGGCAGAAACCATCCCTCCAAATGTCCTCCTTCCTCCTTCCCACCAGTTTACATCCTGAGCATGATGTCACAGGTATAAATATCCCTTGGGTCACCTGGGGTCACTGTGCTGGCCGTGTCTCCTCCCCAAACCCCAGGCATCCCCAGCACGAGGAGCAGCAAAAGCCCTGGCTCTGTGCGAGCCCAGCACTGACAGAACATCCCTGTGTTACCCACCCTGTGCCCAGCACAAACCCAAACACCCTTCCCAGGCCCTGGCAGCAGAATTCACTCTCTCCCAGTTAAACCAGCCCCGTGCCCAACCTCAGGGACCAAAGGTGTGTGCTGGCAGTTTGCAGACAGCTGCCAGCTCGCCCTGGGGGTGCCTGGAGCCAGCCCAAATCCACATTTTAGCTGCCACGGGGAGCCCCTGTGGGAGCAGCTCCACGGGCAGATGGCTCTGGTGACACCAGCACAGGCACAGCCCTGGCAGGCTCCGTGTCCACAGCCAACCCTCCAGGGAGGTGGCACTGCTCAGGGACCCTGCTCTGCTGGGTGACGCCCCCTGCCAGCAGGGAGTGACAAATCTGGGCTGGGAACGAGGAAGGGCAGTGCAGAAATGCCAGTTCTGAGCTCTTTGCTGCTCACAGGGGGCACTGCCAGCAGGGCTGGAGCCCATGGAATCTGTGAGCTGAGCAAAACCCTGCCTGGGATGGCTGTGGAAATGGGAATGCTTCCAGGCTTCAAGTACGACACCACACTGAGGCTTCTTCTTTCTTTATTTTATTTTAAATTTTTTATTTAAATTTTTTTTTTTTACTCTTCTCCCTCACCAAATGTATCTCAGTGTCTTTTGTGGAGAAGCTGTTTTGCTAAAGGTCTCTGTGGAAAGTCCACAGAATCCCAGAACATCCTGAGTTGGAAGGTATCCACAAGGATCAGCCAGCCCAGCTCTTGTCTCTGCACAGACACCCCAAATCCCACCTGGGCATCCCTGGGGGGCCCAAACCCCCCTGGCACAGATGGACAAGCTGATGGAGTAAATTCCATGACCTTAAACAGCAGCACAACAAAACAGCCACAGGTGGAGGGCAGAAGCTGGAGCATCATTTTGATAAATGAGATGAAATGAGATTATCTAACAAAGATGAAAATAATCATCAAAGGAGCAGCAGAGCAGGAACAAGCAGCAGCCACTGTGCCCATCCTTACTCACAGAGCAGAACCTGGGGCAGTGACAGCCAAGCACCTCCAGCAGGAGTCAGCTTTGCCTCTGGTCATGGCAAAAATGACAAAAAATAGGATTGTTATTGCTGCTCTGACCCCCAGCAGTGGATCCAAAGGGGATTCAGAGATCCCTGCAGGGAATCAGAGCTGCTCTGGTGCAGGGCAGGTCTCTCCAACCTCAACTCAGTGCAGGATTTAAGTGTCAGGAACTCCACGAGATGCAGTCCATGAGGAAATCTGGGGAAGTCATGAGTAACATCCCTCAAAGTGCTGAAATGGCTTCTTTGGGTGTTTTTTATAACACTTTTTGGCAGAACTCACAGCAATTAATAATAGTAAAAGCCCACAGTCCACCTCACTGCCTCCCAGGCAGCAGATGCAGTGTGGCCAATGAGCTAATTAAGCAAATAACAGCAAAAAAAAAAGGAAACCTCAACAAAACCCCAACATTCCCTAATAGCTTCAGATCAAGTATTAATCACTGTGTTGTCTTAAAACGAGAGGTCATGGAGAATTCCAGGGACTCATCCTCCCTGTGCAGGTTTTTAAAGGCTGCACATGGAACTGTGGAATCATTTAGGCTGGAAAACCCCTCTGAGATCACCAAATCCAATATTTAACCCAGGCCCAACGCTAACCCATGGCCCCAAATCATTTAGGCTGGAAAAACCCTCTCAGATCATCAAGTCCAAGCATTCACCCAGCTCCAACATTAACCCATGGCCCCAAACATCACATCTTAATTTTGAGTATTTCCAGGAATGGTGATTCCATCACTTCCCAAGAAGCCTGTTCCAATTTCTTCACATTTTCAGTGAAGAAATTGTTCCTAATCTACAATCAGAACTTCCCCTGCTGCAATTTGAGGCTGTTTCCTCCTGTCTCATTCCTTCTTACCAGGGAGAAGGTTCCAACCTCACCTGGTCCCAAGCTCCTATCAGGGAGTTGAAGAAAAGTCTGGTATTTCTCAGATATTCATCTGGCAATAAAGTCATTTTAAACGTAGCTTTTACAAACGGTTTGGAGTGCAGCTTAATTTGGAATTGACATTTACTGAGTGCTTTCTTTTTATTTATCAGCAAAACAGGGATGAGCTTCTGTGAGCCCAGAGTCCAGCTGAGTTCAGGTCCTATCTGCAGAGCTGCAAGAAGCAGAGCCTGGGCACAGACACTGAGCAATCACAAATGAGATAATTTCAAACAGATTTTCAAATGGAGGCATTCTGCTTTGTTTTGCACTATCAAAACTCCTAAAGGTTTGTGATTGCAGGTGGTATTTGCTATTAGAAACTTTCTGCTGCAGAGCTGCCCCACTTAGCTGTGTGTTAATTTAATTTTTGCAGTGCAATGGATGGAGTTGTAGAGCATGGAATCATCACAGGATCACACAGTGGTTTGGTTGGGAAGATTAAAAATCATCTCATTCCACCCCAGCCATGGCAGGGACACCTCCCACTGTCCCAGGCTGCTCCAAGCTCCATCCAGCCTGGCCTTGGGCACTGCCAGGGATCCAGGGACACCCACAGCAAATCTGGGCACCCTGTGCCAGGGCCTGCCACCCTCACACAGAACTTATTTTGTAAACGATTCCTTTTCCTACCTGAAAATGGCTTTTTCAAAACCCCACGAAAAATACAAGCATTTCCTCACATTTTCTTTTTTAATTTAATTTTTAGAACAGGTCTGCAGCCCATGTGGGAAGGTATTTAGAGCAAGTTACCCATCAAATTTAGTTTTTAATGAGCACACAGCTATGTTTGTAGCTTATTTCAGTGTAGGGCTATGTGAGGGAGTGAAAACATGAAAGAAAAAACTATCAGAAACTGTAAACAGAAGTGAAGCTGCCAGGGCTGTTTGCACTGTCCCCCAGGAGGGAGAAACCTGAGTAAACACAGCACTAAGTACAGCCAGGGTTTATGGTTCCTTTAGGTTTAAGAACTTGTAAACAAACGGTGGGGCTTTAAAGTGGATACAAAAAGATACCCCCGGTTTTGTGCTGCTTCCAGAGCACACAGTCCCACTTTCTCCAGAGAGGGGAGGAGAAAACAAATGCACATTTTAATAGAATTCCAGCTCCTGGGAGAGGAAAATGCCATTCCAGGGTTTGTGGTCTCGAGCTGACATCCTGCACTGAACAAGTCTGGTCCTGCTTCACAGGAGACACTCACAGATACCTGTTCCAATTCCCATCCCAGAGCTTGGGGTGCCATCATTCCACAGCAAAACTAAAGAAACCATTTTAGACTTGGAAGCAAATTTCAGAAATTCTTATGAGAAGCC
Organism: Loriotus luctuosus; assembly: GCA_035582745.1. Classification (NCBI taxonomy): domain Eukaryota; kingdom Metazoa; phylum Chordata; class Aves; order Passeriformes; family Thraupidae; genus Loriotus; species Loriotus luctuosus. The sequence continues at coordinate 2,165,238 of JAWWEY010000029.1, read as the reverse complement.
CAAACACCACAGAAACTGATTTTCCTTAGGGGGACCCCAAACTTTGTTTCTGATTTCAGATCAGTGTATGACTGGCAGCATTTCACTTCTCAGTCCCCTTACTAAACAGAGACCACTGCACACATCCAGCCTTGAAAAGCCACATCCCAAAACAACCCTAAACTTTTAAAATATGAGAAATTATCCTGACCAGGAATATTTTGGCCTAATGACTGACTGGATCAGGTAGGAAGGCACAACACAGAGTTTTTGGAGAGGTGAGGAAAGAGGTGCTTTTATCATTTAGGGAGAGAGAAGCAGGTCTCTCCCAATAACAATTGTTTCTGTATTTTATGCATGCTTCAGGCAGTGCAGAGCACAGGTATGACTCAGTTGCTTCAGGGCCAGCAATGAGTGCTCAATGGGTTCCTTGTTGGGAGCTGAACAAAAGGCACAACAGGTTCAGTGATGGCAGAAACTTGATTCTCTGGAAAGAGAAAATCCATTTGTCCCTCATCAGCATCCCAAAAAGCCCCAAACAAACAGACTCTGCACTTAGGGAGGCTCTTGGATTTTTGCAGCACTGCACATCTCATAGCACACACAAAAGGGTCAGAAATGCAAGGCTGGTGCTTTGCTGCTTTGCTATTAAATTGCTGTTTCCCTCAGGAGTGCCCAGCTGGGCTTTCCTGGCTCTCTGAGGAGAGGCTTGGAGCATTTCTGGGGGCTCTAGCAGGAGCCCTCATGCCTCTGCTGAGGGGGCAGGACACACTTGATCCTCCGTTAGAAAAATCCTCTTACAGAATCATTTTTCAGTTCCCCTCCAGGCACTCCAAACTCAGCCCAAAGGGTTTTCCATTAACAGGCTACAAATCCACCTGCCTGATTCTTGTGTGCTGCTCTCCTTTCACTGTCATGCAGCAGAACTGCTCTGAAAATATAATGGATAGATAGATAGATAGATAGATAATTTCTAACAACAAAAGCAAGAACTTTTATCTTTCTTCCTCTGAACTCTGTGGGCACCCTTGTGATGGAAGCCACCCCTTGCCATGCTGTGGCTGTGCCTTGCCTCTGTCACAGTGCAGAGGGGAGGGTGGTGTTTCACCTCTGAGGATTGAGGATCGTTTATAAAGAAATGTGTCCCCAGGTTCATGTCCCAGAATTCAAGAGTGTCCCCTCTCTCTTGCCTCTGCTTTGCTGTCCTGTGCACCCCCAGCCACTGAGAATGGTAATTTACAAAGTAAAAGCTTGATCAATCAGGTATTTTGTCACCCAATGGGTAGATACAAGTTTCATGTGATGTTATTTTATGCCAAGAGGGATTTGGCCAGAGGCAGTGGGCAGTTTGAACAGCTCCAGCCCTGGAAGGTGGTTTGGATTTGCTGCTGACTTCAGCGACAGCAAAGCTGGGGCTTGCCTGGCAGGCAACAGCTCCTTTCACCCTTTCCTCCAACCTCGTGTCAGAAGTTGCTGGCCAGACCTGCCATCTCATTTTTCTGTTTACAATCTGCACAGAATCCTTTCCCCCTCAACCCAAGCAGCCACTGACATCACATTGGAGATAAATGTCCTGTGGCAGTGGCCCAGCACAAGATAGGAGGGAGAAAGGGTCAGTGTGTCAGAAATAGATAATAAATAACATCAGATGCAACATTATTGAACTCAAAACTCTCCTGTTAGATATAAGGACTCTGAGATATGCTACAGTCCTTAAAATAGGATAAGAATCCTAGTGCTATTAGCTGTTAACACTCTGCAACACCAGATACTTGTTGAAAGGGACTATTGATCAACAGAGATGGAAAACAGGTTTTTGGCAGCTGCTTGCCAGTTGGAAGTTAATATGGGAGTCAATTACCAGCAGATAAATGTCCCTTCTCCGAGATCACCAGCAGAAGCTTTCAAAGAGCAAGATCCAGGCATGGCTTTAAATATCATCACTACTCAGACAAAACCAGATGGGTTTAAATACCAGCACTACGGTCCTAGAAATGAATTTTTCAGCGAAGTGGAAAGCAAAGCAGCTCAAGGGCAAGGTGAACCAGCCCACACAGGGTGTGTGTTACCCCTCATGGTCCTGCACCAGCCGGGGGGGGGAAAAAAAGCTGCAGAGTCTGGGAATGGGAGAGGGATTCCCTCTGGTGAGGAGAGGCCGGCACTGCACAGGGACCCACGCACGGCAGCAGAGCCTGGGAGTGCAGCAGAGCTGCTCACAGCCCTGTCCCTGTCCCTGTCCCTGTCCCTGTCCTCCCTGCTCACAGCCCTGTCCCTGTCCCTATCCCTGTCCTCCCTGCTCACAGCCCCAGCCCTGTCCCTGTCCCTGTCCTCCCTGCTCACAGCCCCAGCCCTGTCCTCACCCCTGCCTGCTCGTGCCCAGAGCTGTTTGCTCACACCGGCAGGAACCCAACGGATCTGAGTTGAACCCAAACCAGTTTCAGTCCCCAGTACCCCAGGCACTGGGGCTGGGAGTGCTCAGAGCCAGCTCCGGGCACAGAACATGTGACAAGGACCTTGGGCTGACATTGGGGAGGTTTATCTTGAACAATCTGTTTGCTCCTGTGTGCAGGGCAGGCTCACAGCACAGGATATCACAGTCAGCCCCAGCAGTGGGGGCTGCCAGCCCGACCTGCTCTGGGGCAGGAGGGTTTATCAGCATTCCCAGTTTGGGTTAAACCAGTTTATTGTTTTCATAGAATCCCAGAATTTCATAGAATCCCAGGTCTGGGTTGGGAGGGACCTTAAAGCCCATCCCATCCCACCCCTTGCACTGTCCCAGGCTGCTCCAAGCCCCATCCAGCCCGGCCTTTCCTCCCCAAACATAACCCACAGAGTGAGAGCAGCTTCATCCCTGCTTTGTGCATGGAACTCGTTCACTCACTGAGTTAATCACTAAACCAAATTCCCAACAATTCACTGCACATGGGTGGAACCCTGGCCTGCCCCACAATCACTCCAGGTTTGTTATCTACAACCACCAGGGCATGGTGACAGGGTGTGCTCAATGGAGATGTGAAGAAAACGTGGTTTTCAGCTCTCAGATCTCCCTGAAACACTTGGCTTCAATGTTTGCTGCATCTTCCTGCCACAGCATTTACCCCTGTGACTGGAAATTTCTGCTTTCTGCTTTTTCCCTATAATTCTGGGTGGAGTTTTGCCCACTTTATCCAACAAATCCTCACCCCTATGAATGCATAAATCCCTGTCACCAGCAGGCACCAAGAACTGAACGAGAGGAATGAGTTTGGCTTACCAGGAGCTCATCTTTCTGCTTTGCATCCATTTCAAGGAAGTGTCATGAGGGTGTCAAGTGCTTTCCCTGCAATCTCGCCAGCTCTGGGCAGCAGCCACTTCCTTCCCAGCTTTCAACACCGTCCTTGGAAAAGATAAACACGGAAAGCATGTGCTGGAAGGAGATAACCCAAGGACTGAGGCTCTGGGGAGAGGGAAAGGTGAAGGAAAACCAGCAACTGGTGGCATTGCCTGAGCACAATACAGCACAATGCTCCCTCGTTCTGGGAGTCTTTAACACAAGGCAGGTAAATATTGCTGGCTGGCAAAGTGAGCCCAGAGTTTTACAGCATCAGAAGAATCACTCTGGTTAGACTTTTAAGGAGATTAGCACAGATGTTACAACTAAATTTCCTAGACTTGGCTTGCAGAACAAAAGCACAAACTTAAATACTGGAATACAAAAGCAAAATGAAATAACACAAAAAGCACAGTTATTTTTCAATAACTAAAGTATTACTTTGAACATTACATTCTGTGATCTCAGGTTGAAGATTCAGCAAGTGTGATATGAGCAGTTTGTGCCAACAAGCCTAAAAGAGACCAGGCTTATAGGCTGCCTATTTAAATCCGGGTTTAGGATATCCCTTCCCAAGCTGAGGACAGATGAGATGGAGAGTGGCAGCTCTAGTTTTAGGCTCAAACTTTCAGGACATGTGCCACAGCAGCTGCAATAATGGCCTGAGGAGGAAAAAAGAATGGTCCAGTGATTCTTAAAATAGAAAATGGGAAGCCTCAGTTCAAAGGCTTGATATAACATGGATAAATTCCTTTGCAATGTCAGCTATGCCTGTAAACCGATGAGGAACTGAGCACTCAGTCTGGATTTTGAGTAAAATCCCACCGAAAGCTGGAAAGGGAGGCTCAGAGAGGGCTCACGGTGCTGGGGTGAGTGGAGTTTGTGCAGCACCGATCTCTGAAGGTGGCAGAGGATGGAGGCTGCCGGGGCAGCGCTGATTCTGCTTCCTAGGAGCAAATGCCTCATCAGACAGCAGCAGCCCCGGCTCCAGGGCTGCCGAGCCGCGTTCGGGGCCCCTCGCAGCCCCATTCGGTGTTTCCTGGTACCCCCGTGTGGCCAAGGGAAGGAACAGGCTGTTTGTTAATCACTGAGTGTTAATGAGCTGCACAGCCCCGCACCAAGGAGCACCGGGAGGCTGCCAAATCCACCTTCCCCTGCCGACGTGCCCCAGATCCTGCTCGCTCTGAAATCATGGATATTTTTTGCAAGAGCCATTAATTCAGTACCGAGGGAATTGTTCTCAGTGGGGCTTGGCAGCACAGAAGTTACTTGGATCGTGGTATGGCAGGGAAACCTGGGCTCCTCCAGCCAGGCTGCAGGCACCAAAACCCATCCACAAACACCCCCAGCACAGGAACAGCCTCTGCTGTCATCTCCAGTAAGGAGGAGATGATGACAAAAGCCAATTTAATTGCCCAAGTTTGCAATCAGACCTTGGGCTAAACTCAGAACCCCTAATACAGGAACATTCAGCTCTTGTGCTGAGGTGAGATTGAATTCCATCAAGAAGCACCAAAAAACCACTTCAATGGAATAAAAGCAAACAAAATCTGTAATCCAGATAATAGTAATCTAATAGTAACTCCTCTCCAGGAGAGACTGCCACATACACCCACCTCTGCACACACTCGAGAGCAGGGGAGAGCTGCTGCCTGCAGGGAAATCTGTTCAAAATCCAAAAGTAACCCCAGTGGGATAACTGAATGAGAAAAAAGTAAATCTACTATCAAATCTCTTTAAAGGGGAAAAGTAGAAATTTTGTTTGGGGTTTATGTGTCCAGCGAAATGCAGACAATTGTGGTACCTACTCCACACCTGGGCCACTCCCACCTGGGACTGCTCCTTCTTGGTTCTCCAAGTGCTTTCTCCAGGCTGGTTTGCTGTACCCAAGGCAATTAAGTGCTTTTGTTTGGAAGCTTTGATGCATCTTAAAAAGTCTCACATTTATAAAGTTTTCCCTGAAATTTTCTACTCCTGTTTCTTTTGCCACATCATAGATCTTCTGCCTCCCTTCATAAAGAGATGGTTAAAAAGCTAAAAAAGAAGAAAAAAAGACAAAACAGTTTTTAATAGAATCTTTTGAAAGCCCAGTCTCTCACATCAGAAATCTTCTAAAGCCAACTTATTAAAGACCTTTATTAGCTTCAATCAACTTTACCACAGCTCCCCCTGTGCCATGTCCTTCCCATCCCTTACAAATGATGGGCTCACTCTGTAAATTGTGAGCTTAACTCAAGCTCCATTTCATCTCCACCAACTGCAGGAGAAGGTGCCATTTCTCAGGAATTATAGTCAGCAATATTAGTCCCTGGGTATGGCATTACCATATCTGGGATGATTTAGGGACAATGAAATCCCTGTGCCATCAAGCTGCGTGATTCCTCTGACAAAAATGATCCTGCAACTCAATATCCTCTGGATGCACTCACTGAATTCAGTCCATTTGCCTTCCTTGTTCCCTTTCAGCCCACCCGTGGCAGGGCTGCAGGAAACTGTTGCTTCTTCCAAAGAGAACTGAGCTCCGTGACGGCAAAAGGAAAACTGCTGCAGGGGGAAATGATTCTGAAACTCAAAACTCTTCATCCTAGGGCACTGTACTGGGAGGAGCAGGGACCTGGGGAGCCCTCCTGGCATGGTGCAGTTCACCTGTTCTCGTGGGTTTTAGCCCAGTCCACTTCCAGTTTAACACAAACCCACGGCTGGGGGAAAGGTGGCTCTGCAGGATATGGGGAAGTGACCACTGGCTGGCAACTTGCTCACATTAACTTCTGCTCAGTTTAATTGTTGCTGCTTTGGGGAGAGTCCAGAGACTTTGCTCTATAATTTATCAGTAATTTCACTGTTCTTAAAACCTCAGCAAAATCTTGAAGTATTGGGAAAACAAGGATCATCCCTAGTATCCACTTCCAGGATCCCAAAGGCTTCAGCCCTGAGCAGAACTTGTTCACTCTTTGCAACTTCAATTATTAAGAGGCAAATAAATGACAACAGCAGTTTGGCCCTATTTCCCAGGTGACTTGTGCTGAAATCAATAAATGCAGAAACAAATTAGTGGCAGAGCTCTAATATTGCATGGATTTAACCCATATTGTGCCCAGCTTCAAGGCCTGCTGTGGAGCCCAGAACTCATTTGCTTTTCTGTTGCCAGTGGTGACTTTCTGGCCCCTGCATGTGGTATTTTCCAAAGCTCCAGCAGGACAAAATCCCTGCTGCTGCAGAGCCCACCCAAGAGATCAGCCTGTTAACTGCACCTGGCAGCACCAGTCCCATTCCCAACAGATACACAAGAGACAATTTTCCATGTAAAATGATTACAATTTAGCAGAAAAAATGTCTGTTCAGCTTCAGGCGTTCTGGCAGGCGGCGATGCAGATTTGTGGTGCCTCTAACCACGAACCAGGCACGGGCTGCAGCTCAGCGCCTGCTCCCCAGCTCTAATTTACACAGCTAATTAGTTGGATTTACTGGCTTCAGCATCCCTCAGTCTCTATTTGCTTAAGGAGAAATAGATGAGTCCTGCCTGTCGAGTCAAGCCCAACAGGCCAATAACTCCAGCAGGGCAGGGCACAGCCAGTGGGAAGCACCTCAGCACCCAAAATATCCTTTGCTTTCTCAGGAATTGAGGTGGCAGACACCGCTTAAAATCACAGTTTTTGTGCTTGGCTGGAGAAAACATCCTGCAAGGATCCACACAGGTCAGCACAGGCTGCTGGGATGGGAAGATGGAGAAGTTAAGGAGTAACTCCTCCAACAAAGAGCAGCCCTGAGTTCCCCTTCATTAGCAGCACTTTGTTAATGACCGGGGGTGAAGAGGTCACCCAGCCTGTGATGGACACAGGGAACACCAGAACATTCCAGCTGGCAACTTGGGCACAGGCAATCTCCTCAGACCCAGCTCCTCTGGAAGCACTTGAGCATTGGTAGATGCCCAGCAAGGTAAGACTCTACAAAAGCAAGGCAGGCTGTTTCCAATTTTCTGATTTTAAGATTTAATTATTATTTTCTTTTCCACAGCAACATCCCACTGGCCGGCTGCTCCAGCGACTGCTCAGGAGGTTTGGTGGCTGTTTCTGGGTGGGGTTTAATGAAGATTATTAAGGATTATTCATCATTATTTCTTTTCTGTTAGACAGAGCAGCTATGGAACACAGGATGGCGCAGCTCCTAGGGGCACATCCCAAACTGCCTTTTGTGCCTGCAGCCGCTCCAGGACACTTCCAGCAGTCCCGACATCGGAAATTTCTGGATGTGAAACTCTGCCCTGCTCGTTTTCACTGGATTCCCTCTGAAATCAGCACAGGTTGAAACAGGTCACTGAACTTAATCACAAACAGACACTGAAATCCCAGGGAAAGCCAAGCAGGGATGGAAAAAATATTCATCTGACAGCCACTGAAGGAGACATTTACACAGGGGGGTTTGGGTTTGGCTCTGCTCTGGAGTCTAAGTAGCAATTATAAAAATGGTGCATTTTTACTCAAAAAATCTCGTCTCCTGCTTAGTCACTACCCCAGCCAGGTCTGGATTCGATTAGCAGGAGCAACAATATTCAAGTTTAAGTGCAGAAATGTAACACATCATCAGTTTTATGGAGCCAGTTCTGGTTTCACTCCCAAGAAAAGCTCACCAGAATTTTACTTTTCTCTGCAGCAAGATCACTGTATTCCTCCCAATTTTGTACAGTGCTACATTTTAGAAAATAAAAATTAACTCAGTAGATTCACTTACATGTTCCATTTTCAGCCAAGTAATCCAAGGCCCTAAAAACACCCTGCAGTGATCTAGCTTGTAGGAAACCTCACTTTCAGGTAAGGACATCTTGCTTTTCAGGTGTGAATTACAATAATTAATTATCTGAATGAAAACACAAACACAGGCATGCAGAAAGCAAATGCTCTTTAACCACATGAAGTGAACTAAAGGCAGGAGAAATGAGAGAGCATTAAGAACAGTCCAAGCCAAACCGTATCCAGCTTTATTAAAGGTACTTTTCATGAACAATCATGGTAATTTAGGCAGGACATGGGCTACAATCCGCAACATTTTACAACAACTGTCAAACTCCCCTCCCTTTGTGGACTACTGAAATGGAGAAGTTGCCAAAAACCGTCAGAATCTTCAGCTTGCACTGGCAGAGGGCGAAGTTTAGAGTGAGGGTGGACACGTTCCCATGGCGCGCTGTCTGACAGCGCCGCACAAACCCACCCTGACTTGGGGAGGAACACAAACTCCAGAGGCAGAATTCTGCATCTGAGGGTCCACAGTGGGAAAGAGGAAGTGCAGCTCCTTTTTGAGCCAGAACATCCCAGACTGGACACCAGCAATGCGGATCCTCTGCCAGCGGAACGTCCCAGCTCTGCTGTGGCTTGGAGTGATGGCTCTGGGTGAACAGGGGGACACCAGGGGAGAACTGGTGGCACTGGGATGTGGAGCAGGCAACAGCATCGTGGGAGCTCTGATGTTCACTTGGACACAACTGACACGCAGCACGGGGGAATCCCTTCTTCCTCCCTGCAGGAAGGGCCCTTCTTCCAAAAACTGGGGGACTGGCAAAAGCTTTTCTTATTAAAATTTAGGTTTTGAGAAATAGACTAAATGGCATTTGTCCCCATTGCCCCCCACCCCCCCAGAACACAACAATGAAGCGGTCTGTGTGCTAACAACATAGCTTAAAAAAAAGTAAACCAAAATTCTGCATTGTTATAAAACTTGATAAAAAATAGTATTTCAAACTGTACAGTCACCAGAAGTACACAGTTATCAAAAATTCACACATTTTACTTGGCTTCACCAGCACCTTCGGCTTTCTGTGCCTGAAAAGGAAAAGGGGAACAAGTCAACACATTAAAAAAATGGACACTCATTTTTCTATACAGCAAAACCCTGAGCAGAACAAACCCTCTCTGGGCTGCATAGCTCTGATTTCTAATGAAGTTAGATTGAACATCTGTTGCACCATAAAACACAACTTAGAAGCTGCTTTTTGAACTTCACAGAAGAACAGTAACTTCCATGTGGCAACATCCCCTGGCAAACAGACAATTTAACTCTTTACCAACACCCCCCTGTGCTGAGTGTTGTGAGCAACACCCCACAAGCCAAGACCTGTCCCGGTCCGAGAGGGAAAGGAATCAATGCTGCTGCACGACAGGCTGCTGGGATACCTGGTCTGTTTTGGCATCTCCATTTTCTGCAGGGTTGTTTCCCTCCTTGCCAGCATCAGCTTTTCCTTTCTTCCCCTTGGGCACCTTCTCGCTCTTCTGCACATGCAAGACAACATTTGCTGTCAGCTCCCAGAGCCAGGCACGAGCCACAGCCCCCCTCTGGGGTGGTGGCCCCAAAAGAACACAGACACCCAGGTTTGTTTGTGAAGGGATTGGCAGCAAGTGGGAAGTCCTCACTTGGGTATTTTTTATGCAAATTCTGTAAAATCTGCAAGTTGTCAGTTCAGCTTTAGGCAGCGAGGATGCAGCTCCATTTCCTCACTGCACAGCTGTTAATCAAAGGTTTGTCAGTTGTCATCATTGCCAGGCAATGCCAAACCTCATCACCATTTATTCACCTTTCCAAAAACTCACCTTTGGAGCTGCTTTTTTAGGTTTGGGCTCTGGCTTGGGAGGAGCGGGCTTCTGCAAGGGAGAGAAAACCTGGTTAGACACTGATGGAATGGTCTGGCTTGGGAGCACCTCAGAGCCCCTCCAGTGCCACTCCTGCCATGGCTCCCAGCTCTGTCCAGCCTTGGACACTGCCAGGGATGCACGGGCAGCCACAGCTTCTGTGCCAGGGCCTCCCCACCCTCACAGCCAGGAATTCCTTCCCCGTATCCCAGTCCTCTGGCAGTGGGAAGCCATTCCCCCTTTGTCCTGGCACTCCAGGCCCTTGTTCAAATCCTGCTCCAGAGAAACAAACTACTTTTTTTTTTTTAACATTCAGGCCAAATAGCTTCATTTTAGGAAAGCAAATAAAGCATTTGAAACTGCAGCAGCTGTTTGGTTTGTCCATTATTTTACCACTCCCACAGCAGCACACAATGGGGCAGGTCCTTAAGGCAGGAACTGAATTTTCACCTCCAGCACTGACACACATTTACACACCCAGTGGCTCTGTGTAAAACCGAGTGTGGTGACACCTCTGCCCAGCGAGAGGATACTCACAGCAGATAACCTCGCTGATCTCCGCTGGGGCTGTTGGAAAAGGAAAATGGTTCTATTGAAATGACATGGAGTATGAATTCTGAAAATCTCACAAACTTGCTCTCTTCCCAAAGTAGTAAATCCCCAGAAATTATATCTATAGCTCTTTAGTTTTTGAAATTAAGATGGTAGTTTCCCAGTTTCCCTTTTTCTGTGTTCTCAAGAAACATGATGCTATGCTGTTGAAATTACTAATAGCTAATGATAGTTGAGTAGATTTTTCACAGTTAAAAGAAGATTTCTCATGGTTAAAAAGCAGTTAAGACTTTGAAAAGTCATCTTCCAAAGGAAACACTTGATGATCCAACTTTCTCAAAACACTGAACTTCTTACCTCATCCTTAACTTTGGCCTTATCGCCCTTGGTCTCTCCTTCAGCCTGGGGACAGGGACACAGGTTGTAGGGACAAGTGATGGACAGGACCCCCAAACCCCGAGGGGACCGTCCCCATCGCAGCCCGGCGGGTCCGGCCCCTCCCCGCGGGGCCGGGCGGGGGATGCCGGGCACGGCCCCGCACGGCGCGGCCCAGGCGGGGCCCCGGGCCGTGCTCGGGTCGGTGCGGGGGCGCCGCTGCCGCTCGGGGCGGGCCCCCCATCGCTCCCCTCCCGCCCCCGCCGTTTTGGCGGCAAAGCTCCGCCGCCGCTTCCCGCCCTTTCCCGCCCGCACCGGCGCTCCCCTCCCCCTCCCCTCGCCCCGACCTCCCGCCAAAACCAACCGGTTCGGACCGGCGGGCCCCTCCGGTACCGGCCCCGCGCCGCCCCCACCCCGCTGCGGCCTCGCGGCTCCGTTACCGCCCCGAACGCGCGGGGGGAGCGCTGGTCCCGCCCCCCCTCCCACAGGCGGCTCCGTGAGGGGGGGAACGGACACCGTGAGGGGGGAGAGGGCGGCGGGGGCGGGGGGCGGCAGCTGCACGTACCTTTCTTTTCGGCATGGCTCCGCGTCTGTGAGTGTGTGTGAGTGTGTGAGTGTGTGTGTGCGGAGAGCGGCGCGCGCCGGGCGGCGTGAGGGGGCGGAGGGAGCGGCGCGGGGAGGCGGGGGTGGGGGAGCCGGGCGCGCTGGCGGCGGTGCGGTGCGGGGCGCTGCGGGGCGCGGTGCGGGGCTGCACCCGGCGGGCTGCGCTGGTCCCGACCCCACTAATTGGAATCGGGTGTTTATAAAGTTTTATATAGAGCCGGACGCGGCCCAACCGGTTCCAGCCGGATCCCCGCCGCCCCGCGCGCCCATTGGCCCGCGCGGGTCACGTGGGCTGGGGCCAAGGCGGGGAGGGAAGGAGGGGAGGGGGGGGCGCG
>JAWWEY010000029.1:2111128-2124923 GCA_035582745.1 Loriotus luctuosus | reverse complement strand
TGCTGCCCAAGGTGGATCCATGGAGGAGATGCTTTGAATAAATCCCTGCTTTATTCTGTGACTCTGCCCAGCCTCTGTTCCAGGTCAGCCTTCACAAGGCATCATCCTCAGCTCTAGAACTCCTCGTTGCTCTCTGGAAAATAATCCATTCCAAATTTCTGTGCCCCTCATCCCCCTGAGCATTTATCAGGAGTCTCTCTGGAGCTGTTCCCCCCCTGGACACCTGATAAATGGCACCATTATCACCTCGTGTCCCCTCCCTGTGCCCCCCACAAATCACAGTGCCACGAGCCAGCCCAGCGCCCCGGCCCTGCTCACCCCGGGGCTCAGCAGCTCGGGATGAGGGATTGGGGTGATCACATGCAAAGAAAACCCTAATCCAGCATCTCCCACGTTACTGGGGGGTGATGGATGGGAGCTGGGAGGGAAATGCTGCCTGCTGTGTCCTCTGAGTGTTTGCTCCTCCCTGAGATGGCCACTAGCAGGAGGGACATGAAAGGGACAATCCTCTGGCTTTGGAAAATGGAGCAGCAAGGAAAGCTCTCAGGCAGAATTTAGGGTGTGGGGTTGTGCAGCATCTCCTTTCCCTCTCAGCTGCCCTGCTCTTATCAAGAGCTCTGTTCATTTGTTGTGATAAAGAAAGGGGTTTTTTTGCCTTTCTTTTCAAACACAGCATTTCACATAAACCTGAAGATTGTGTAAGTTTTGAGATTCTGTATCATTGAATAAGATTTCATGGTTAAATCACAGAATCAACAGAACATCTTTGAGTTGGAAGGGACCAACAGGGATCACCCCAGCTCCTGGCCCTGCGCAGACACCCCAACAGTCCCACCCTGTCCCCAGGAGTGCTGTACAGTGCTCAGACAGCCTTGGGGCTGTGCCCAGCACCCTCTGCAGATGAACCTTTCCCTAAAATCCAACCCAAACCTGCCCTGGCACGGCTCCAGCTGTTCCCTCCGTCCTGCCCCTGGTCACCACAGAGCAGAAATCAGTGCCAGTGCCTCCTCTTGCCCTCAGGAGAAGCTGGAACTGCAGCGAGTCTCCCCTCCAGTCTCCTTTTCTCCAGCTGGACACACCAAGTGCCCTCAGGCCACACCACAGACAGGATTTTCCACCTCACGAGCTTTTCCCAGGAAGAAACATCACTCCACAGCCCGCTCACTTCACCCAACACTGTCTGTTTTAGTGTAGAAAAGGTGGTTCTGTGTGCCCAGGTGAGATTGAGACCAAGCCCAGCAGGATCCTCACAAACCACAGAGCTTGGATCCAGGGTGAAGGTCCCTCCTGCCCTTTCTCCTTGCCCTTTGGGGTGGCTGTGAGTGCCCCCAGGGTGGCACACACCAGGGCCAAGCCCTGCCTGGGGCTGCCACACCACGCCTTGCCCCCAGAGCAGCCTTTGGGAGCCCTGAGCTGATTGCAGCACTGTCTGTGCATCCTCTTTGAAGGGGAAAACGCCTCAGAGCATGTTTTACACAGCGAGCAGAGCCGGGCACAGACGCAGCTCCAGACGAAGGAAATGAGAGCTTTGTTTATGACAGATTTCTGTTTTTATTCCCAAGGTTCAGGAGTAAATTACTACAAAAATGCAGACAGAACCTGCAATGTTTGGCTCGGCATTATTCATCCAGCAATCTGGGAGCTGCAGATCAGTGTGTGAGAGACAGCAGCTAAAATATGGGGCTGCTCCAGCCTCTTCTGCACTGGTGTAAATCAAGAGTAACTCTCAGCAAAACCAATGGAGCATAAAATTGGTGTAAGTGAGAATCAGTACTATCTCCTGTACCTATACGTCAGGGAATCTATTTGTTTAAAGTGTTTATAGACCCTGCTAGCATAAATAGCTTATTTTCTTACACATTAAAAAGATCAAAGGTAGCCAGAGTAATTTTCTAGCACGAGTAAAACAAACATGTATATTTATTGCCACATAACTTGCAGGAGTCACACTCTCGTTGAGTCTGAAGCCAAAAATAGTGATTGATTTTTATTTTTTTTTCCCCTTGGTTTAATGAAAGGCATGGTGGTGCTCTATGAAAACATGCATTCATTTCATTTGATTGGCACCTTCAATTTTGGATGTATATCCTGACTAATGGAATGAATATTGCAGTGCACGAATCAATTATATTTGTTCAGTTGTCAGGTTTGTAAAGTGAGAAGTGTTTAAATTATATATCATCCAGCTGTCTATACATTAGGTTGTCTTTACAGACAATACTATCATCAATACATTTGCTTTAATGAGGAGCTTATCAGCACCCCCAGCTCATCTCTCAGCCACTGCTATTTGGGGAAGCAATGGAATTTTAGCCTCAAAATAAAACATTTCTCACTTCAACACCAGCAGAATACAGCTGATGAGGAAAGATTTGCTGCTGTAATTAACATCACTTATCATTACTGAAATCACTGGTTTACAGCCCTTACTATTTATAATATTTTCACAGAGAATTTTGCTGTGGATTTTAAGCAATAGTCTCAAAATACTGAAGTCTTAATGCTGGTTAATCTCTAAAATTATTTTAGTACGGACTTTAAGCTCCCAAGCAATCATTTTGGAACTGTAATTCAGCAAAGGAATGGTCCTTTGAGGAATCAGGACGAGGATGGCTTTTGATTGTGATGGCATGAATTATAACATCTGTATCTGTACCCTTCACATGAGACTGAAAATGGAATAAAAGTTTTTAAAACACCTCTGTTACCCCATCTCTGGGTCAGAAAAGGGCTTAATCCAACACCCAAAGGGGACAGCACAGGGACCCAGCCCTGCCTGCCTGGCACTGGATTCCCCATAAACACAGCACCAAATGGGACCTGTGCTCTCTGTTCCCTTGGCTCAGCTGTTTCCAGGAGCTCAGGGCAGAGTGTCCGTGGTGCTGTGCCACCAGGCACTCGTTTCAACTCTGCTGGAACGCTGAGGAAATGTTCTTTTCTCACACGCACTGCTGGTGTCTGAGCTCAGCCTGCTCCATGGCTGGGAATGTTAATTCACACGTGAGGGGCTTCTGTGACTGATTCAAAGCCTTTGCTAAACCTGCAGGTGCCCAAGAGAACTGAAGTGATGTTTGTGGAGGAGAAAATATGCAGGAATTATGCTGGAAATGCCTCTTTTTCTAACACTGGCACTTTTTCACTTTGGGAACTCACAAATGGAAGAGGAATGTTCATCTGTCTTGAGGTTGAGGGGTTTTTTTTCACTCATGTGATGGTCCTGACAGTATTCTCAGGGTACTAATTTGTTATTTTTAATGATAATTCTCTGTCCACATGAGAACAGGCATAGATCACACCCAGCCACTCACATGCACTGCACTCGCCTGCATCAAATATTTATGCATCATTATTGGCATTAGGGATATCTGAAACCCAAATTTGTAGGAGGCAATTTTGTAGAAAATGAAATTATGGAATATTTATTCACCCAGTAAGCTGCCCTGAGCCCATGTCTCCTGCAGAATTAGGGAGTTATTTATTCATGAGCTGCTCTCCTGCTCTCTCCCTCAAAGAGAGCCCAGGTTGAGCAGGATGTTTGTTTACAAATTGGCCAGAGAGAGAGCATTGTTCTCAGCTTGGTTTGTAATGACTAATGAGCAGCATTATTTTTAATCACAGCTTTTCCAGCCTGCCACGCTGACAGGCACGTCCTGCCCGTGCTCCACTCTCCTTGGCACAGCACAGGCAGGCTGGGGGTGCCAACCAGGGAACAAAAAGCACCGGGAGAAAGATGATAGGAGTGTGCCCCTTGTTGAGACGTGACAAAAAATCAGGGAACAAAAAGCACTGGGAGAAAGATTATAGGAACGTGTCCCTCGTTGAGGAGTGTCAA
This sequence comes from Loriotus luctuosus, assembly GCA_035582745.1. NCBI lineage: Eukaryota > Metazoa > Chordata > Aves > Passeriformes > Thraupidae > Loriotus > Loriotus luctuosus. The sequence continues at coordinate 2,121,091 of JAWWEY010000029.1, read as the reverse complement.
AACTCTCCTTTGTCCCTTCAAAAAGGAAAGGAGCCCAGAAGTTTCTCTCCTCAACTGGGTAAAAAGCCACCTCATGGGACCTTGGGGACTTCACCTCAAACTTAAGGATGGCCAACTGGACAAAAGCCAAGAAGTCCTGCCTGGGCAATTCACTACAAAAAGAAGAGAACAGAGAAACTGATGGCTTTTGTGGGGTGTTTTACCAGGAGCAAGGACCTCCTGCATCTGACACGCTTTTTCTCTGTTTGTTATTTTGCCTTTTATTAAACCTTTTTGTTTCCAACACTGCCACAGAGGCCATCCTGCTGATGTTATACCTCCAAAAGATCAGTGTGTCAGGAGAGAAAAAGACTTTTCCAGTGAGCATTTTTCATTGCAGGGTTTTCAAGGATGTGTTTTTAGCGTGTATATGTGCAGCAAATGCGGGTCCTCAGGTCGGGCTGCAAAGGAAATCAGTTTGTCTGTGCTAATGAATCAAAGCCTGGCAGTCACCAGGGGTAAATAGAGCATGAGATCTGGGCATGGGGAGTTCTGCAGGACAGCTCTGGAGACACCCCTGCCTCTCCAAAGGGCAAGGCTGGAAGCAAATTGACGTTGACAAAGCTTTTAAGATTCCTCTCCCCCAGGGCTGGTAGCTCGACACGACAGATGCTCATTGGTTCTGCCACCTTCTGCACAGAGAGCCTGGCTGTGACCCCTTCCTCTGCATCCCAGGGGAGTCCAGGGAGAGGCTCCTGGAGCAGAGAATGGGCAGAGTTAAAGAATAAAGTAGGGATTTATCAAAAGGACGTCAAAGGATTCACCTTGGGCAGTGCAAGAGCCTGGTCATGGCTACACCCAAGATGGACTCAAGATGAACCCCAAGTCACAAGTTCTCACACTTTGGTAAGTTTTGGTCAATTTCCATTTTGGTTAATTGTCCAATTAACCATTTGGTTCATTTCCAATTGGTTAATTGTCCAATTCCAGCTCCAGGTGATGCAGTCCCACCCTCCCAGTTTGCTCCCCTCCATTCCCTGCTGTTTGCACTTTTTGGGCTGAAGCTGCAGTGGTGTCCTTGGTTCTGGGGCTGGACAAGGATTGTTCTGTGTGCCTGAGCTGTGAGGAGAACTGCTGACACTGTGTGTGGAGTTCAGAGTCACAGAATGCAGTGCAGAGTCTGGAAAACATGAAAGCTGAACCCTGAGGCATCACCAGGAGCTCCCCTGCCCCAGGATGGCTCTGATTGTCACAGCATTCCCAAACCCAAAGACACCTCAAGGAGCTTTGCAACCTCCCTGGAATTTGGAAAGAGCAAAAGTGACTTCAGCTCCAAGTCCAAAAATGGATTTTGAAGGTGAAAAATGGGATAGGGGTAAGGGATAGGGATAGGGCAGAACAAGGGTGTCAGAACACATCCTCAGCAGGTCCGAGTGCCACGCTGGGCTTGTCCCCTGCCTGTGAGTGTGTCCCCGTGTCCCCTGCCTGGCTGTGCAGGCTCAGGGCTCCCCTCATGTGACCCCCAAAGCGTTATTATTCCCCTAATAATATCCAGCTATATACACACCATTATTCCTTGATAAACCCTTTCTCAGTGATCATTAAGGTGGTTTCTCTAACACCCAGATAACAAAGCCTTTCCAAACGAGCTGTTTTGGCTTGAAAGTGCTTTTTTATCCACTTTTTCCTGCTAACAAAGAGCCTCTTTAAAGTGGAGATGACTCTGATAGCACCGGAGATATTAACACATGTTGTTGCCTCAACCCCTTTAACACTTCCAGGAATTTAATTTTAATTAATTACTTTGTAGTGAGAAGGGAGAAAGTGAGAAACAGATCACCTGCTTTTCTGGGGAAGAAAAGCAAAGTTCGAGGCTTCTTGAAAGACTTAGTGAAAGGGAAAACAAGACTGCTACATTTTCTGCTTCTGATTTAAGGCTGGAAGATCCTTTGCATCACATTATCAGCTCATTTTTGCATTTTAATCTCCATAAATCCCAGCGGCATGTGCCAAGTGCTGCGAGGAATGTGCTCCTCTACTGCCACTTCTCTGACCATGGATTGCAGGAAAGACTCCCAGCTATGGCAGCAAATCAGGAATATGGAATAATGACACAGGATTTAGCCAGGAGCCCTCAGAAGGCAAAATTAAAGGTGTGCCAGCTAAAAACGTGGGGTTTAAAGGGGCTGGGTGTCCTCATTTTGGGCAGCTTGAATGGAGGAGGAGTGTGATGGTTTTTGACACGTGTTAATGGTGTGTGTCACCTTCTTTATCTGTTCATGAGGACATGGCTAATTTCTGATGGCATCTGTCACATTGCATATGTTGGGGAAATATAGGTCACAAGCTAAAAATATGCACAATATTAACAAAATCTATATGATAACAACTGTGTGGATGTCCCTTATCACAGCAGCCACGGCTGATCAGGAGGCTGACTCTGGGAAAATGCTTTTTAAACTCTGTCTTAGGAGATGCTGCTGGAAAGTGAGGCTTTGGTGGAGCTGCTGCTGAGGAGAAGGAGGCATTCTGTCTGTCTGGACAGGCTGAGGAATGCTGATCTGTGCATGTGGCAGGGGCTGATTGATGTGGTTTGGCAAGGGCTGGGAGCAGCTCCTGGGGGAAGGGAGATGGCAGAGCCCCGTTTGAGGCTATCCCTGGGAAAAGGACATTATCCCATTATCCTGCCCTGCTGCCACCCCCAGGGCTCACTGACACCTTGCTCTTCTCCAGGGAGGGGCACCAGTGCAAGGAGCCACCCCACAGTGCTGTGACACAGCCAGAGCTGCTGCAGAGGCTGCAGGTCACCATCCCCGGGCTTGTTGTCCCCTTAATTAATTCATTTTTGTGATTAATTAATGTTTACTTTCCTGATCAATTAATTTTTGCCTTCCTGACAGTGGCCAAGTACCTTCAAGTACCTTACAGTGCCAGATTCTTCCAACATTCCAATTTCATGCTTTGCCTCAATAGCCCAATCTGACAGCACATCTCGATCTTGAGGCATTTTCCTTTGTAAAAAAGAAAAAAAAAATTGACAGAAGCAATAAATGAATCTTAAATAGTCATCAGACAGAAGGAAATTAAGTTATGGGCAGGATGATGGCCACATGACTTTTAATAAGACATTATCTGATATTCTCATTGGAGAAAGCTCATGTTTGCTTTTCTTTTGCCAGCTCCAAAACAAGGTTGTGCTGCTTTTCCAGTGTTGGAATGCTGCTCTGGTCTTCCACAACTGCTTTTATTGTAATCAAATCAAACTTCTCCAGGTCAAGCTGTGGGGCTGGTGTGAGCTGAGTGATGCTGTCAGTGTGTGTGGGAGGGAAATGGGAGCACAGCTTGCTTTTCCTGGCTAAGGAGAATTAGATACCCTAATGGACTCACGAGTGTTACCGAGAAATGAGTATGAAAAATAGATAAAGTCAGCTCTAAAAGCCAGGTGATGGAGATCTAGAGACAGAATATGTGCATGGCCAGTGCAGCCAAGCTTTGAGGGAAGGAAATATGAGAAGGGATTGGAAGGAAAACCATTTCATCCCGGTCAGAGCCCATCTAATCCCATTTTAATTTGATGGTCAACAATTGGAAATGAAATGGGAGCCCTGCAAACAGCTGAGCTTTCCAAGGGCTTCCACAATTTCACCTGGATTCCATCAGAAATGAGGCATCAGGGAAGAAAAGAAAGTTCATCTCAGCCAAGACACTCCCTGAACTTGGTTACTTTGCTCCAAAAGAATTTTTAAATTATAAATCCCTTAAATTACAGCCCTCCTCACATCTGAGGTGCTTCTGCCTGTGCTTGCACCACCCCATCTCTGGCCAACACCTCCTGGTTTGCTCCTGCTGATAATTTTTCTGGGTATTATATTTATACTGTAAATTATAATATTATTATATTTATATAATAAATAATAATTATAGTTCTAATTAAATAATAGTTATTATAATATAAATTATTATGTTTTCCCAGAGATTAGGCTGTGCTCTCCCACCCATCAGCTCTACCAGAGATGCTCCAGCATTCCCTCCCTGCTCCCTCCCCCTCTGCCAGCTGTGGAAAAATCCCATTTTTCCAGGAGTCTTTGCCAGCCTTTGAGAGGGGAATTGCTGGCTGAGGGCTGCTGCACCAAAGGCAATTAGAATCTGAGGCATTTGCATGAAGCAGACTCCATAATCCTCCCCAAAATGAAGATGTCACTAAGAACAGCCCGTGAGGATGCTGAGCCACAGGAAGCATGACAATAGATAATTCCAAATCCAGCCAAGCTTGAAGGAGGGCTGTTCTCCACCTCCCCTGAAGCACAGAAAAAAGAGCTGTAAAATCTCCTCACCTGAGCAAACAACCCTCCCTTCACTCTGTGCTAGCCTCAGTTTTTTACACCATTTATGAGAGAGCATTTTGTCCAGATCGAGAGGCAACAATTATTAACCAGCTAATAATGAAGAGAGAGAAACAACCTGCACTACTATGGACACACAAAAAGTGTCCTCTTCACTCCTTTTTCCACAGGAATAATGTCCCAGTGCCACCACGGGAAGAAAAACAATAAATAACTGCTGAGAAATCACAGTCACATCTTCCAAATTATTTCATTGATACCACAGAATTCTGTTGTAGCTGAAGGTACTGATAGATTTCCCCCTTAAAGGCCAGGTGATTTCAAGAGGAAAATGCTGAAGACATTTGGTTTAAATATTTTCCTGGCTTTTGTAAGGTTTGGATGAGTGACATGAAGGATGTTTTGTTCCTGCTACATAAAGTTATCCATGATCAAGACAAAGAATTCAGGAGTTTGTTTCCTATTCCTCTGCAATATTTTGGACATGATTGATGCACATTTTGCATCAATGCCACAAATCATATTTTGCCTGTAAAGCAGAATGAGGGAAAGGAGATTCCTGTGTGGATGTTGCTATGGGGGTTATTTGTGGGGGTTTATTTGTGCAAGGAGAAGCTGCTAAAACCTGGATGGGGTGGTTGGGAGGGTAAAAGAGGAGCACAGACCATGGCAGGGAGGTGTCAAACCCAGGCAGGAAAAGCAGGGGCTGGGTTGTCCCTGCCTGGTGTCCCTTTGTGACACACCTGGGACATCACTGCTGTCCTGTCTCGCTCCTTCTTCACCTGTGGATGAGGCTGAAGAACACCCCAGGACTAATTCTGGAATCCTTGTGCAGGTTTTATGTCAGATAAACTCTGCTTTATGTCAATAATGTTGAAATAGAGAGCATTGCCTTAAGGGGGGAAAAAAATTCAACCCCACAAGAGAAAATAAGAAAAAAAAATATGATGCAGACTATAAAAAGCCTGGAAAACCTGAGGTTTTATTTTACTAGGGAGCCATCAACACAAACAAAAGAAACAAATTATTTCTAAAAGTTCCGATATTGAACTCAGGAAGAAAATCAAAACTGCTCTCCCTGCTGATCTCTTCAATATTCACTTCATGTTTGATTTGGAAGTTAGAGTCATCTCCAGTGTGAGATGTGCCCCCCTTTTATCTGAAGCGTTGCAGTTTCCAAAGGAACAAAGATGGTTTTTATCAGCCTCTTCCTCCTGCACTTCCCGATGCATTTGGTTTCCAGCTATTAACCTGGAGCTCTGCACTCACAATCACTTTGTGGTTTCCCAGACCCCACAGGTTTAGGGGAGTGTGTGGATGTTCTTATAAAGATTATGGCTTTTGTTTTGTGCTCAGCAAATGATTTTTGTTTGCCAATATCCCCTTGGCCCGTGGCTGGAGCCCACCAGGAGATCAGTGAGTCAAACCCCAGCATTTCTTCTTCTGCTTCCATCTCTGGTTGTGCTCAGTGAACCCTCAAAATTCAGAGTTTTGGTCATTTTAAAGCAAAAATGTCATGGTGTTGTCCTCACATCAGCAGAGAGAGTCACAAGGAGTTATTAAAACATTCTGGTGAATATAAAATCATTAAGGTTGGAATAGAGCTGTAGGATTGCTGAGTCCAAGCCTTAACCCCTGTAATTGCAAATAATTGCCAGGATTCTCTCAAATCCTTCTGAATACTGGTTTAGAAGTAAAACCTCTCTTTGAAGATTCAACTGTCGTGTCTGAAAACTGCTGGAATTAGGGGTGCCATGGGAGGGTGTGGGTAGGACTGGGGTCAGAGCCCAACCAAACACCTCAGGAAGGAAAATTGGGTTGAAGGAAGAGCTGGATTTGGGCACCATAAATCCTGGGGCCAGCATCAGGATTCCTCTGCTCTCCACAATATCCCCTTCAGTAAAGCCTAGAATATTTCATGTCAAAGTAAAGGCTGCTTTTCTGTCACAAGCTAATTCACATCTTGTTTCAAGCCATTTGCAAAGTTTATTATGAACTTTCAGATCACATTGCAGTGCTTTCTTTGAGCTGGTAAATCACCAGTTTAATGGAATGGGGGTCCTTTGCTTTTTTTCAATCCCTCAATTCAAATATCCGTGGACTAAAGAAAGTTTGTGTCATAAAAGTTAATTTATCTATTAGCACGCTCACAGACCAAACACATTTGTGCTTTGAGGGGGTCTCTATTCCTTGGTACACGAGTTTAGATTAAATTTCTTTATTATTTCCCCCATAAATATCTTTAGAATCTTTTATTAAACCTTGGAATCCTGGAAAATCATTCAGTAAACTTTAGAATATGAAAATTGGGCAACAAGTACCCCCAGCCTCACTTTGGAGTGCATCCTTTGGAACTGGCACAATTCCAATCAGCTTATTAGTTTTATAGGTTTGAATTCTCCAGGTACAATATCAGAAATGCCATAAAGTTTCACACCTAGCAGCATTTCTGCCTAGATATAGTCAATCAAATCATCATTTGCATTTAAAACTGGTATAAAATTCCACGTTTTCTTCTTCCAAATCCCTGCCTCTGCGCATTAGTGCCTTTTATGCATAACTTGCATGAACTCTCTGTGCACAATCATGGGAAGATTATGTTTAAATCAATGAGGAAAATACGTGAAACATCTGGAAGCATTCACATTCCCACAAAAATCCTTTATCTGCACAGCCCATTATGTTGAAACCACGGGAAAAGTAATTTACCTCTCCAGCTATGAAGTCTGTACAGTTCTAAAATCTTATCAAAAGAAAAAGTCCATTTTCTTATCTTCAGAAATTCTGCAAGCAGCCCATAATTATTTACCATAATTTGCTGTTATTTCCATTTGCAATAGAAAAATAAAGAATATTCTGGGTTAATTATGTTATGTCTAATTTTCTGTTGCTAAATACAGGCTGGCCTGCAGTGAATGCTGGGCTGTGGGAAGCTGAGATGAAGAAAGGAGAATTCTTTCAGCACATCTGATTTCTGCTGCTCTTGGCACCACGTGGAGGACCCTGGGTGGCTGCACACACCTTGTCCTTAGGTTTATAACCAGAAGTGGAAAAAGAATCTTCCCTCTGCCCATCATTCCCCCCGACACCTCCTGGGTTTCTCTGTGCTGGACTGTGGCTGTGGGATTTGGGGTTTTGTGACTATTGGGAAAATTTCCTCATGGAAAAGAGGGTCAGGCACTGGCACAGGGGATCCCCATCCCTGGAAGTGTCCAAAGGGATGGGATTTGGCACTGGGATAGGGATTAGGGGTGCACATTAAAGGTTGGGCTCAATCTCAGAGTTTTTTCCACCTTGATGGTTCCAGGGCTCTGTAACCCTTCAGCAGCAGCTCAGCAGGTCCAGCTCTGAAAACTCCTCTCACAGGCTTCCTCCCCTTTCTGCACTCACAGATTTGGGGCAAAACCCCCTGTTTCATTAATAATTTATTAATAATTCCATGATGGGAATTAATGGCCCATTAACCCCCCACATGGTTCAGTCCTTTACTAATTATTGCTTTTCTTTCCCAGGGGCAGTGAAGAATTCCCAGTGCTGGGAGATGTGCATAAAGCACCCAGCTACAGGAAAATGCATCTTTGACCAAAAATCTTCTTTCTAGACCCAGCCAACAGGCAGATCCTGACTGGAAACACAGGGAAGGGTGCAGGTGAGCTGAGCAGCAGCACAGCACACGGGATGCCTGGTCTGGAGCCTGTTTTTTCTGCTTTTCTGGAGTGCAACCCACAAACCAACCTGGAGATCCCCAGCAGCACTAAATAAAGCATCCTAACACACAGCAAAGCACTCAGTTAATCCTGCCCTCCCCAGGGGGTTCTGAGAGAGCATTTCTCCCTCTGTTTGGTGCCTTTCTCTCACATTTTTATTCTATATGTTTATTTTCCCAGGTGTGGGGTTCCTCACAGCAATTCCATTCACACACAAAATCCCTTTCCTGACAGCGTGGGAGCATCAGCAGGAGCAAACTGGAAACTCAAGTTTGTGCTCAATTCCTGTGAGGAGAAACACTTGAAGTGAGGCCAAGATTTGTTCCCCAACATTTTCAGGAGTGAATAAATCTTCTTTCACCTGTTGGAAAAGAAAAATCCCCCCAAATCCTCCCGGCTGGCTCCCATGCCTGGTTGGGAACGACTTCAGCAGCTGCACTGCTGAAAACGCTCTCAGTGTGCTGCTGGAAGATTAGTGGCCACTTTACCCAGCCTGTGAACTCCAGATAAATCCCAGAACAGCAGCAGGAAGAAAGGAACATAAGCTGCAGCAGAAGGTCTCCGTTTATTGGAAATGCGCGCTCTGCGCCCGCTCCAGCGGCTCCAGGCTGACAAACTGCTCCACCTGCCCCTGCAAACCTGCAGCACCACCAAAGCAGCTGCTGCCCTCATCTCTCTGCACTGCATTTGTGCTGCTCAGCTGCTCTGGAGTTAGTTGTGCCCCAGTTATACTGCTACATTCATTATTCCTCTTTAATCCTGTTGCTCGTGTGTGGGTTTGGATGCGCTGTGTCTGGACATGGGGATTCTGTCAGCTTTCAGTGTTTACATATTCCCATCAAAGGAAGCTGGAATTTCTGGTTTTAGCAGCTCCACAGGTCCTATCATCCAGCTGGGACCTGCTGCTGGTGGCACTGGTGTCCACATCCAGCCCAAAGACAGCCCAGATCCTCCCAACACCACCTGTGGAATTTTTGGCACAGCCTGGACATGGGGAATTTTGGTGTTCCCAGCCCCCTGTGGTATTTTTGGCACAGCCTGGGCACGTGGCAGAAGCTCTGAAGGTGTGATCTCTGGATGGTTTGGGTTGGAAGGGAGCTTAAAAATCATCCATTTCCATGGGCAGGCACAATTTCCATTATCCCAGGTTGCTCCAAGTCCCATCCAACCTGGCCTTGGGCACTTCCAGGGACGGCACAGACACAATTTCTCTGTCTCAAGGAAACAAATGCCATGGGAAATCCCCCTGAAGCACGAATTCAGCTCTCTAGCTGCTGACAGAAGCAAGAGCCAGAGGAATCCCTGTGGTTAAAACACCCCCCACCTCCCTGCGATTAATCCTAATAACCCTGACACCAGACAATTTCTGATCTCCACGGATTCAGTTGACTTTTGACAACACACCAAGCTCCAAACCACACTCACTGAAAAGAACAACCCCACCAGCATGGACCAGCCTGGATTTTTGGCATCCACCTGGTTGTGGAGAGGTTTTTTTTAAATCTCCTTCATCCCTGCCCCGTGCCAGAGCCCTGTGCCAGCTGCTCCTGGGGGTTGCAGGTAGGGCCAGGCTGGGGAACAGGAGCTTGGTGGGGCATTTCCAGAGTCTGGGGAGGGATCCATGAAGGAAACAGAATTCCAGAACAGTGCCAGGGTTTGGAGCTCAGCAGCTGCCCAGGTGCTGAGGGATTTTTTCAGGAAAACTGCGCTGCAGTGGCTGCATTTGGGATTTTGGGGATAGAGATGACTCCAACCTTGCTCTCTTTATGGCTCTGAGCACAGGATATGAAAATATGCTCTCTGAGACTTCCCTCTTTTGGGAATTCAATCTATTCCCACATAAGTCAAAGAGCTGCTTTGCCCTCCTTCTCCTTCTCCTTCTCCTTCTCCTTCTCCTTCTCCTTCTCCTTCTCCTTCTCCTTCTCCTTCTCCTT
>JAWWEY010000029.1:2078470-2092666 GCA_035582745.1 Loriotus luctuosus | reverse complement strand
CCATATAACCATATATATATATGGAATATTATATAATAATATTATATAACATTCCATATATATATATATATGGTTGTATGGTGGTTATTATTATTATGGTTATATATATATTAATATATATAATATACACAACCAATATAATAACCATATAGCCATATATATATATGGAATATTATACAACAATATCATGTAACATTCCATATATATATATATGGAATATTATATAATAATATTATATAGCATTCCATTTATATATATATGGTTACATGGTTATTATTATTATGGTTATATATATTAATATATATAATATACATAACCAATATAATAACCATATAGCCATATATATATATATATATGGAATATTATATAATAATATTATATAACATTCCATCTATATATGGTTACGTGGTTATTATTATTATGGTTATATATATTAATACATATAATATATATAACCAATATAATAACCATATAACCATATATATATATGGAATATTTTTAGGAGTTGCCCATCAAAAAGATGTAGCCAAGGGCACCTGGGTTATAGCAAACCTCCCCTGGCACTTCAGTCCAAACAGAGCTGTGGTTGAGTCAGTCAATAACACCTGGCAAGAAGGAGAGGGAACCTCCCTGGCAGCAGCACCAATCCCCCTGGAACTGACCCTCTTTTGCCATTTATTTTTCATTTTGGAGATTAAACATGAGATCACCCAAACAGGTGAAATTGAGACAAAGATAACAGGGAGGAAAAAGAGCAGGGAAGGGAGGCAGGGGTGTGAGGGGAGCATCACGTAGCTCATTCTCTCTTTGTTTGCACAAGTCAATTCTTTCCCTTTCCAGCAGCACACAAAAGGAGTCTCAGGAGCCTTAAATTACATTCCCAGTCTTTACAGAGCACCTCTCCAAAAGCAAAATTAATGGGGTCTGCTGGGCAGCCAAAAGGAAAAGCCATCTCAACACGTGTTGTTCTGCTCAGGACAAAATACCCTGATCCCAACTCAGCCCTGGGTGCTGCTGCTCTGCCCTGGCAGGAGATTTAGAGCTGAGAGGGAGAGCTGGGCAGCTCCTGGGGAAGCCAGGCTGGGGTTTGGGAAGGAACAGCTGTGTGGGAAATGGGATTCTGGCCTCAGCTGCTGGGATCCTCACCCAGTGCAGCCCAGGGTGTTCAGGTCGATGGATTTGCTCTCAACTCGTGTTGGGCAGTCACAAGGGCAAAAACAATTGATCCAAACAGAGAGGAATGGGCTGGGTGAGCAACAGTGGAGTCCTGTAAGCTCTGCCTTTTCCTTTTGATTAGAAACCATGCTGTCTTGGCAGCTCAGTTTAGAGCATTGCATAAACAGTCAGACTTGTATTAATGGCTTTGAGTCTTAAACTGTAAAAAGAAATTTAAAGTTAATTTTAAAAAAACCCAAAACCCAACAAAAATCCCCACTCCAAACAACACATTTCTGAATGGATGGACCAGATTCCCAATAATTTTTATAGGACATTTTTCAACTTTCTTAAAAGGCCAACTAAACTCAGCTGTAGCATCTGTGGGCTTCACATATGGGGAACCATAACAAGAAGTCTAAATAATCATTGGTATAGCAATTCAGAAGTCACCAAAACCCAGGTTTCTGTGACCTCAGATACACCCACATCCAAAAAGTCCTCTGAGAGACAGTGACAAAGGTGCCACTTTAAAATTTAAAACCAGTCTATGATTTTCTGATTCTCAAATCAAAAGACAAGTGACCTCATTGCTGCTGACTTTTCCCCTAAGGGTGAAACCACCACTAAATGGTTTCTAGAGGTGTGGCTGGAAGCTCAGGAAGGTCAGCTGCCAGGTCAGCACAATTTACCTTAGAAAATCAAAATTTTGTTGAGTGCCACTGTGCAGTGAGAAGGACAAATCCACACAACTGAAAGTAGTGCAGTGAGACAGTCCAGGCAGAACTCAATGAAATAAAGATGAGCTGAGCTGCAGTTACTCATTTTTACTGGAGGCTTCAGAAATAGGACCTCATCTAGAGAACAAATCAACTTTCTGCATGAATTTTAGATTAAATTTTATCAATTAATGGTGTTTCTTTTTTTTCCCCTTATTTTTGCCAAGGACCAACTGAGCGGAATTTTCCAGGAGTCCCCAAGCTACCTTTTCAATCCTGTAGAAATAGAGAAAACCAGGAAACACAGGTTTCTTTTAATTGTTAACTAACACTTTTAAAGGCACAGAAGTGGCTGCATGGAAGGCATTTCATCTCTCCAAAGCCAGCATGTAATTCCTTATCCTAAGGCTCAGTATCCTCGGACTGGTCAGCTCAGAGCAGCCAGGGGAGGCAGTGCTGTTCCAATAATTGCTTTTTGAGTGAAGCTGGTGCCTGGGAATCTTTAACTTGCCATTTAGAGCAGAGATGAAACCATTCCTGCACAGCTCCCCCTCTCTGATCTGCTCCACTTTGGTGCTGGCTCCTGGTTTTACAGGTGAGCCTTTGAACTGGGGTGTGGGAGGGACAGAAAGTGCCCCAGAACTGGAGTGTGAGAGGGACAGAAAGAACCCCAAAACTGGGGTGGGAGAGGGACAGAAAGAACCCCAAAACTGGGGTGTGAGAGGGACAGAAAGAATCCCAAAACTGGGGTGTGAGAGGGACAGAAAGTGCCCCAAAACTGGGTGTGAGAGACAGAAAGAGCCCCACAATGGGAGTGTGAGAGAGACAGAAAGCACCCCAAAACTGGCTGTGAGAGGGACAGAAAGTGCCCCAAAACTGGGTGTGAGAGGGACAGAAAGTGCCCCACAAATGGGGGGTTGTGAGAAGGACAGAAAGTGCCCCACAGCTCAGTCCCACAGAACAATCCTTTCCCAGCCCCAGAACCAAGGACACCGCTGCAGCTTCAGCCCAAAAATTGTAAAAAACAGAGAATTGAGGGGAGCAAACTGGGAGGGTGGGACTGCATCACCTGCAGCTGGAATTGGACCATGAACCCCAACATAGAAATGGACCAAAACTGATAAAATCATGAAAACTTGTGACCCAAGGTCCATCTGGGGTGTAGCCATGGCCGGGCTCTTGCACTGCCCAAGGAGTATCCTGTGAAGGCCTTTTAAGAAATCCCTCCTTTATTCTTTAACTCTGCCCACCCTCTGTTCCAGGCAGTCTCTCCAGGCATCAGTTGTGACTGTCATTCCTATCTGCAAAATTTTTATAGAGTTTCATGAGGGTTTTTCCTCCCTAAATGTAACAACCCGTGGTCTACTCGCCTAGCTCAGGTGTGACACTGCACCAAAATACCCCAGAATTTCAAGGGGAAAAAAAATCAGTAATATTTCAACCTGCTCTTCAAAGATCTCTGAATCTTCTTACTTCCCTTGGATTGCATAATTCTGATCTTCATACAGGACAAATTTGGCCCTCACCATGATCAGGGAAAAGCTCTTCTACAGAGGGGTTTTAGTTCTGGAAGGAAATGCAGGGAGTTGTGACAACTGTAAAAGGTCCATGCAGAGAGACAGATGCTTTCAATTCAGTTGCTCTGAATTTTTTATATTCTCCTTTCACTGCTTCAGGTGCCTGGATGGAAGGCACTTTTCCCACTGGAGTTTTGGTGCCAATGTGATAAGAACATTGGCACCAAAATGACTGATCATGTACACTTTCCTCATCATTTATTTATAACCACTTAATTAAGTTATTATGGACTCTTCTTTTTTCTTGCTGGCAGCGAGGTTGAAATTAATTTTCTTTGCCTTTCCTGTGTAGCCAGGATCTCTGACTTATCATTTCTCTGCTAAAACTGCTCTTTTTCAAAGGCCATTGTATTATCCACAAGAAATTCTGGGATGACCAATTCAAAACCCACCCCAGGTAAAGCTGCACCAGTAACAAAGCTTCTTTTTTTTAATTTATATTCAATTCCTCTGGCAATACCCCTGCTGTATGTCTGTACTGCTTCTCTTTTATGCATTGCAAGACAGGAAACAAAACCCTCATTTTTTGTTTTTACTTTATTTTTTCTTGTGTCTCTTACCTGTGCTAAGTCTTCCTTTAAGACTTTTTCTCCCAACACGTTTTTTCTATAATTATTGCCACTTGTGGGTCAAAAAGTACAAGGTGAAGCCTCTGACAGAAGGTTGGCATCTCCTCTGCCAACAAAAACTGTCTTGGAAATGACAGAAACCCTTGGATTTGACTCCTTGGGCTTCCCTACCCACATGGAAAACATCATCCAGCAGCTAAAGATGATAAAAAAAGAGAAACGTCTGAGTTCTTAAGAAAACAAACAGGAGAGTTGCCATTCACTACATACCTTAATGCCTCATTTATTCTGAATAAGACTCCTCAGTTGCTGCCAAGAAAGATTTCCAGGTTTTAGGGCTAATATTTACAGGTTTTCTCCTTCCTTTCCACAGTATTTATCTAAAGCAAGGATTCCCTCTGGGTTTTCCAGGTCTCTCCATCCATTTTCTCTCTGTTTCATCATTTCCCCCACCCCAGTGTGGTTCTGCTTTCCTCCCTTGCCCCAGCTGGGCTCAGATTAAGCCATCCATCAGTTTATGTTCTGTTTGGCCAAACCACCACACTTCTTAAAATATTTGTTCAATACCACGGCGAGAGGAGGTTCATAATCCTGTGACCTGCCTTGTGAAATATTAATAAGAGAAATCACTTTGTAAGGGGTGAAAGCTTTTTTTTTTCCCCTCAGTGAGGTCTCCCAAGAACAGCAGAAAATAGAAATTTTGTCTCTCCCAACCTGACAAAACCCAGCAACCAGCAGGGACCTTTTTTCCTGCAAAACATTCAGTATTCATCTACCTACAGCAAATAAAGTAATAACAAGTGTCTTGCAAATAGAGTGTTTAAACCTTTCAAGTACAGAGGCCATAAAGCCAATTCCCATTGCCTCATTTGGAAATTCTGCTTTGGTTGGAAAGCCAGGATAAAACACCCCAGATTAGCAAATCCCTGGTGGGGTCAGGCTCCTTAACAGCCTTTAAAAGGTCATCATTTATCCCTGGGAAAGCCAGGCATTAATCCTAATTTTTATTTTCTAGACAGAAGCTAATACATAGATATATATGTATATTTGTGTATATATTTATTTATATATATATAATATTTATATATTTTATATAAATATATACAATATATACAAATATATAGTAATATAAAAACCATATAACTATATATATAGTATATATAGATATATAACTATATATTTCATATACTATGAAATATATATATTACATATAATACTATATATAGTATAATATATAATATTATATATTATACTATATATACATTATAGATACAATACTATATATACTGTACTATACTATATATACTATATATACAATATAGATATATAACTATATATTTCATATATTCATTTATATTTATACTTACATTTATACTTACATTTATATTTATATTACATTGGATAAGGTTTGCAGACATAAATATAGCAAAAAGCCCCAGTGAAGCTGAGACCCTCCAAATTTTTGCTCCCTTTCCCATCCCTCTGCAAGCCTGTCCTGGTTATTCTGCCTTTTTCCCCAGAACAAAAATGCTTTTAATTCAATCCTGGATGAGGCCAAAATGCTTTCAGGGTAGCAACCTCTGTGCCTCCTCCTAGACACAGCCACACAGAACAAAGAGAAGGAAGAGCTCAATAATAATAAGTAATTATAATTATAATTAGCACATATTTAGTGCTTTTCATTTCCAAGGCACTGTACAAATATTAGCTAATGAATATTTGGTAAGCAAACATTTTGAGCTTCTGGAAGGATTATTATAAACCATGAAGAAAATACTTTACAATATTTGGCTGACTTTTCCTCCCTGCTACATTTGCAAGGTTTTTATTTGCTACACCTGTAACTTAATCATGGCAAGACATGTTGTATTTGGTTTTTATATAGTATTTAAATACTGCTGTCTTTTATTAGACTTTCAGGATTTGGAGGGTGCAGAAATAAGCTCTTTAAAGCATTTTTGCAAGAAATTAGTGCGAGCAATGTGGACAAATACTGATTTTGTGGGGGTAGATATTTTGCCCGCACTTTTCCCATTTGTTTTAGTGGGAATATGACCAGCTTTGGGTCTGGTCTGATCCTCCCATGTCATGCTTGTGCTTCTATCCTGATGTTTTGCCTCAGGTTGACACAGAGGTCTCCAATCAATCCCACATTTGGCAATTTTGGAGATGCTGAGCAGCCCTTTAGGACTCCTGCTTGGGTTAGAGGTCCCATCCCACAGCTGGATCTGGGATTCCCACTGGGAGGCTGCAAAAGGTGGAATGGGCCCATTCAGAGCAGATATTTTTAGAGATATCCCAAATCTTGGGGATAAAATATCCAAAATTCTTGGAGAATTTAATAATCCATGATAAAATTCTCTTTTATCATGGATGGGATTATTTGTCGTCCATGGTGCTGGTGATGAGGAGAAGGGGAGATGCACAGTGACTGCACCAAAACCTCTCAGAAGATCCAGTAAATCTTTGAAGTTCAACCACCAAGTGTTCTCTAAGCCAAAACCCTCAAATTTAAAAATTCTGCTGTACAGCCAAGATTTCTTGATGGCTGTAATTGGTCCCATCCTTCCTTGTCTCTGTCCTTGACTTCGAAGTCTGGAGCCATCACCAAAATTCTCTTTTGCACCACAATCCCACACCAGTGATTCCTGTTTGTACCCAGGTGCCTTTTTAAGGTTCTTTTTTCTTTTTAAAGCTCTTTGTCACTTTTATCTCTCCACAATCAATTTCCTGCTTCCCAAATATCCCCACTTTTGGCATTGCAAGCTTCCCTCAGACGAAGTGATTTGAGTGTTCAGCTCTCTCTCCTTTTCCCCTCACCTTGTCTGCTCCACTTTGTGCTTTCAGCAGCAGTTGGCCACTGGATGTATCCTGCTCCTTAAATTCTGCAGATTTTGTGTGATCTCTGTATTAGTTTCTCTTCCAATTGCTTCTGCCTGCCTCTCCTTGCACAATATCCACTCAGCAGCTGCTTCTGCCACTGCCTCTGAAGGCAGAAGTGATTTCTCCTGCCAATTTTCCACTTTCCTCTCCTCTCAAGGCTTGATCTTGTTGTGTGCTTTAAAGTCAGTAATAATATAG
This sequence comes from Loriotus luctuosus, assembly GCA_035582745.1. Classification (NCBI taxonomy): domain Eukaryota; kingdom Metazoa; phylum Chordata; class Aves; order Passeriformes; family Thraupidae; genus Loriotus; species Loriotus luctuosus. The sequence goes on along the minus strand of JAWWEY010000029.1, from coordinate 2,085,565 downwards.
TGCGTGTGACATGTTACTGAGCTGGGGATGAAACGGGGAACACGGAGAGAGCAGCCAAGATATTTAATAACAAACTGTAATATGCACTGGGCCTGGCAGCCCAGGGGAATCCACAGTGCTGGAAACAACACCCAGCTCTGCCAAGGGGCACTCGGACCCCAGGATGTGCAACCAAGCACAGGGATGTGGTTTTGTGACTTTTCATAATTATTTCTGGTTAATCAGAGGTTTGGTTATTGGCAGTTACCAATTTACCAACTACCAAGCACAGGGTGGATCTGGTTTTGTGACTTTCCATAATTATTTCTGGTTGACCAGAAGTTTGGTTACTGTCAATTATCAATTTACCAATTACCAATTTACCAATTTACCAATACCAAGCACAGGGATCTGGTTTTGTAACTTTTCTTTTCATAATTATTTCTCGTTGACCAGAAGTTTGGTTATTGGCAATTACCAATTACCAGTTTGCCAATTACCAATTTACCAATACCAAGCACAGGGATCTGGTTTTGTAACTTTTCATTTCATAATTATTTCTGGTTGACCAGAAGTTTGGTTATTGGCAATTACCAATTTACCAATTTATCAATTTACCAATGCCAAGCACAGGGATCTGGTTTTGTAACTTTTCATAATTATTTCTGGTTGACCAGAAGTTTGGTTACTGCCAATTACCACTGCACAGAAAAGTAATTTTCCACATATTTTTAACAGGAGACCGATTCTAAGTTGCAGGGATGTTTGATATTTTAGAAAATTCAATGTTTTGGGTCTTTGGTTCCCATCTCACAGGGAACATGTGAAAATGTGTCCAAATTTCACATTTGGAGTGTACAGTGTAAATACTTTAACTCCTATTTAAGGTGGAAACTTCTCAGGCTGGGACAGTTTCTATTCCTCATGAGGAAAATAAAGAATAAATTGGGATTTATGTTATTTGGTAGCAATATGTAGGTTTAGAGTAGATTTTAAAGAAATTCTCCCCTATGAGGGTGCTCAGAGCAGCTGTGGCTGCCCCTGGATCCCTTGCAGTGCCCAAGGCCAGGTTGGAGCAGCCTGGGGCAGTGGCAGGGGTGGAATTGAATGAGTTTTAAGGTCCCTTGCAACCCAAACCATTCTGGAATTTTATATCATATAAAGACAAGGCACACATAGGATGGAAACTGATTTTCTCTCTGACTTGACTCTACATTTAAGGTTTACCTCATAGAAAAATTAGTTTATTCAGTGCCTGGCATAGCGAATCCCCAGTTTGATGTAAAAGCTCTCAGGCTCTACATTGCTACAAACAATCTGTCACAAACAACTGAACAATTTATTTGCTATAGGGATAGAGCTGAATGCAAACAAAAAAATTGTAGCTAACCAAAAAACCAAAGTGAAAAATCAAACCCAAGTGGTGTGTGTGGCTTTTGTGGCTGTTTTAACTCACAGATTAATATTTCTCAATATTGTCATTTCTCTGGATGCCACCATTGTCCAGATAATGCAAAAAGGTCAACCAAAATTAAAGCAGGGATCATCCTTGCTGTATTTCCAGCTCATGGGGAATAGGAAGCACTGTGAGTGTGAGAGCTCAATCAAAAGTGACTTTTCTGAGTGATTTTTGGAGGTCTTGAGGAGCTTTGCAAGTTCCCAGCTCCTGAGAGCTCCGTGAGTGCATCTTCACTCCCCACCCACCAGCAGAGCTCGGGGTGATGACAGTTTGCTGCAGGATCCTGAGACAAGGCAGCAAAAGGATTTGTGCTCCAAGGAGGGGGAATCCAGGGAGAGCCACACATGGCAAACAGATTTCATTCCTTCTGCCAGGAACCAGGGTCAGGTTCAGCCCGGAGCCTTTCAGAACCTGACAAAAAAGGCAAACTTGATTCTTGAACCTGCTGAAAAAGTCCCAAACTGTTTAGATGGTGGGGATCATCAGGCTGCTGCTCAGCAGGGAGCTCTGATTCATCAGCATCAGGGTTTCCCCTCAGCTTTCTGCCTACATCTTCTACTTAGCTTGGCAGGGACATTGTCAGAGAATAAAAGGCTTCTTCCTCGTGTCAAAGGGCTGGCATTCATCAAAATGATAATACTTTTTACCTAGAGCACCTTTTAGATGAGGTTCATGAAGCCTGTAAAGATGATGATAAAGAGAAAAATGTTGCAGGATTTTTTATTATATTTTTGGCACTAAAACTGCCGCTACATGAAATGGGAGATTTTTCTTTTGTAAGTTTCCTTTGGCTTTAACTTTATAAATATTTCTTGGTTAAGTCAGTGGACTGCTTTTCACACAAAACCTAATCCAAAGCTTGCTAAGGTCAACAGAAAGCTGCTTATTAATTTCAGCAGACTTTTGAATCAAGCTCCAAGTGCAAAACTTGCTCCCCGAATCAAACAAAAAGTTTTTGGAACACAGAAGAGAAACCCACGCCTTCTAGGATCAAGCACTTCATTATGAGGATAGTTTAAATTCCAGTAAATCTTCTGGGAATTTTTTCTGTTGATTTTGGAAAGGTGCTGTGTCCAGTCTGAAATACTGAGGGTGCTCCCTGACCAGTGCTGGGCCTTTTCACCTTCAGGGAAAATGGGAAATGTGTGATACCCTAAAAATGGGAATTCCCAAACCTTCATGCTGGAGTGATTAATTGTAGGAAGAGCAGAGAGCGAAGTTTAGGCACAGCTGAATTTGTTCCACTGTTTGGAAGCAGCCACCAGAGAGGGTAGAAGAGATTTTGGGTGGTGGTGGTGGCAGCAAGACCCAGCAGTGCTTACACCAAGCTGCTGCCTGTTCTGGAGATTGTGATCCTGAATTCCCAAACAGGGAGCAGGGAGGGGTTGGTGGGAAGCTGCCCTGGAAGGTGCCAAGGGCAGGAGATGGAGGGTGGGAGCTGCGCCCCCAGGTCATGGATTTGTGTGAAAACAGGATAGGAGATTTTCCTGCAATGGATTTTCCTCAAAGGATTTGGGGTCAGCTGTCTGAGAACAGGAGAGGAGATTTTCCTGCAATGTCCTGGCCAGGTGCATTCCAGGCTGATGTAGGGAAAGCTGGAGAGCTTCTGGTTGGGCTCAGTTATTCACATTTTTCATGGCAAGCATGTAAACGTTGCTCCAGAAAAACCCAGTCTAAAAAAATCATAGATTTAAAGGAAAGCTTTGAGAAAGGGGAGAAAAGATGTGCAGGAAAGATTAATTGTTCCAATATTTTTCACTAGTAAAGGTGTTCATTTCTCAGGGAGAGAGCTCATGGATATCTCTGCCTCTTGGTTAGCACCAAACTGGACAGGGTTGGTTGAATGCTCTCCCTTGGCCAGGAGCAGCAACAGAAAGAGAATTCAGGGGCTTTCAGTGATTTCTCCCCAGCCTGTGCTCCCAGATCAGCTGTTCCTGCTGCAATCCAACCCATGCCCTGTTCCATCCACTCCTTCTCCTTGCATGCCTAAGATAATGAGAACTTGGACTTTCTAAACGAGCTGAGATTTCAATGAGGGTTTAGAGGGCAGCAAAACCTTTCATGGGCAAACGTCTCATTTGCATTTCCTAAGCTCACCTCAGAACCTTGGCTATCTGCTCTCTGCAGGCCAAAGCCACAAAGGGGAGCAGGGGGTCACTGGGTGCCAGAATGCACAGAATTGTCAATTATCCAACTGTGACTCACAGGTTTGGTGTCCACACAAGCCCTTGAGTCCCTCTCCCTGGGCTTGCTGTCAATATAATTCCCCATGAAGCTGTTGGCTCAGTTTGGAAGCCCCAGGGAGGTTGGAATTAGATGACCTTTAAGGTCCCTTCCAGCCCAAACCATTCTCTGATTCCATGATCCCCACAGTTACAGGATTCAGTCCTGGCCCACTCCATTCTAAACAGCACAACCTCGCAGGGACAACGCTGGGAAACCTGATTTCAACACCCATCAGCTTAAACTCCCTTAAATACAGAGCTGTTTGCTTTTAATTAGCTCTCTGCGTGCCTGCCCCCATTTGCAAATACACAGAGGGCAGTGTCTGCTGAGAGTTTAGAGAAATGGCATGAAAATAAAGAGTAGAGGACACAATTAGTCCCACTAAAGATGGATCTCTACCCCCAGCTCCTGCCTGAGAGCTCCCAGGCTGTGTGGGGAAGGGATGTGCTCTGAAAGGAAGGGTTTCCAGGGAATTTCCAGCAGAAGGAACAAGTTCATCCTTCCCAAAGACAGGAATTGCTTCTCAGCAGAAGGTGGAGGACACCAAAGGAAAATTAATAAATAACAGCAAAGGAGCCACAGCTGGAGTGTGCAGAGCTCTCTCCCTTGAGAAACGCCTGGGGAATCGAGGGGCGGGTGAGCATAAAGCTGGTCTGAAGTTTATCCTGGAGTTTATCCCCCCAAACCTTGCCCTCCAGAGGGAGAAACCTGAGATGGAATTACCTGGATGAGCCCCTTGATCTTTCTGGGCTTCCTGCAGCACAGCCTTGTGAACCTTGGCTAAGGCTGCCGAGGGAGCAGCGTAAGAGAGGGCTCAGCTTCTCTGAGGGGATGGATATCTGCATTTCTCTCACTCCTAAATCACTCAGGAAAGCCAAATTATCCGCTCTGACACCTATGCCCCTCTCTCCATGAGGAGATATTCACACAAAAGTATTTTAAAATATAATTTTTCAGTCACTTTCTTTAATACAGCTTAGAACTACAAATATTTATTACTTCACTCCCTCCACTCCATGTCTGACATTTCTCCTGCAGTTTTGTTTTTCTGACTTTCCTGCTCCTCCCAACCCAGCCTGTGACTGGGTAGCCAGTGAAAATGATGGGATAAAGTGAAATAAAGTGAAATAAAGTGAGATGCAGTGCTGGTGCTTGGGGAAGGAAGCCTAAAAGCTTTCCAAGCCCTGCAGCCCCGTGCCTCAGCGGATCAACACTGGCGTTTGGCACTTTGCAATGGGTTGGGAGCCTCGAAATTTATTGTAAACTTAATGCTGCTTTACAGCCCATCTTCAAAACATTTACACAGACAGTAAAAGGTGATGGATATTTTCAGAGCATCCCTCTTCCCCTGCAGTCCCTGTTGCTGTAAGCCTGCACGGGCAGCAGTGATTTGAAATTTGTTATTGATGTGTCTTTGAAGATTTGCTGTCTGATCCCTCATCTTCATTGCTGTGATGCAGCTGGCCCCTAAGTGTCCTCTTCTGGAGGCAGAGGTGAGGAGATAGGATCAGGGTGGTTGTTATTTGTGTTCTGGGTGCTGTGGTGGGAGAGGCAGCAGCCCAGCAGGGCTCCATTGATTGAGATCCCAGACAAAGGCTCGGGATAACAGAGTAGCTGCTCTTTGCATTTCACTTTTTAAATGAAACAGGGAAACAAGAGCAGAAAGAAAGCGATACAGGAGATAAACAAGCAGCAGAGAATGAGGTTGGGGAGAGATAGATGTGTGTCTGCACCTGTAGAGATAATGAGAGGCAGACTTTGCATTTAATGGCAGCCTCTCAATTGACTCCTCAGTGATGGAAGGGTGGAGAGGTGAATGCAGAGCCATAATCAGACACCAGGGCAGAAATCCAGCTTGGGAAGGTGGGCAGAGTTATAGGAAGGTCGACTCTTTTATGACTATTGGATCCTGCATGTTTTACCACTCCACACCTTCAATCTGGTTTCACCCAAGATGTGTTTTATGGATTACGTGGCTCAGGCATCTGCCTGCACGCTCTGGCCTTATTTATTCCCCTAAAGCCAAGAGCTGGATCAAAGCCCCAGTGCAAAGCACAATGGATTTGCTGTTAGTGCTGCTTCTAGCAGAGGCCAGGGTGATTCCCCAGCCCAAAGTGAGCAGGTGTCACCTCTGCAGGGACCACAGGGGAGATACAGGACAGCAGAGTGTGAATGGAACAGGATCCTGGTCACTACAGGACATGAAAAAACATGACACACACACAGCTCTCCTAAGGTAAAAAAGAGAACTTTTAATTTCTGACTCCGACATTTATAGATTTCCAAAAGTGACAGTGGATTGGAGGGTGACAGTGCCACCTCTCCAGTGACACTGGACAAACCAACAGTCCATCAAATTTCTCCTCCTCCATAAAAGAATGCAAAACAGTAAGTTATTTACATGAAGTATGTGAGAAAGTTCGTTACAAGAATGTAAACATCAGAAGGTTTAGAAAAACTTAAGAAATCAGGGTGACAGGATGATCCTCAAGGTCCCTTCCAACCCAGACCATTCTGGGATTCTCTGTCCTATCCTGGGCTCTCACATCCTATTCCAGCCTTCCTGCTCCCACAGAGACACTTCCCAGCCACATACCCCTGCTCACCCCCAGCGATGCTGCTCTGAACAATTCCCATTGTTCCCACACTCCAAAAGATCGGGGAACATTTCCAAGCTCTGCCGTGCTCTGCACGAGGAGCCTGGACACGTTCCCTCTGTGGCAGTGGCACCTCCACTGTCCTCCAAGGGGCAGCAGAGACCTGCAAGTCCCATCTGTGGTGTGGCTGCTTCCGGGGAGTGCAACTCCTCTGTAGAAGGTTTTTCCTTGGTCACTTTCTGTTCCCTTTTTATGCCACGGTGAGGCTCATGTCAAAGTGTTGTGATCCCACAACCCCAACAACATTGTGGAGATCCCTGCACATCCTGCTTGGGGCTCCAGGCCCATCAAAGTCTTTAGGAATATGTCCTAAATAAGCCTCACCTGGACAGGATTTCAGATGGAAGATGTTAAACTATGGGCACAACCACACTGAGGGTATCACTGGGAGGGTCAAAGTGTTGCATAGAGGAGGAAAAACTGCACCACGCTTCCACAGGAGGGAACTCCAGCATCCCATCAGCATCCCACCCAGCCCCTGGTGGTCTTTCCACTGCAAGGTACCTGCTGAGTTGAGTCCCCCCACGGCGTAGATCAGCCCCGCGATGGACGTGCAGCACCGCGGCCGCGTCTTGAACGCCGGCAGGTGCGGCCGGCGCTCGGGCATCAGGTGGTAATCCTTGGCCTCATCCACCAGATCCCTGAAACCCAATGGTGGAGTGTTAGAGAGGAGATCTGACTGGCTGGAGACTGAGACTTGTTGGGGAAGATGAAACAGGAAAGCCTTATAAATATGATTGCCTGGCAAAAGATTTTGAGAATATGGAAACTGTA
>JAWWEY010000029.1:2063914-2074489 GCA_035582745.1 Loriotus luctuosus | reverse complement strand
CGTTCCTTTCTGTTCTTTTCTTACCTGCAGCTTTCCTTAAATCACTGCTGGGCAAGAAAGGCCCTCGGAAAAAAGGTTTAGGGATGGAGGGATGGATGGATGGATGATGGAGGGATGATGGATGGATGGATGGATGGATGGATGGGTGATGGATGATGGATGGATGGATGATGGAGGGAGGGAGGGATGGATGGATGGATGGATGATGGAGGGAGGGAGGGATGGATGGATGGATGGATGGATGGATGGATGGATGGATGGATGGATGGACGGATGGATGGACGGAGGGATGGATGGATGGAGCAGGGGTGTAACATTTCCTCTCCCCCTGGATTATGCTGGGATCCCCCTCTCCTCATCCTCCCCTGTTCAGGCACAACCTCTCACACACAGGGACAGAGTGCAGACACTCAGAGGAGACATTTATGCCTCACACCAAATGTGACAGAAGAATTGCAGCTCTTTGTCAATGGAAGATCTTCTCCATTTTTCCCCATCACTAAATTTCCCCCATCTCTTTTATTTAAATTTGATTTTATTTACATCTTCATGTGTCTCGTATCTTAAGTGAGCAATGAAAGCACAGAGTTGTCAGATAGGGTATGAGACTCTGAAAAAAAAGGTTTTCTTAGGAAAAACCCCACTGGGCAAAGCCAGAGTCCCTGGAATTCCTCCTTCCTCAGGCAGCTGTGAGGGATGAAGAGGAGTGGATGTCGGTCATTATTTGCCTTTTGAATATTTAAGTGGAGCAGGAAGAGCAGGGGTTTGCTCCTGAATGGAGGAAACCCCCACTTTTTGGGTGTTTTCTCACAGTTTGTGCAGCTGCCCCAGCCCTGCAGAGCTGGTGCTTGGCTCTGCCCAGGGACCTCTGCCTGGAAATGCCAGGGGGTGATGGCATTGTGGACTGGAACAAATCCCATTGTTCAAAGTGGATTTGGCTGCTCCCAAACCCCTCTCAGTGGTGCTGATCAGACCCAAAACTCTCCCTCTGCCCTGCAGACTCAGCCCTCAGGCTCTGGCAGGAACCTCAGTGGCTGCAATAATGCCACTGATCACCTTTCTCTTTTCGGGGGTTTCAGTTCTGTGGGTTTCCTGTGATGTAAAATTAAAAGGAGCTTTTCAACATCTGCTCATAAAAAGCCCACTGGGTCTGTTCTGGCTTCTGAAGGAGTGTGACTGAAGGCTTATTTTTCCACTCTGTTAGATCTCTCCCTCTCTAAAACCTCTTCCCCCAATTTCTCATTTTTGTCTCATCCTTACTCTGCTTTACTCATCTTTAAAATTCATTTTGTATAAGCCTTCCTGCCAGTCCCCACTCTGGATTTTTGCCTCGTGCCTGATCCCTCAATAACTTCTTGGGTTACGAGAGTTTTCTTTGCTCATCTGTTGGCTTTTAATTGTGGATTCAGAGAGAGCAATAATGAGGTGCTGCCTCTGAACTACCCATGGTGAGTTCATCAGCTGCATTCCTGATGTCCTGGAGGGTGTTTGCATTCAGCATTTTCCACGTTGTAAAACTCAGCCCTGGTTAATAGGAAAATTGTGTCTTGAGTTGTAGAGCTGCTAATGGAAATGGCATCGCTTGCCACGAGATATTCTAATTTATGACTCTCTTTAAAGAACACACTTGCCAATTACTGTCTTTATTAGAATACTTACTTTTATCATTTGAAAATATGGCTCTTAATTGGGACCAGCTTTGCCTAAGGGAGAAACAATTGTTAATAAATAAATGAATAAACCAACCCTCCCCATCAGTACCCGTGGAGGGAACCAGCTCATCCCATCCAGGCACACTTATAGATCACATTACTGATTATTCCTAAACTCCTTCAATTATTGAGAAAGACAATTCCATCTAACTTTATATTGTCTTCCTGGGAAAAATATAGGCAGGATATTGGAATCTGCTTGTTTATTAAAGCAAGTAGCTCATTAGGCATAATTAAGACCGAAGAAACAAGAGCATTAAATTTTTATACCACACCATCAGCCCAATAGCTCTAGGAAAGGCAAAAGCACCAGAGCTGCTCCATCAGTAAATTGATCAGGTCAGTGTAATTAAGGTGCCAATTTTTTAGAATCTGAACAGGAGATGAGGAGTGTTAAGTTGGTTTTCACTTCAAAAATGTGGTAAAGAAACAGTTTAAGAAATAGAAATTAACAGGACTGAAAACCCCCCTCTTGAGTGAAGGGACAGATCTGAACCAGAATGTGAGTAAAGTGGGGACATCACAGTGTCCTGTGCTTGTCACCTCTCTGTCACTGGGACTCCTTCTCCAGTGGATGCTGACGAGCCAGAGCAGGGGAGTTACAGCAAAATAAAGATAATAAAGTGAGGAGTTCTCCTGATCTGGGCTGTACTCACCTTGAGGCCTGGGAGTAGCTCTGGGCACCCCAATAAAAGATCTAAAGCTGAGGGAGAGTGCCCAGAGGCTGGACACGGTGTTTAACCACAAGCACTGTTTGCCTGCCACCCAAAGTGTGGCTATTTTGAAATAAAGAAATAAATAAAAGCAGGCAAATTCCATCAGCAGTCAGTGACCAAATCAGCAGTGCTGGTTTCCAGCACTTTGTGCCTCCCAAATGATCTCCCAGCCCCACCTGCTCTCAGATCTCCCCAGCCCAGCCATCCTCTCTCCCTGATTGCTCCACAGAAAAGAAACAGATGGGGCTGAGGGAAATCCAGAGGAATAAATGGGGTAGAAAGTGCCTCCAGCCTTTTTGAGCAGCATCAGGGCAGCGTTTCTCCTTTCAAGGATTTTCCTTTTTCCCCCATTTGAAAAATAAACCTGCAGGAACACGAGATGTGAGCAGGTTTCATTCCCAGCTCCAGGAAAACACAAATACCCTTCAGCTGCTTTTGGGCAGGGGCTCAGCTCCCTTCCACGGGCTTTGCTGCTGTTTTTAATCTGCTAATTGCCTGATCAATATCGTTATTTGAAACTTATATGAAAATGTGGGGAACTTTCTCCACACTGGGAATGTATGGCTCCTTTTGCTGTGCTGCAGGACTCCAGCAGCAGTAATTTCAGTAATTAGGCTGCTTTTCAAATAAAGGCCAGTTCCATGGATACAGGACTAAGATAAATTATGCCCAGGATAAGCTTATATTTTGCTGCCTGCACTTGCCCTTTCTGTACTCGTGGAAGGAAAGCCTGAATAAACATCTTTTCTCCTCCTCCTCCTCCCACCCCATGCCACATCTGTGTCCTCTCTAAAGCTCTTCCCTTTCCTTAGCCCTCCATCCCCTCCATCAGAGGTGACCTTACTTTTGTCCTCTGGAAATTACTCTTTTCTTGTCAATGCTTTTTTTTTTTTCATTTGTGGATTAGTTTACAGGCTGAAATTAGGCAAAAAAAGCAGAGGAAAAAAAAATCATGATTTTCCAGTGAATGTAATCCCCCAAAAAGCAAGATATGAATAAAAGCAAGCAATATCAAGAAAAGAATGCCCTTGAATTTATCTTTTTTAGCCTTTTCAGATATTTTAGATCATCTTATTAGAGCTTATTCTAATAATTTCTCGTCAATGTCAAGAAAGAGAATACAGAAAAATGAAGGATTTATTTATGATATAATTATGTGGCTATCTCAAAAAAGCACCATCACAGCCAGAGATATGCAGCTCATCAGCAGCAATTTGAGCAGAGAAATTGAATATTTTCATATTTTTGGCGGGCTTGGGTGCCAGCAGAACCCACATCATTGACTTTAGGCTTGCCAATGCCATGGCTGAACTTGGGTAACAAAGTCTGGGTCACCCCAAGCATGGAAAGTTGTCCCAGGGTGAGGATGTCAAGGAGGGGCAGGTAGGGAAATGAAGGTTTGCCTCTCATCTGGCTGCTGCTGGGTCAGGAGCTGTGACAGGGGGAAAATCACAGAGATCCTGTGGAGAATGAGGCACAAAATCCTTGTGTTGGTGTTGGGAGAGCCCTTGAGGGCAAAGGGACAGGGCAGGGACAGTGGAAGGTGGCACTGGATGCTCCTGAAGGTTCTGAAGGTCCTGAAGGTCCTTCCCAACCCAGCCCATCCTCCGCATGTGTGATTTTTACTGAGTGAGGTTTTACAGGACCCTGGGGGTGGAAGTTGTGCTTACATGGAGAGGTTTGGCTCCATCTGCTCCCAAGCTGAGCCTCAGGGAGCAAAAACCTCAAATTCCCCCTGATTGTCCCCAAATTGTCATCACAAACAGTCACCTGTGCTGGGAAAGTGGAACTCAGAAATCAGGGGGATGCTCACCCGGAGGTTCAGCTGAATATTCAGCAGCAATCAGCGCTGCTGACAAAATTCCAGATGCAGATCTGCCCAGAGAGGAAAAAAATAAATCCCAATTTCCTGGGAACTGGGTGGATCCCAGCCCTGTCTCTGTCCCTGCTGCTGCTTTGCATTTACTGTCACACATTCCACCCCTTCTGCTGACCCAAACATTCCAGAGCTAAGGCAGCTGAACTTTTCAGTTCCATTTGTTCCAATGCTCATGTGTGCTTTTTTTTCATAAATATAATTTAATACAAACCCCGTATATACATATAATTTAATATAAACAAACCACATTCACACATATAATTTAATACAAACCACATTCATAAATATAATTCAGCACAAACCACAAAAAATCGTTGATAGAGACACTCATGGACTTTGTTTTAAAATTCTGCTTCCTACACTTGCTCATAATCCTTGTTGCTTTATGTTTTCCATAAAATATCAAATTTCAGTAAGAGAAAACTGGTTCTGAGGGTGTCTGACCACTGTGTGTGGATTCAGTACAGATGAATGCAGAAGGGTCTCAGTCTTATGAGCCACAGCTCCTAAAATCCAATTAATTTCAAAATATGCCAAATATTTCCTTTTATTGGAGATCTTGATATCTGAATTTTTTGTTGTTGTTTTCTATTTTAACCCCATTACTTTATGGAATGAGTTTGTTGGAAATAGACCCCAGGAAAATGAGTGAAAGCTAAAAGTGACAAATGATGTTGATCCCTTTCAACTTTAAAGCATTTGAATCAGAAGCTGCCACACAGCTCTGCTCAAGGTCCAGCTGTATTTTTGACAGGAAATGTGTTTTGATTTGGGAATTATTTGTAGGCTTCATTAAAATGTAAATTGCTCCACGAAGAAATCTGAAAGAGATTGAGTCCAAAGATATGTAAATATCCAAATGTAATTGGGGTTCAAGCCCTACATCTCTATTTCTGCCTGAACAGTTCAGAGAAGAAGGTTTTCCATCCTTCTCCTTCTCCTTTCCATCCCTCTCATTCTGTGAGAAACCAGCAAATTTCTCACAGAATCCTTGAATGGTTTGGGTTGGAAGGGACTTTAAAGATCATGCAATCTCAGCCCCTCTGGGTTTGCCTCCAAAAGCAGTTCTGAGGCATGGAATTCAACAAATAATCCTAAATTAGCAGGCTTGGAGGACTGGAAGAGGAGGGATAGGAGGAATAGGTTCAGTGAAATCGAGCTGTAAATCAAGACATGCTTTGGATGGACCCATCCCCAGGGCCTGCTGAGATAAAGGGACGTTTGTGAGGTTCCTTCTCTTCTCTGTGCCCATCCCACAGAGCCAGCCCCGTCACCCAGGGCTGGCCCCAAATCCCCCCTTGCCATCCCTGAGCTCAGATCCCACCCCACCGCAGGGAATGGAGCCTTTGGGAGCCCCTCCTGCCTCCCTGCCCATCTGCCAGATGAATCTTCGCAAATTATTTCAAATGCTTGCACTCAATTCCCCATCTGTAAACTGGGCAGAAATACTCCTTGCAGGGATGGATGAAAAGAAAAGTCTCTTCATGACTGGGGTGTATTTGGACACATTCATGGCAGCAGGAATGGCCTGGTGGAAGGTGGATCCCCTTCTGAATTGCTCCTCTGGTTCTGGATGTGAAATCCCAGCCTGCAGGAGCTCCCAGGGCCAGTCCAGCGTGGATGGACACAGGAAAACTCACTGTCACCCTTGGAAATCTGCTCCAGATTTCTGTAACAAAGTGACTCAGCCTTCGTTTAGTAGTTTCTGAATTATTTTCAGCTGTTTCCAGTCCTGTGTATCAGTAATTTCCTGTAATTAACGTGTGATGAATCCAGTGCTGGAAGGTGAAATCCACACAATCCAAACATGAGCTGCTTCATCCTGCACAGAGCTGTCACTTCTAGAATATAAAAATATCTAAGTAATTATAAAACATAAATTAATAGTTCTACCATATAAAAATATTCAATACACAATATAAAATATCTGTGTAATTATAAAACACAAATTAATATAATGACAGGTCTTGCTTACAGCCAGGCTACTGTTGAGGAACAGACTTCCAATAATCACTTTTTACACAGTGCTTTCCCCAGAAATATTTTATGAGCTTAATCAGGGCAGGCAGTGAAAAGATCACCTTCAATCCATTGTAAAAATATGAAATATCAGTAGAAGGGGCTGTTGTTTGAGCTCCCCCATCAGCACCTGAGCCTTCCAAATGAGCAGCACCCCCCTCCAAAGGTGCAGGAAATCAACACTTTAGGGGGAGCCTAAAAGCAGAGCTGTGCTGGGAGAACAGCCTGCCCTCTGAGAGCAGGGAGCTGCTGCTGAAATAAAAATAAAATAAAGTAAAATAAAATAAAAAATAATAAAATAAAATAAAATATAAAAAATACAATAAAATAACGATAAATAAAATAAAATAAAAATTAAAATTATAAAATAAAATAAAATAAATTTAAAATAAAATAAAATAAAATAATTATAAATAAAATAAAATAAAATAATGATAAATAAAATAAAAATTAAAATTAAAAAATAAAATAAAATAAATAAAATAAAATTTTAAAATAAAATAAAATAAAAGCAGTGCTGTAACACTTCTTGCAGTGCCTGGAGAGAGGGGAATGAATTGTCCAGGCTGCTGCCATGCCAGGGCTGCTGCTCTGATGGAGCCATTGCAGGGTCTGTGTGATGCTCCAACCCCCTCTGGTCACTCCAAGGTCACTCAGCCCTTTGGTTTTGTGCTGAGGAAGTGCTGGTCAAGCAAACAGAAAGAGTTTGGAGCAGATTCACCAGATGCACCCCATTTATCTTGGATAAATGCACCTTCCCTCCCTGAGCACTGCATTTCTGGGGACACCTTGGGGCAGGAGGAATTCCCAGCAAGGCAGGTGCAAGGGAGGGATGCTTGGCGGGGAGGAAGGACCCTGGCAGAGGAAACTCAGAGAGAAAACTGTGTGTGGAAAGCCAAAAAGTGGCTGGACACACACAGCTGGGAGGGGTGGGGCTGCTTTCCCTAAAAACCCCAAGCAGGGAGGTTCTCAAACCAGGGAATTGTCTGGGTCTGGATTTGTCAGCAACGAAATCAGGCTGGAATTAGAAGGCACCCAAGCTTTGTAGGAATGAGGTTCTGGGGCAACCAGGGATGAGATCCAGCTGGTTTCCAGGTGGGGCTGGGTGCCCTGAGGAAAACCATGGTGTGAGGTGGTTCTGGGGGTGCCAGAGCTGAGGAAGAGCAGGGGCAGCTTCCAGGGCTGGGGCAGCTTCCAGGGCCCCTTCCTGCCCCAGAGCTCAAGGGGAAGCACTGAAAGGCAGAGCCACGTGGGGAAGTTAACCAGAAGCCAAGGCAGTGGCTTTCCCAAGTCTGAAATAGAATTTGGGGATTTGGTGGCCAAAGGGAACAGGATTTTGATGGTCCTGCTGGGAAGGAAAGGCAAAGGCTGATGAGGAAAATGGTAACAGGGAAATTCAGTTGTCCACTTTCCTTCCTGGTAGCTGGAGCTGTTGCACAGGCTGCAAGGAGTCCCTGTAGGGTGAAAAAAGGGCAAAAATGAAAAAAGAGCAAAATACCCTCTCAAAGTGCCTTCAGAGAGGCTTGTACCATCCAGGCCATTCTAAACTTGTCTGCCCATTTTTCAGAAAGCTCTCCCTAATTCCATTACTACGTATTCATAGGGGCATTAAAAATAGATATTATTCCCTGGGAAGGAGATTCTTCAGGTGAGGTCTCTCTGTCTCCAAAGCCCAGCCTACAGCAGATCATTCTTCATCACCTCCTTTTAAATTTTAAATTGAAAACATTTTAAATCATTTTAAAACACCTGCACCACACCCAACCTGCCCAGGACAGTGCAGGCAACAATTTCAGCCCTCGGGGCTGCCTGAGGAGAACACCCCAAGGAAAAAAGGATAATGAGGTCTGAAACAAAGTGCTGGCAGTTCCCTGTTAATGGCAGCTAATTTTAGGGGCATTGTTTGGATGATGATCCCAGGCTGTAACTCTGCCGTGTTTAACTGATGTGTCAGCCCTCCAGAGCTGCATTATTTTATTAATCACCACCAATAAACCAAACTTCTGTGGGATTTAATTACTGGAGCCATTTGTTTTCTTTACTCGTGTTTGGGGGACAAGGTTTTTGAGGAGGATGAGAGTTATTTGTTACTCATAGCATATGTTTTTCTTTAAAATCTGAATTGGGCAAATTTCATTAGAGTATTGTTGCAGTATTCACGTCAATCAAGTTTCCACTCAGACTGGATTAAATTGTCATTGTGTGGGTCTTTGGGTTTTATAAAGAAATTGGGTAAAATTCACTAACTTGATGGAATTTTAAGGAGACAGTGGGGAGAGGAGCGAGAAATTCTGCACAAAATGCAAGGGAGAATCAAAACAAAAGCTTGGCTATGTGTCTTTGATATGTTGACAATTCCCACAGCTCAAGGTAACCTTTCTCTGCAACACTCCAGGGTTTCCCTTTATTACTGTCTTTTTTAATACAAGACCAGTTTTACGCTTCAAGTGCCTTTTCTGGTGAGCAGAAACACAAAGAGCAAAAGGAACGAAGGAATATAATGAGCTGGGGGGAGACAAGCAGCAAAAAGCAGATCCCCCCACCACGATGGAGACCCAAGGAAGGTGGCAGTGGCACTGGAGCCCTGCCTGGGTTATTCAGGTGGCATTCCATGGTGGGTGATGGACAGGGAGGGATCTGCTCTTTCCCAGCTGTTGTATTCTCAAGGTTTCTCTGCAGATACTTGAGCTGCCATTTTGGTGTTTTAGTCTCTGGATTCCCATTGCTTGGCCTGAAAACCAAATGTGTATTTTACACCCAAAAATGTCCATGCTAATCCGTTCTGGATGCACCAAACAAATCAGTTGGAAGGCTTAGAGGATTTAATTTGATGGCTGCCCATATCTCAAAATAAATAAATACTGTTCAGCTTTAGTTAGGCAGTGTCCAAGGAGAGGCTGGCCAGGCTGGGAGCACCTGGGACAGTGGAAGGTGTCCCTGCCATGGCACTGGATGGCTTTAAGGTCCCTCCCAACCCAAACCCTTCCATGATTCTATAAAGAACAAGCAGAACCACCAAGAGGAGGTTGAAAGCCTTGGAACAATGCCACGAGCCCTCTGTTTCCCAGCTTTCTGGACTCCTTGCTCTCCATGGAGTGCTTGATTGTTCTGATTTTTAGCTGGTTTATTTTTACAGCCAGAGCCTCACACATGTTTTTAGGAGGCTTTTTGCAGGCAGACCAAGGAGCCTGTGCATGCTCTCAGTACAATAAACTGCTCCCAGGAACTCTGGACACAATCGACTTCTGACAAAGACAGATTGGTTTCTCAGATTTTAGGAGGCAGGGGGATTTTTGTTCCAGTGCAGAGCAAAAGCAGGTCTTGAAAGGTTTGCCAGGCAGAAGTGTTGCCAGCTGAACACCTAGAGAGGTTTTGTTTCAACTGCAGGGGCCTGGCAAGGCTTGGCCATACAAACCCAGCTACTGGTGATGGGGAGGTGAGCATGGAAACAATGCCTGCTGGCCTTTCAGTTTTGGTTTTGTGCTGTCTCTGGGTTATTGCCTTTTAATAAGGTTCAAACACCCCAAAATCAATAGATGTTACCAATAAAAACAGCAGCAGCTGAAAGGAGAAATATCCTCACCCAGGTTTTGAGCTCTGACTTTTCCTCAGTTCCTGTGGCCATGCCAATCCAGGGAAAGAATTTTGGAAGTGCTGTTCCCAGAGTGTTGTGGTTGTTTGGATTATCTGTGGTGCAGATAATCCAAAATTCACCAGTCTCCCCTGCAGTAATGGCAGGGTTTGGTGTGCTCACTGACCCTCACAACTTCTTGTTTCTGGCTGATGGTGTGACAGTGGGAACTGGGTCCAGTGAGCTGAAGTGGAAAAACTGGGAAGGTACTAATTCAGGACCCTAAAAGGTGTCCTAGAAAATGTGAAATCAACAGAAAATAATTCCCAAAGGAATGCAGCCTTCCTGTTTCCCTTATATCTCTTCCCTTTACTGCTGTACATTCTGCTCAAAGCAGAAAGCAGAGCAAACATATGTAGAGAGATGCTGCCTATTTATAAAGTAAACACTGACAACAAGCAGAAAACAAAAGATAAATGAAGAGCATGTTTTGCACACTAATCAAGTTGTCTGAGTTGAGAAAGTGGTGAATGTACAACAGCACAAAGTTTTTAAAGGTCCAGCTGAGGTGTGGGAAGGGGATTCTGTCCCTGTGCCCCCACAGGTGATTTCCCACCTGCAGAGCTGCCCCAGCCCTGGAGCTGCTCAGAGAGCCCAGAGGAGGCTCCAGGATGATCC
>JAWWEY010000029.1:2028733-2042595 GCA_035582745.1 Loriotus luctuosus | reverse complement strand
GGGAATTCAGTCCTCTGCTCCTCATCCCTGAGGGAATTCAGTCCTCTGCTCCTCATCCCTGAGGGAATTCAGTCCTCTGCTCCTCATCCCTGAGGGAATTCAGTCCTCCTCAGAGTGGGAGGCCTTTGCCTGGGGAAATGAGCTGTGCTCTCTGGTTTCCACTGGAGAACGTGGTTTGTGTGGAGATCTGCAGAGTTCCATGTGCAGCTCCAAGCTCTCCTGCTCGGGGCTCCCTGAAAACCCCGCGGGCAGGCAGGGAGCAGGAGATGCTGAGGAATGAGTGGGTTTTGACTAACAAAAAGCAGCGTTTGAGATGGAAGTGGCAGGGGGTGGGAAGGTTAATTTTGTTGTGGTGAGCTAGGTCAGGCATGGAAGGAGAGGCATTCAAGCCAGGAGCTTTCCCTCCCAACTCAGAGTGGGAATTTCACATGCTTTTAATTATCAATGCCTTCAAGCAGAATACAACTCCCAGTCATTCTGGCTTGTGGAAATAACTTTAAATGTATAAAAAATAAGCGTCAGTCCCCCTCCAAGGCCAAATATTTGCTAAATATCAGTTCTCCTTGTTTACAACTCTAAGTATCCATGGCATATCCCTGTTTATTTGCAGAAGAGTTCTTGACTTTGCACATAAATTTTGTTTCGTTTTTCATACTGTTGATATAATACAATAAAACCTGTCCCAAACTGATAGATTGAATATATAAAAGCACAGATAATTCAACTGATTCCTAAAAAGAGTTCAAATGCTTCTCACTCTCTGGATTGTTTTGATATCTGCCATAGATTAAGTTGGTATTCATCTGTTTTAGAAATATTTTTTAGACAGTATTAAATTCAAGGACCTGAAGGGGCTCCAGGAGAGCTGGAGAGGGACTGGGGACAAGGGATGGAGGGACAGGACACAGGGAATGGCTCCCACTGCCACAGGGATGGATGGATGGGACATTGGGAAGAAATCCTTCCTGTGAGTGTGGGGAGGGGTTGGAATTCCCAGAGCAGCTGTGGCTGCCCCTGGAAGTGTCCCAGGCCAGGTTTGGAGCACCTGGGACAGTGCAAGGTGTCCCTGCCATGGCAGGGATGGGATAGGATGACATTTAATGCCCCTTTCAACCCAAACACTTCATGATTCTGTGATGATCTCTGCTGCCACAACAACATTTCCATGTTGTTCCCAACCCTTCCCATGGAATATGAAATGATCAGATCCCACATTTATCCCCCATGGGAAAAGCAGCACCAGGAGTGAGGCTGGGAGAGCACCAGGAATGTGCTGGGTGAGCCAGAGAATTCCAGCACAGGTGAATTCAGTGTTTAATGAGTCTCTTCTAATTGCAGATTTAGGAAAGAAACACTGGTCAAACACATCTGAGAAGGGAGAGTGCAGAGCATGGCTTGACTCAATATTTTCTCTAGTCAAGTGGAAAAAAGGAAGCCTCGTATGAAAAAGCTGGAAAGGTCAAACTAATTTGTACTTGTGTGATAATGGGTAATACCTCTATTGTTTATGGAGCCTGCAGAATCCTTCCTGTGCTAAGCACTGTCATCTATCTGATGGTGATTTGGAGAAATTAAAAATGAAGTAGCAATTGTTCCACCCTCTGCGTGCCTTAATCTGCTTTGGGCGAGGATTCCTTTGAACAGCTCTGTGCTCTTTATAAATGAGTTGAGGTGGAATTTGCTCACTTCTCTTGACTGCTGTGGCTGAAGGAAGGAGATGGTTTTAAACAAAAAAAAAAAAAATAAAAAAAAGATTAATACTGGGGTTGAGAAGAGCCAGACTGAAACCCAGCCTGTGTCTTGCTGCTTAAGCATTCTGCCTGTGCTCCCCTGGTTCTTTATTTTGCTGCAGTCTTTGCTGTTTATTTACTAGGCTAAGTGGGAATTTTATATGCATGTCCAGCTCCTGCTATTAACGCTGGGATTGGTGAGCTCCTGATGCCCCACAGTGCTGCCTCGCTGATCCAGGTGGATTTGCAGCTCCTTTTAGCAGCCACTGGCAGTTGTGTGAGTTTTCCTGGGATCCTGGTTCCTTTCCAGGGATGATTTCCATGGCGTAATTTCCCAGGGAGCAACGGGGAGCTGTGTGGGGAGTCCCTCCTGCCTCGTGCTCAGCACCAGGGGTGAGCTCCAGAGGAATTCATTTGCCAGGCTGATTGCTAAGGCATTTAATATCTGGAATGATTTAGGAGATCAAATTCTGGAGTTCTGGGCTGGCTGTGGCTGCATCTGTCATTGTTGCAGAACCTTGACAGTGAACAAAAGGTGCTGCAGGGAACCATAACTCACCCAGCAAATTAATGGGTTCCCAGCCTTGCTGGCTCAGCTGAATGGAGCCTGTGTGGCCTCACTGGCCAAGGGCTTTCCACGGAAATGGTGTGGGTTTGGATGGGCATTCCCAGAGGGATGGAGGGAGCACAGCTGGCTGGGACTGCTGCTTTCCACTCCTGCTGGAAGTGGGGATCAAACCCCTGGGGGCTCTTCTGGGAACATCATGCAGTTGTTCCAGTTATATGAATTTTATTTTTTTAGTGGGGGTCCACAAAAAAAACGGGTTGATTGAGAAAGTTTCATCAGATTTGATGGTGTCACACAGGGAGGGACACTCACAGGTCACCAGCCACCACTGGGCATTTTTGCCACTGGCAAGGAAGGTGCCCTGTGAGGAGATGCTTGATCACCTTCCAATTAGCAGGGAGTGCTGGAACATCCCTGCAGGGATTTAAAAGCTGTGTGGATGTAGCACTTGGGGACATGGCACTGGTGGCCTTGGCAGTGCTGGGAAATGGCTGTATTTTGTGATTTTAGAGGGTTTTTCCAACTGGAATGCCATGTCAGCTCATCTCCCTGGCCATGATTCTGCTCTCACCCTTTTTTCCTGATTCTGCCTCTCTTGCTGGAGGATGATCCCAGCTCCTGAGAAGGTCCCAGCCCTCTCTGGGTTTCCAAATTCCTTGGCCTGGGGGTGGGCAGGGCATAGCTGAGGAATTTGGGATGAGGAGAGATGATGCTCTGACCTCTGGGCAGTGGCAGGGTGATCTCGTTTGCCAGCAGCTCCTGGAACTTGGATTTTGGGAATTACCAAGCACTTCATGGTGCAATTAGTACATTTGGTAATTGGCTTAATCACCTTGCAGGGCTTGGAAGTTACAGGGGTGGGGTTGGAGCTGTGGGAGAGGCACCAAAAGGGCCCAGAAAATGAGCAGAGCTGGGGAAGTGCTCAGCACCACCAAACCCTGCAGGGTTTGGCCACCTCAGCAGCTCTGTGAGCCCTGAATTCACATTTCTGGGGGTTAAAATGGCTCTGCAGCACTTGGCAGATCCAGACCCCGAGAATTCAGAAAGTTCAGAGGTTTCTGGTGTAAATCTGTGGGTTTGTGGTCCAGCCAGTGCTCCCAGTCACTCCCAGTTCATCCCCAGACTGCTCCCACATCCATCCTGCCATCAGCACTCACTCTATCTCAGAGCCATTTCATTATTGGGATTATTACTGTGTTTTTGAACCATTACTAAAATATGGAACCACTGCCCCTAGAAAAGTGGATTATCCTTTCCTTGATAACTAATTTTATTTCACTCAGGAAAATTTGATTCAGATTTCTGAAACATTGCCACTAAGCAGCTTTCTAAGCAGAGTTGCAGTGCATGACCAAATTAAATCCATGTAGGGAGAAGGGAAATGTTGTTGTTGCAAGTGTCCAAAGGGGTTGGAATGAAAATAATCTCATAGATCAAACTTAAATTGAGTTCAGATATTATGGAGGGAGCTCAGCTCTGTACCTGGAAAATCCCATCTGCCAAAAATGAACTTTGGGGTCACATTTCAAAATGGCATTTCTAGTCCTGCACCATCCAGCTGCTCTCCCTGTGTGTGGCACAGAGCTTGCAAAGGAGTTTAAGCTGAGTGAATCTGCTCCATAAAACCAAACAAAACAATTTAAAAAGAAGGTGGGGGAATGCTCTTGGAGGATTTATAAAACCCCTCCCAAGCTGCAGCAGCCTGAGGTGGCAGATCCTGTCTCTGGGTGAATTTTGAGTAAGTTTGGCCTGAACTTTGTCCAAACCCAGCATCTCCAGGAGAAAATACCTTGGGAATTCTGCAGTTTGAGGCAGCAGCAGCTGGAGCCAAACTGGAGAATGGTTTGACCCTTCTTACTGAATGGACTTTGAGTTCCAGGTGTTTAATGGCCCTTGGGGAGCTCTCCTGAGCTGGTTCTGTGCTGTTCTACTGCAGATGAAGAACTGAGGTGCACAAAATGCTCAGAGATACTGAGATACTGAAGTACTGGAATTTCTAGAAAGTTCTACCCAAATTCTTTGAATTTTAAGGCACTGAGCAATTGGGAGAAATAAGTTTATATCAGAGAAGGAATTTCAGCACTGACTTCTCTCCTTCTCCCCTGTGGATTGCATCATAACTCTGATGCTTAAAAGATTTAATTATTTTTGCACCTGTGGTTTTGCTTTAGATCAGTCTTTCCCAGCTCATGGGATTCAGGGTCTCACTGAATTTTTCCTTTCAAATAACAAATATCTGGGACTGAAAGTGTTTTTTTAAAATGCAATCAAATATGATTTAGCTGACTAAAACATTATGAATAGACCCAAGAATTCACACAGAAATACTTGACAATATCTATATGAAGGTAATGTCATCCATTAGCATTGTGTGAAATATAAAATATCACCCAATATTTAAATCCGACTGCAGTGAATCCTCTGTAACTTTACTGACAGAACCTAAATTTAGGAACTAATTAAATTCCATGGAACAGAAGAATGCATTTCTCCCCTTCTTGTGAGGACAAAGATTTGGAGTGTTAGCTATACTTCTATTTTTATGTCATTGAGTAGACTTTTATATAGATACAACTATATACCTGGGGTTTTATTTGAAATTTCTACATCTGGATTTCAGGATCTCTGCTGAGAAGGCCCCAAAGTCCATCTCAGACCCCTCTGAGGGAGCTGCTGATGGAGGTGGTTGAGTTCAGGGAGTGGAAGGGAAAACTCCCTGCCCAGCTCTGGATCCACCCCCACCCTCTGCTCAGAGCATCCAGAACAACTCCTTTCACCCCAAAAGTCACTCCAGGCCTTTTCTTTCCCAGCCATTTGGCTGTGGAAGATTCCAGCTTTAAGGCTGTGGTGAAATTAAGTGTGGAGCCAGGATCGGGGCCAAACACTTTAAATAATTGATGGACAGCTTGATTTCTTTAGCCTTGCTCAAGTAAACCGAGTTTCAGATGAACAGGAGCTGAGTAGGTGTTTAGTTGGGGGGAAAAAAGCCCTTTGAATTCCACTGATTTCCCACAGGATTAACTCAGCACCAGGAGAAATAACTTGAGAGGATCTCAGAATGGTTTGTGCTGAAATGGACCTTTAAGATAATCTGATTTCAGGGGCAGGGCCATGGCAGGGACACCTCCCACTGCCCCAGGTGCTCCAGCCCTGCCCAGCCTGGCCTTGGGCACTGCCAGGGATCCAGGGGCTGCTCTGGGAATTCCAGCCCAGCCCCTCCCCACCCTCACAGGGAAGGATTCCATCCCAATATCCCAATATCCCATCTCCTGCTGCCCTCTGGCAGTGGGAAACCATTCCCCCTTGTCCTGCCAATCCATGCCCTTTTTATTCTGTTCAGCCTCTTTGGATTCTTTTGTAGGCAAAAAATAAAAGAGGAATCCCTCTTAAATGAAGTTCATCATCTGAAAAGGAGAAAGCAGGAAAGTTGTCATTGCTGTTTGTGAGCTGAAGGTGGCCAAGTATCCCAAGGCTGTTTTGACTTTTGTGTAATTTTCCTAAATTGTTATAAATACATAACACAACTGGCATAGCTGCACTTCCCATAACACCAGCCAGGGTGTGTGAGACAGTGCAAGGGGCAAAGAATTCCAAGTTCCCCACCCAAATGTTGTGTTAGTTGAGAAGAAAAGGCAAACAGAGAGCAAACAGCAGCAGGAGCAGCAGCTAATGAGCATCCACGGTTTGATTGCTTAATGGGGCTGTGGTCTGGAGGCTGGGCTGGAGGAAGGATGTCCTTGGGACAGGCAGGATGTGCAGGGAAGTGGAATTAGTGCTGCAGGAGGAGCAGGAAATCAGGAAATGTGTCTGAGCTGGAGGCTTCTCATATTGCGCTGCTGCAAATGGCTCCATCTATTAGCTGGAGATAGCAGACAGGGTTGGGCTGGGCTTGGCAGGGAGGAGAGCCAAGGATGTGCTGGGGTTCAGAGGAACTTTCTGCTTTCTGGAAACTTCCTGTGGAGCAGGTCCTTTGGCTGGTGGAATATCAGTGAAACGGGACACTCCTGAGAAATCACTCATGGCACTGTTTGTTTTCACTAATGATACAAGACACCAAATTCTTCAAAATTCTCAGAGCTCCAGAAGTGGTCAGAGCAGCAAGTATGCTTTGATCCCAAATGCCTTTTTCCCCTTCTCTCTACTTTTTATAATCCTTTTGCTCTTTGGGTCATAGTACACATTTAAACACTCCCTTATCCTTTTCTGAAGCTGAACTTGTTTAGAAATCATGGAACTGCCTTTGAGGTGGCTCTGATGGCTTTGGAATCCAAAATCATCCATTGCAAATTCCCAGCTTCTCTATGGGGGGAAAAGTGCTGAAAAAGGCTAACCTGAAGCAGCCTTTTCCAGGGGGATGCTGTGCTGGTGGAATGGCTGGGCTGGGTCCAGGGCAGCATTTCCAGCTCCCAAACCTGATAACAAATCAGCACAGCCCCTTGGAGTCCTAAAAACCCCTCCACGTGTTCCCAAGGCTGCTAACACGAACACAAAAGCACTGAGAGGGTTTTTTCAAGCCCATATTCCTGGCTGGAAATGAATTGCTGCTGTTGTCACCTCATCCATTATCCTCTCCAAGAAGGAATAGGTGATGCAGCTCCTGCTGCAAGGTCCCCCCTGTGTTCATCTGCTTAGCCACTGTCACTCATCCCCTCAGTGCTGAACCTTATCATTCTGCATTCCAGCTGTTGGGTTTGATCCATCCATCATCTGTCAGGAACTTGTCACAGACCCTGGACACTTCCAGATGCATTTTCTGTGCAGGTCCTGCCAGAGAAGAGGAATATTAAGAGGAATATTAAGGGAGGGTTGGGCAGGTCACACACTTGCTCTGTTGTTGCTGTACTTCATTTTCAGAGTAGCCTTTTTCAGCACTTTTCCCCCCAAAGAGAAGCTGGGAATTTGTAATGGATGATTTTGGATCTGTGAGGAGTTTGTGAGTTTATTCCTACGGATTGACAACTCCTGTCTCACACTTTTAAAAAACCACATCAGGGAGAGCTCTGCCCCCATTATCCAAATAAAAGAGGGTAAAACTTTTCCCACTTTATTTCTTCAGTTAAACTTGGTGATCGAGCTCAGAGAGAGGTTTCCATGGTGCACAGTTTCCTTTTTCCAAGGAAAACTGTTTCCCTTTGTGTAATTGCAGCTATTGTGTTTAATGGTCACTGCTGTGCAGGTTTAACAGGCACTCCCCACACCTTGCAGCTTGTGAATGAATTTGCATCTTTTAAATCAACATTAGCAGGGAAAAATCCAGTATTTGCCCAGGGCTGGTTTTGATTTTTTTCCTTTTTTAATACTGAAATGCAGGTTATGCTGCAGGATCTGCTCTATTCTAGCAGTCAGCTGTGTTATTTGATAACTTGGGTATTGATTCCTTACATCACCTGCTCCTTATCCACTGATTATATTTCATTTCTGTTCCTTCTTCTTTTGTAGAAGTACAAAATGAAAACCTGGTAGCAGCTTCTGGCTTCATTCATTTTCCTTTTCCCTGATGGAGCCTCATGGAGTACATTCCTTGTCTGTTTACCAAGCACTTTTTCTCTGCCTTTCTTCTTGAACAGGAAGATCCTGACTTGGAAACACTGAGCTTTTAGTAGGGATTATTTAATAATTTAATAATATATAGGGCCATAGTTGTAGCTGAGCTTGGTCCAGAGGATGCTCCATCCCTGGAAGTGCCCGATTGCTTCTTGCATTGTTTCGTTTCAGCCCCGTGCTGAAATCCTCTTCTCTTCTTCCATCTGAAGTAATTAATTAGTCCCATTTCCATTTTTAAATTTAACTTGAGCTCAGGAAAAAAAATTGCCAGCCCTGCCAAAGTGCTGATATGCGTTTTACCAGAGATTTGTTAGGGAAGTCTTTAAAAATAATTCCCAGATAAAAGTCAAGTGCAGTGAACGAAATGCTCAAAAAAATCTGAAGTAGCCCTGAATATTTAGTTTGTGTCAATAAATATTGGAGAATGTGTTCTGGAGGGATACAGGATGCAAGATGATTATTGTTATTATTATTATTATTATTATTGTTATTGTTATTGGTTTTGTTTTTTTTTTCCTTAAACCTCTTGGGTTTGGCCTTGCTGCAGGAGATGCTTAACATCTCTCAGCGCAGTGAGGTCTGGAGGTGAGATTTTGTGGAATGCCATGAAACACCTCAGCTCCTGGTGACCTCACACCTTTGCTGAGCTGGCACCTTGGGGGATGTCACCCCTGGAGGGGGCACAGGTCACTGGCCATGGGTTTATCCAGCTCCATCACCACTTGCTGTGGCTAAATAAGGAAAAAGTGTGAAAAATCAGGAGGGAAATGACATTCCCAACCTCTGTGTTTAATCTGCAGGTGGTTCCACCCCGAGTCCTTCCAGGCTGCCCTCGTTAGAGCTGTCCCTTTAAATGATTGTCACCGTGCCCTGACAACACTTCCACCATTACCTCGTTAAATATTGCCTGCTTAAAACACATCTCGGGGTGATGTGACAAATGGCTTTCCTCAGTTTAATGTGGAAGAGGAGCTAAATGAGTTAGGAAATGTTAATGTGGCCATGTTCTTCCCAGATAACCAGTTGCCCTTGGGACAGTATCAATAAGTGGCATTTATATGATATTATGAATGTGTTAATTATGCATAGACAAAGTAACGAGTAAGCAAAGGTCAAGGACAAACACAGCTCCCCCAGAAACACCCATCAAAGAGCTTCTAATATTTAAGTCATTTCCATTATTGAATATTCAGTGTCATTTAAATTATGTGCATCTTTTTCACTGCTTATTTTTCAGGCCGCAAACTGAGCAACTTCAAGGGCTGTGCAAACGTTTGGTGCCAAAACTCAGCATAAACTCCAGCAGTAGCTGGGCTGGTTTTCTCCATACCCTGGTGAACTGCCAGGTGGAATTTGGGATTGATTTCCTCTTGGAGATGGAACCTTGGGATGCTTTTTGCTCAAAACTCGAAATGAAGGGAGTGAGAACGTGGCCGTGCTGGCTGTTAAACTGCTGAACCTTGAAACTCGATGCAAATCAAAGCAAAATGCTCTGGAGACTGAAAATACCCAACTTTGCCCCAGTTCACTGCTCTGCTCCTCATCAATGTGCCTTGAAAAAGAATGGGCTGCTTTTTACTCCCAGCCATGGGGATAAAGCACTTTTTGGCAGGGAACCTTTGAAATCCAGCGGGTTTTGTGACATGAGGCAAGACAGAACTTAGCTGATCAATACGGCCATTAATTACAATTAAAGGCTCAGCCATGATTTTTTACTTTTGCATATTGACATCTGGCAAAACAGTTAAAAAGTCAATAAGGGTCTAAAAGTTACTCTCAGGTTACTCAGAGCAGTGAAGCCTCCTCCATCTCCCACAGGTGTCTGGAGAAATCTCCCTCCCAAACAAGATGCTGTTCATGGATGAAATATTCATGTTATGACATCAAACCATGCTGCACATTATTTCAGTGCAGGAGGCCAAAATTAGATTCACATTTTATTTTTGCTTATAAATGCCTGTCAGAGTTGCTAAATCAGTTTGTCTTTGCTGTCTTGAAATGGTGTCAGTTTGAATTTCCTTCACGCTGCATATTGTTTTGGGCAAAGGCACATTCCTCTTCCATCTGAGATGGAGCTCCTTGTGCTCTTGAAACAAAGCTGGAAAGGCCCAATAATTAAGATTATTTTTAAAAACCTTCTCTAGGGTGGCAGCTTGGCCTTTTTTAAGGTGATAGAGAAGCTGCCAAATGCTGATACATTGTGAAATTTGATTTTCTCCGTGTGCAAGTAGCACTTTCTGGGTTATTTAATGGTTGTAGGCTATTTAACAGGGCATCCTGGATTCTTGCGCTGCTGGAAGTAGAGAAAAGCTTTGAGCAGCAGATTCTGAGTTCCTCAGTGCAGCTGAGGAAGAATCAGATGGTTCAGTGGCCGTAACTACCCTGGTCCAGGGGGATCTGCATCCTTCAGGCTGGACCAGTGGGGCTGAGGAGGAATTAGGGCAGGAAGGAGGAATTAGGGGTTTGTCTGAGCTGTCTTAAGGCACAAACCCCAATGAGCAGCCCTCAGCTGGGACCTCATCCTTTAACTCAGTAGGCAGGGGAATTCATTCACTCTTAGCTTTTCTGGGGCTGTGATATCTCATTCATGCATAAATAATCTCATTTTAGTTATCCTGATGCTAAAAAAAATTGTAAAAAGCTGCAGTCCCCAGTCTGTCAGATATTTACATTACAAATATCCCATCAGAGGAGCTGCAAACATCCCTTGTTTCCCCCCTCTCCCCTGGGTTCCTGTCTCCAGCCTGTGCCTGTGGCTCCATCCCTGCAGGCAGCGCTCCCAGCCGTGCCCCGCGCTGCTCCAGCCCCAGGCTCTGCATGGAGACAGCCCTGATCTCCTCACCAGACACTTGGGGGGATATTTACACATTTTCTATTATTTAAAACCAGCTTTTGAAACTTTACCCTTCCTCCTTTTCTGCACTACCCCAAGTGTGCTGCTGAAGGTTTTCCTGCAGAAGCAACGCTGCCTTGTAATTTTTTGATTTCCCTGGATTTCCCTTGGTCTTTTAGCATAATTCTTTTGTGTTAATACCAGCAGATTTGGTGAAGCAGGGGTAAATAGTTTGTGTAAAGTAAAGGTGTATTGTTTGTGTAAAGTAGGAGTACGTGCTTTGCTGCTGTTGATGTTTTCGTATCTTGAACAACATCACTATAATCCATAATATAACAGTATCATTAACTTCATGGAATATGATCCAAACAAATGTAGGGTACAAGTCCTTGGGGTGACCCTCAGCAGAGGCTGGGGATGTCCTGCAGGTCCAGCATGGAGCAGAGGCTGGATCAGCCCAGCTCTGCCCCACATTGGGAACTGCTGAGGAGCTGCAAGTCCTGCGCCCCTGCTCAGCCCAGCCCAGCTCTCATCCTCTGCCTCGTCCTCTGGAGGTGCCTGCAGTGCCCCTGTGCCTCCTTGAGGTGCTCCCAGGTGTTTTCCAGGAGCTGCTTTTAAGCTAAAATCCCCCTGCAGAGCTCCCCCAGCCCTGGCCAAACCCCTGCAGCTCCTCCTGAAAAGCGAGGCCCTCGTGATGAGCTCCTGCATTTTCCATTAGGAAAAACCTTCCAAAAAGACTTTTTCTTTTCTTTTTTTTTTTTTTTCCCAAACGATTTCTTGATAGCTGGCAATCTCCTGAATCATTTCTTACACAGAAATTGTTCTTGGAGGTGTTTTGCTCTGGTAACAGCAGCCCTGGAGCAGGTTTGTCACCATTTCCAGCCTGAGGGCTCGTGTTGGGTTTCTTGCTCAGCTCACCTCATTTTTTGTGTGCCTCTGTATTTTCCTGCCTGCCTTTGTGGGTTTTTTTGGTTTTTTTTTGTCTATTCCTTTGTGGTCCGAGAGTCTTTGAGCTTGAACAATGTGACTGATCTGAGCTGTGTTCAAATCCAATGATAAATAGTTAATTTTGGAGGTTTAAGTTGACAGCAAAGCCACCTTGGAGTGTCAGGCTGCGAGACTTTGGTTTCCTTCTCTGATCAGATAAGGAGCAGATATTTCCTGTAAATCCTGCCCCAGTGCTCCAGTCCTCCCATTAGAGCATTAAGTCAGATACATGACACCCAATTTCACAGTCATTCCTGAGGAAAAAAAGCACATTATATTTTTTTAATGGGCTTCCCAGGACTTACTTTGTTTCTTCCTGATGAATATGAATTCCAGCGAGTTCACCTGAATTCTGACCTTCAGATACCCAAAGGTCTGGGGGTTCTGAAGCAAGAATAGTCTTTAAAATTGTGTTTTCCTCACAGGAATGCTGTCTTCTGTTCCCATGAAATCCCCGTGGAGTGCAGGGATAAAACTGCTCTCAGTGCTCCCAGATTCATCCGTGTGTTCATTACCACTTGCACCTTGTAGAAATATTATTTGTGTCGACATGACCTGTGCCAGCCTTTTCCTCTCCAAATGCCTTTGTTTGGATTGTGTGCTGCCTGTAGGATCATCACTTCCCTTCATCTCCTTTTCTTCTGATTGCCAGGCAGATCCCAGAAACTTCTCCTCATGTGCTGTTCCAGGCCTTCCCAGCAACCCGGCTGAATAAATATCCATTGAATAACTGGAGAATGCATTCAGATTCTTTTTATTTTGATTTATGTTCTATCTTCCTACCTGTGCATCTCCCAGAGTAATTGCCAGTTTTCACCTCCTACAGAGAGATATAATAGAGCTGAAGAATGAGGAAAATGCGCTCTGTTTCTCCCTCTCTCTCCCTTTTGTAAGGGAGCCTTTATATTCTCACGCTCATCATTTGCAAACTGAAAATCAGCGCCTCGTTCCCAGCTGGCTGTGCTGGAAGGAGCTGTTTGGAAGCTCCCTGTGTCCCCTGTCCTTGTGACACTGCCAGCACAGGGACACGTGGACGTGCAGCTCACTCCCCTGGGTGACATCAGGGTGTCCCAAATGAGCAGGGAGCTGGGAGCCTGTGTGCTCCCTGTCCTAGAGATTGTGTCCCTTGAACCAGAGCTGTCCCAGACCTGGTGTCCCCTGTCCCAGAGCTCTCCCAGAGCTCCTGTCCCCTGTCCCAGAGCTCCTGTCCCCTGTCCCAGAACTCCTGTCCTGTGTCCCAGAGCTGGTGTCCCAGAGCTTCTGTCCCCCATCCCATAGCTGCTGTCCCCTATCCCAGAGCTCCTGTCCTCTGTCCCAGAGCTCCTGTCCCCTGTCCCAGAGCTCCTGTCCCCTGTCCCATAGCTGCTGTCCCCTATCCCAGAGCTCCTGTCCCAGAGCTCCTGTCCCCTGTCCCAGAGTTGTCCCAGAGCTCCTGTCCCCTGTCCCAGAGCTCCTGTCCCCTGTCCCAGAGGGCTGCCATGCTGTGCCAGCAGCCCTGCTCCCTGCCAGCCCTCAGCTCTCCCGATCACCGTGCCGTGTCCCCAGGATGGGTGGCAATGTCCCCTCTGTCACTGGCAGGGGGTGCAGCTGGTGGCTGCTGTGTGGGACACCTCAGTGTGCTGGGCAGGGGCTGTGTGAGACCTGAGAGGCTCCTGAAGCGCTGCTGAGGCTGCTCTGCAGGGACCTTTGCTTAGTCCCAGCAATAATCATGTCACCGGGTGCAGCGGGAGCTCTCCATCAATTAGTGCAGTCATGCTCGTAACGAGGCACGGCTAATCACACGTGGTTAACCCCCAGGTGACACAGCCCAGGAGCTGCGTGACCTGCAGGTCCCAGACACGATCCTGTTGTATTTTGTAAGCAAAAAATGTAATATTAATAGAGGTTTCCGGTTGAGTGGCCCTGTCTTCTGCACTCGGGTTCCTCTCTGGATTTAACAAACTGCACAAGGACAGCACATGGCTCTGCTATGTCTGGGTTGGAGGGGACCTTAAAGCCACTCCAGTGCCACCCCTGCCATGGGCAGGGACACCTTCCACTGCCCCAGGGTGCTCCAAGCCCTGGCCATCATCTTCCAGCTGATCCCTCTGATGCCTCATGTTTCAGCTTTTCTATTTTTCACGTTCTGTGCTGCTTTAGTGTGTGGGTCTGGGATTCATATCAGGGCATGGTGAGCTCTGTGCACAGAGCAGGGAGACAA
>JAWWEY010000029.1:2014245-2024570 GCA_035582745.1 Loriotus luctuosus | reverse complement strand
AACTTGGGGTCAATGACTTCATTAGCTGAAGCTGGAATTGGCAGATTCACCCCCAATATGCAAATGGACCAAACTTACACAAGTGTGAAAACCTTGACCCATCATCAATTTCTGGGGGTTTTGTCTGCCCTAAATGTACCTGAAGGCCCTCCAATAAATAGAACAGCTTTTTATTCCCTTAATTCTGTCTGGCCTCTGTTTTTTAGGCATCAGAGAAGGGGGATGCCCCACACTCTTGCTTGGTCAAGGTCACTTCATGGGAATTTGGGGCTCTCTAATGGGAAGATCTGGGAGGATATTTGGGATTCTGAGTGGCACCAAGGAGCTCTCCTGGGACAGTCCCTATCTCCTGGGGTCTGGCTTAGGAGGGGCTTGGTTTCAGCTGAGACCCCCGAGTTTAAGAGGATTTTCTCTCTGATCTAAAAAGAGATTTTCACTGTTCACTGTTGCACTGTGTGCCCCCAGGCACAGCACTGCCAGGTTTCTGCAGATCTGTGATGCCATGGGATCATCTCCTTGGAGCTGAGGGAGCAGCTCTGGGAGCTCTCCTGTCCCACCTGAGCCACCAGTGGGAATCAAAGCCACGTTTCCACTCATTTTCCCCCTGGTGGAGCATTTCCCTGTGCCAGCACTCGCAGCCAGGTGCTGTGGGGTGTGGATGGTGCAGCTGGGCAGGGCTGGGGGGCTGGCACCCACCTGGGGCAGGGGAGGGGCTGCAGGAGCTCCTTATACAGGTGCTGGTGGAGAGCCCCAAACTCTGCTGGGCTGAGCTCTGGGGTGGAGCAGAAAGAGTTCCCAGGATCTGTCCCAACCTTGGTGAGTCAGGGGGAGCCCTCAGGAGGTGCTGGGGGGCTTTAGGGAGTTGAGGAAGGTGGTGGAGGGAGAGTTTTGCTTGAAGGGAGCATCTTTCTGAGGGTTAGGGCTGGGTGATTGTTCAGAGGGTCAGGCTCTGTGGTTTTATTTGTGCCTTTTTTATTCATACCTCTAGTGAGCTCTGCTGTTTCACAGAACTTTATTTTCCCTACCCTGGTACCTCATGTGCTTTACCTCCCTTGGTAAAACTGATGTTATTATGTAGAAAATACTTTGGTTTCTTGAAAGTGAGGCTCCTGTGGAACATCTTTGTGTGCTGTTGGCCCCAGAAAGATGTCTCTAATATTTGCTTGTGGTTTGAAATAAAAAGTATTATCTTGTATTGAGAACCATCTTGGAGCTGGGTCTGGCTAAGTGGGAACTGCTTTAGGATTTATTTGCAAACCAGCTGAGTTTTAAAGCTGGTCAGAACCTTGGAGGTCGTTTTAGTGAACTCCTGATCAAACTACAGAAACACAATGAGGTGTTTTCCATTGCTGGGCTGCAGAAGCTGTACATAAAGAAGATTTACCCTATGCTATTCAGTTTTAGTGTTTTTCACTGGAGCTTTTGCTTTGTGTGTTGTTCCTGTATCTCCCTTCTGTGGCATTTACTGGTTAATTCCTTCCATTCTATTCCATATATTGAGCTGCCCTGTTTTTTCTTTTGTTGAACACTTTTTAGCCAGCTTGGTTACAGTAATAGAGACTTCAGACCTAAAGCCAGTCTAATTTATTTAGATGTAACAAAACTGTTGGATGACTTTCTGCTTTACCTCTAAGCTTCACTTGACCCCAGGCTTTAGTTAAACACATTATTTAAAAGATAAAAGGCACAAAGGGGGAAAAAAACCCTTCAATTTTTGACAGTTTCCAGTGTCTGAGTGTTTGTCTTGATGGAGCTGAATGTCTCAGCTTGTTTCATGTGGGATATTATGTTATATATTTATTTATATATTTATAAAGATACACACAACGCATTTATACTTGTGGAATGTAAAAAATAGATTTATACCATCTCACAGAGCTCTCATTGCTTTATGAAGCAACTTATTTGCCTAAATGCATTCTTGGATAAGGTTATATTTTCTGTAGATCTCTTGAACAGCAAAATTCCTATTTTATTTTTAGTAAAAAACAAATTGCAACTTTGTGCTGAAATGGAAGTAGCTTTGAAGTTTGGTTGTTTTAATTTGGATTTTTTTTTTTTTAATTGGTCTCCTTTATTTTGAGATTGCTGATGTTTTGCCAGCATTGCCAGCTCTGTAAGGGGATTTTTACAGCCTGGATATCAGTGGGATCAGGATGGGGCTCTGGGACCCCTGAGCCATGGCAGTGGGGTGCAATGAGCTGATCCTGAAGGTCCCTCCCAGCCCAGCCCATTTTGTGTTCCTGTGCTCAGGTTTCTCCTGGAGGAGCTGCTGCCCACACAATTGGCTTGCCTGAGTCTTTTATCCTCATTTTTTTGGATCTCAGTTGCCAAGTTCCCATTCTGACCTTCCTGAGCAGGATTTTGGCTGCTCTTGAGGGGTTTTTTTTTTGTGATCCTCAAACAAGTCTGTGTGTGATTCCCAGCCCTGCTCCTTCCCTGTGATCTCAGGGGAGCTGCAGAGAGCATCACCCCACTAAAGGAAGCTGCTGAGAGCCTTGGCAGAGTCTGGCACCCTCATCGTGTTCTTCCTGCTGGAATTGTGGAGTTTCAGCACTGGGTACCAAAGGATCAAGGCAGGAGTGCCAGGCACTGGGAGCAGGAAAGAGCTGAGCAGCAAAAACCCCAAAAATCCTGCGCTTCTAAAATGGCTTTAAATGGTGTTGGTATTAAAACTATCTGAGAACTTGGAATTGTGGAAATCCTGAGGTGGAAGGGACGATGAGGATCATCAAATCCAGCTCCTGGGCCTGGAGAACCCCAGGAATGTCCCAGCCTGGTCCCTCTGCAGCAGCTTTAAAACACACCTGGGCCCCTTTGGAACCCAAATTATCTCTGTCCCCATGGCCAAACCCAGGGGAAATTATTGACCTGATCTCTCTGCAGCTGTGGAACACAATGAAGGGAATAAAAAAAGAGTAATTTATACGTATATTAAACAAAAAAAAAAGGGGATTTTGGCAAATCTTGTGGTTATTATATTTCCCTTTCTTTTCCTGTAACTTTCCCTGAAAATAATCTTCCTTATTCATGATGCTGCTGCAATAATTGAGCTCCTGGAGGGAGAGGAGGGGGAAAAGCTCCCCATATAAATGCCTGCTGGAGACCTGCTCTGTTTTGAGAGATGCCAGGGCTGGGAGCTGCTCTGGGGAGGGCTCAGCCTCACTGGGGTGATGCCTTGCTGTGCCTCTCACTGTGGACAGATTACCAGATTACATCCCAACCCAGATTTTTCTTATTTTTTTTCCTTTCCCCACTCGTAACCTACTGACTCTGAGGGACTAAATAGAGAAAATAGTCCCTGGTTCTCTTGCAGAGTGTTGGTTCAGGAGGGGGAATTGAAGAAAGGGAACTTCCTGCAGGACAAAAAATCCTTGTGGGGTTTCAGTGTTTCTATGGGAATTCAGGAGGACAATATGAGTTAAATTAGGGAAAAATCTGAAGGGAGCAATTGAAGCTCCTCTGATTTTACAGTTTATAATATTTAATGCAGTTTAATATTAATTTACATTTAGTATTTAGAGTATGCTGGGTGTGGGTGATAAATACACGTGGCCTTCACTAAAATCTCTTGGCTTTAGTGAATGTTTTGAAAGTATTTTACTCATTATTCAGGATTAGTCTATTTTTTGTAGAATTATGTGATTTGTGCATTTAATAGATGGTGCTAAACTAAATAAATTGGGTTTTTTTGTCTTGATGTGCTGCTTACACTTGTCACACATGGGGGACAGTCCCATCTTCCACCTTTATGGCTTATTTCAGATGGGCTGGTGGAAATAACAGAAAAAAAATTACTTTTTGGGTTTGTTCCTCCTTGTAGGGCTTGAACTCACCTTTAGTTGCTGTCTGTTGCTCCTAAATAATGAGATTTTTGGATGTATCAATGATTTCATTTATAAACCATAATTCAGAAGGAACTTACCTTAGAAAACGTTTTATTTTATTGCTATTTTTTTCAATATTTTGGGGTGTTTTATGAATCCTCTGGAAGAAATATTTGACTGGGATACAATTTCCTAGCATGTATTGCTGATTAGTGATGGAATTGCTGTGCCCAAGAAATCCTGGATGCTTTTTGCAGGGAAGGGAGGTTTATTGTACCCCGGTCACTATTGACATTCTCCTGCTTTGGGGAAGGTTTTTGGGAGGCTTTTGCTGATGCCATGTCAATTTTATTACTCTTACTTGCTTTCCTTTTTGCTCACTGCTCAAGCAGCTGAATAAGGGGAAAATCTTAATATTTTTGGTAATTCATGTATGATTTTCCTGCTCTCAAAATCCTGGATTTTATCACCTCTTCCAGCTGGCTCTTGATGCCAAAGCAGCTTTTTTCCAGGTTTCCTTAGTGGCATCCAGGACTTGCTAAATAATTGACTTAAAAATTGGTAATGCAACAGTTCTGTTTGGTTGCAATTCAGAATTTTTTTTTTTTTAAATAAGAGCTTTTTTTTCAAGTTGGAGTAGAGTTTTTCTTGGCTCTCCACTGCCTTTCCTGGGACATTTCCTCTCCTGGCTGCATCCAGGGCTCTTGGCGAGACCTCAAGAGCAGGAGCAGAGTTCATGTGGCTCTGCTGGTTTTGAGGGCATTAATAAATAGGAATACATCAGTGAAACTTCAGCTCCACCCTTTTGTTCCCTGAGAGGATGGGTTAAAAAATAAAAATTAAATAAAGGAAAATGCTGCTTGTGTTGGGGTGAGCAGGCTCAGCTGGCCCCGTGCCTCCCACCCCAAACACCCCCAGGTTATTCTGAGAACATGAAAATCTTTGGGACTTTCTCCCCAGCATTTCAAGCTTTGATTTTCGTTTTTTGGTGTTTTCATCATCACATCTCTGCTCAATGCTGAGAACCTGCAAGTCTTTGGGACTTTCTCCCCAGCATTTCAAGCTTTGATTTTCATTTTTTGGCGTTTTCATCGTCACATCTCTTCTCATCCAGCTTTGATCCACGCTGGTGGAACAGTGCAACATAAACTTACATCTCTTACTCACCCTGTTGCTTTTTCCGCATGAAAGAACAGTGGTGAGCACCTGGAAATGTCATTTTTGTGGCTAATGTGGCCACATGAAACCCCAAACCCCTCTGTAGCCTCCCCTGTGCCTCTGCACTGCCTGACCTACTTGTGCAACTCCTCAGCAATTCTTCAAAGGCAGCAGCTTGGAAGGCAGGAGCCCTTGTTTTTCTGGAGAACATGGTGCTGAGGGAGGATGTGGGCGATCTGAAATGTCTTGGGGTTTGCAAGGACAAGGAACAAATTAAGAAGGAGCAAAACAAACAAGTTAATGGTGATGGAGCTGTAGCTCCAGCGAGGAGAGGCTGTGGGCGTGCATTCATTTCATCTCCCTGCACAAGATGATTCCTCACCACAGAAGGTCATAAAAACCTCACTGCTGAGTGCTGGGAGATGCTTCTGCTCCAAGCTGGAAATGCTGGATTAGCAGGAAATATTGAAGGCCTTTGTTTGCAGCACTCAGGGGGCTGTGAGTGCACACCTTGGCTGGGTAAATAAGCACTGAGTTGTCACCTCAGATAAAAAACCTATGGTCAAACTGGGAAATGAACTCTCAGGGCTGCTGATTATGATGTGTGGTGTAGACATTCATTACTCAGTGCCTGATTTGGTTTTTTATCAGTGACCTTTGCTGTCTGGTGCTTTGTAATTGGTTGCAGGTGATTAGAGAGGTTTCTGATCACTCCCAAATTTTGCTTCTGGCAAAGAAAACATTTAATATAATGGAGTGATGGGAATGAGGAATGAGGGGGAGCTGGTGGTGCCCTGGCAGGTGTAGCTGGTTGAGTTGTGCTGAAGATCTCATGCCAGGATGTGACGTGGGGCTCTCCTGCTCTGAAGACAGACTTTGGCCCAATAGAAAGTGCAGAAATCCAGAAGTTTTACAAAATCCCTTCAGTTTTTGTTGAGCTGTGATGGAATTGTCTCAGAGCATGAGCCTGGGGAGCTCACACAGCCTCAGCTCCTGAGGACAGGGAGTGAAGTTGGATCTTGTGCAGCTTTAGAGCTGCTCTGCTGACACCTCAGTAAAATTAAGATTATTAACCTGCAGTTTATGGTATGGTGACTGAAATGTGGTTGTTTCCTTAAGGGGAGCTGGTACACCCCATCCCCTTCTGCTGCTTGGAGAGTGAAATGAAGATGTTTCATGTGGGCAGGGAAAAGCCACAAGCCCAAACTGTGCCTGTGTCAGAATTGTCCCTTTGTGTCACCAAAGCCTGGCAGGTTTGGCTGTGTCAGAATTGTCCCTTTGTGCCACCAAAGCCTGGCAGGTTTGGCTGGGTCAGAATTGTCCCTTTGTGTCACCAAAGCCTGGCAGGTTTGGCTGGGTCAGAATTGTCCCTTTGTGTCACCAAAGCCTGGCAGGTTCAGCTGCCATAACCTCTGGGGAGTTGATGGGCTCCATGCAAATGAGAGGAGGATCTCTTAATCAGCACTTTGGAGAGACAGAGGCATCACTCAGACAAGGAAAACCAATTTAATTTGTGTCATTACTTTGCATTTCAAGTAGGAAGGTGATGAACACATCATCCCTCCTGAGTGCAGCTCCTGGGCTTTTTCCTGATCCGTGGGCTCTCCACCTGAATCCCTGTGGGAAAACAGCTTTGGGAGAGCATCCTTCAAACAGGAGCTTCTGCTCTGTGCAGTCACTGAAAGTTTTTTTACAGTCAGTAAAAGTTGTTTTTTTGATGGAGCAGGAAAACCCATTTTAAGCAGCAGAGCCAATTTTAAGGGTTGTGTGCCTTACAAGTTCAATTTAGGAACCAGCTGGTGAATCCCTTTGACCTGCATGGCTGCATATTGATAATAATCTCTCCAAACAATTGTAGTGCCTGTGTTTATCAGAGGAATCTCAATGTTCTGTTCATTTGTGAAGCAAATGACAGCCAACAAATGGAATTGTAAAGCCTGAAAACCCAATATAAATTTTTAATGTTCATCCCCACTTGATGAGACCAAATAAGAGTTTGAAATATAAATTTTTTTGCACTTTTTTTTAGTTAGAATAAATCACATGAGCTCTGTATTCTGACAGCATCTTGCTTGGGAGTGAAAGCCCTCAGTCCCTGGGAGAGCTGTGCTGGGATGAGGCTGCTGGAGCTTTTCCTCCAGGAGATGGATGACACTTGCAGAATGATTTTGGCTGACTCACTAAACAGTGTTTAAATGCACAGGAAATGCCTCTGCACATGGGATTTATATTTCAGCTCCAGAAAACTGTCTGCTCCTTTGAGCTCCCACAATCAATCCAGTGCTGGAATGGGTGAGCAGGAGGAAGGGCTGGGGCTGATGCTGATCCAGGTGGTGAAAATTCAGAGTTCGCATCCTCTGGCTTTGTTTGGAGAAGCAGCACAGGCAGGATTAGGGCAGAGCTGGCTGGGCATGGATTTTATCCAAGGAAAGTCCTCTGGGAGCAGGAATAGGGATGGAACAGAGCAGCTTTCCTCCTGGGGGCTGCTGGAAATGAGGATAAACAAGAGCAGCTTCAGGTGCACTGGATTATTTATTAGCATTTATTAATGAGCCCTTTTTCCTCAGAATTGTGGTTCTCGTGTTCCTTTAGCCTAACTGAGGAATATTGTGTGGAAGGCTGGAAGTTCATGTTAGAAAACAGGAGCAGGAAAAGCTCTTTACAGTGTACAGGGGGCTTGAGATAAAGACAGATCTGCAGTCTGAGGGCTCCTGGAGTGTCTAGTTAGAGACTGGAGTGAAGCAGAGATGCAAAATCTCATTCTTTTAGTTAATCTTGGCCTAAAATAGAATTTTGAAAGTAGGAAAAGTTATGGGTTGGCAGGTGATGCAAAACAGTGCCAGAGGAGGCTGATTCCATAAACCTAAACCCACAACAGAGACAGGAAAAAGATAAAATAAAATTAGTTATGTGCTTGTAGTGAGCAAGGGAGAATTTTGGGGTGAGGAGTCCCAGCCTGGGGCTCAGTCATGTCCCAGTCCTGGGCCAGGCTTGGTTTCCTCCCCCAGGAAACCCCATCACCCCTTCCTTCCCTGCAGCCTGGGCTCCAGGTGCTGGAGGAAGGATGCTTTAGGGATGGCAGGATCTGCAAATGATGCTAAACATCTTCCAGGTGGGAAATGCCCCTCAGGTTTCCCTGGGAGTGCTGCTTTCAGCCCCCTCTGCATGAGTTTGTGTCAATAGGAACCCAGTGTAATGTATGGATTTCTGCTGGCAGCAGCTGGGAGATCAGCACTTCTCCAGGCTCTCATCAGTGCTCCCTCTTGCCAGCTCCCAAAGAACTGCCTCCACAAAAAAAAGTGGAATTTTTCTGTGCAAATACACAGTATTACTGTGAAATGAATCCTCTCTATTTTTATTTCTTCTCCTTAAGTTGTTTTTTTCCCCCTCTTGAAGGATGTGCTGTTCCTTTACATGAAATGAGCCTTGCACAAAACTGAGTTTCTTCTTGGGTTTTTTTGGAAGTTACAGCTTCAAGAACGACTGCAGTGGTGACTGGGGAGCTGCACTAAAAGAGTGTTGTTGCCTTTTCCTTTGGAGACAACTTCCTCTCTGTGTTCTGAAGGTTTTTTTTCAAAGCCTTCTGTTGACAAGGGATGCAGAAAATACTGAACCTGCTAAATTCAGATTTTAGTGTCACCTGAGGGAGGGAGCACAGTCTGTGCCCCCAGTTTCTGTTCCAGGTTGTTTTTCACCTGGGATGAAGGTGTGGGTTTGAATTCCTGGCCAAACCCTCCAGGCTAGGGGAGGTTTCTTTATTATTTAGCAAAATTGCTTGGGCACTGCTGATGTTTGGTGGGAATATAATTGAAAAGTTGTAGGTTTTCCATCCTGGAAGTTCAGGTTCAGTGCTGC
The DNA here is from genome assembly GCA_035582745.1 of Loriotus luctuosus. Lineage (NCBI taxonomy): Eukaryota > Metazoa > Chordata > Aves > Passeriformes > Thraupidae > Loriotus > Loriotus luctuosus. The sequence continues at coordinate 2,015,730 of JAWWEY010000029.1, read as the reverse complement.
TGGTGAGGATCATGTACAATTAAATTAATCACCATCTCCAACACAGAATTTTAAAGCTGGGAAAAGCCCTCTGAGAGGAGCCCAGACATCAACCCAGCACTGCCAGGTCACCACCTGAGCACCAAATCTGAAGGTTTATCAGGAGTATCTGCAATTCCTGTGCTGAAAACAGAATATTCTGAATGTGCCTCCTCCCTGGTTTGAATCAACATCTCTCTGCCAAGGCATGGTGTTTCAAGAAATTGTCCATTGAAGTGTTCCTGTTGTGGAACCTGCACTTTCTGAAGGGTTTGAGTGGTTGTGTGCTGCTGGTCTGAGCTGCTAAGCAGACAGAATCAGAATGCAGGGGTTTTTCAACCAGTCACCCGCTCCTTCCAGCCCAAAATGATGAAGTATCCAAAGTGCTGGATGGGCAGATGGGAGATGAGCTTTGTGCTCCACCCAAGGCAAGCAGCTCCAGCAGGAGAAAGCAATCATGAGCTTTGTAGTAACTGCACTGGCTGGGGTGTGGGGGAAAAGAAAAACCAAGATTTCATCCAGAGTCTCCCACGTCAGCTCCAAAAAAAGCCACCCAAGCTCGGTTCTGCACGCAGGCATGACAGGATGGAGAAACAAAAGCCCAGAGGGTGGTGAGGTGCGGCTCTGGGGGCTGGTGTGCAGGTGTTCTGTGAGACACCTCCTGTGCCCACGGGGTTCAGGGGTGTTTGGGAGCCTGGTGGGCTCCAAGTCTCGCTGTACTGAGCAGACCAGGCTTGGCTAAGCTAAAACTGCAGGGTTTTTTTGTTTTGTTTTCAGCAGCCAGGGCTTTGTAGAGTCTAAAAATACACAGCGACGTTGGTGGCGGAGGGTTGCTTAACTTGTGCAAGTTGTTCTCCCAAACTTTGCCTGAGTGAAGTGATAAGTTGAACAGTTAGAGTAAACAGAGTAATATTTTGATTGGTACAAAACCTTTCGTTTCTTCTCCATGTCTAATTAGCAGAGCTCTGAATGTCAAATATTTCCCCGCTCTCCCCGGCGCTGTGCTCACTTCGGTGGGCTCCATCTGGCTCTGCCTGCCTCCAGCCTGTTCCTCATGGAAAAGCTTTCCCAGACCCAGGGCTGCAGCTGCATCCCACCTGTTCCCCTCCAGCTCTCCTGAGCTGGGAGGGAGCTCTTCCCTCCAGGAAATCCAGTCTTGGGTCTCTAGCTGGTCAGAGTGACTTTGAGATACGTCAGAAAGTCTCTTTTCCCAGCCTGGCAGTCAGAGAAGGAGTCAGAGTTCTTCACTTCTCAGTCTCAAGGTTGTTTATTGTTTCTTATCTATAAAATTCTTTCTCCTGTCCAGCCAAGGTCCACTCAGCAGGACAGACAGAGGCACTCTGCCTGCCCCTGGGGTGGTGTTATCTTTTTATACTAAAAGCTACCTGTGCAATATTTACAATTACTTCCCAATACCTATCACCTATGTTAGACAGTGAGCTTCTACTCTAAACCAATCTAAAAGTG
>JAWWEY010000029.1:1942081-2000722 GCA_035582745.1 Loriotus luctuosus | reverse complement strand
TCCCTGGGAGGGTGGGCAGGCCCTGGCACAGGGTGCCCAGAGCAGCTGTGGCTGCCCCTGGATCCCTGGAAGTGTCCAAAGCCGGGTTGGATAGGGCTTGGAGCAACCTGGGATAGTGCAAGGTGTCCCTGCTGATTCAGAATTCCTTTCACAAAGTCTCGAGTTGGTGACACAACAGTCAAAGCTTGGCCTTCTATATAAATATTAGATGTGATCTGTTCTGCTTTATTAAGGAAATATGTTTGGCATTCTGGTACAGGGGAACTAATTGGGTCCATAGTGAGTGCATAAATTAGGGCTGCCTTATGCAGCATCACTAATTTATGCACACAGAGGCTTGAAAGTGTTCTAGACATCTTGAGAAGAGTTGTGTGGTTTTGGTAAGTTAAAAAAATGGCAAAATAACTAAAGAATGTGCATTTATCAGAGTCTTCTTCCCAGAGGATTCCATGCAATTGTACTGCAAGTAAAATACTGGGAAATATATGAAGTATTTAAGGTCAAGAGTGCTTCAAGCTCTCATCTATCAGACCTGACCAGATAATTCACAATTTGTAATTATTGGGCTAATTTAGCATGATTTCCTTGTAATGGAATGTGTGAGGATTAATATCTGGTATTTTCAAAAGAAATTGGTGAACATTTGTCTCCATAAAGATACAAAAGAAAGCACTGAGATGTGAAAAGGGGCCAGGGGCAAGTGTGGTGTCCTATGCTGTGGAATATGGAGAGGATAACATGGAATTTAAGTGTACCAAGTGTGTGAGGATGACTGCTGATGGAGGCTGGGACCAAAAGGTTGTTCTTTTCTTTATTTCCATTTAAGTGGTATCAGCCAAATAAGATGCCAAGACTGCCAGCTTTGCAGTCTGGGTGGGATTTTTATTTGGGGTGCCCCAACTGCTCGTGTTTGAAGCATTTTTTTCTGTCTGGAAGCAGAGTTGTAGATGGATTTGGAGCTTCCACAACAAGTTTCAGTGACTGCCTCCAAGGCATGCTGTTCTCTAGACTGATCTGAACTGGGGAATTAATGCTTCCATCATCCACAAGCATTCTTTTTTCCCACAAAGATAGTTTAGGCTTACAGAGGTGTTCTCAATATATAATAATAGCGTGTCTAGAACACACCCTTTAATTAAAACAAAGCAGCTTGAGAAGAATGAAATAAATCCACCTCTAAAATGAGTAAGTGCTCGCAAGGCTTCCATTTAATCAATAGCGGTGTCGGCCGTGATTGCGAAAACTCGAGCGTGGTGTTTTAATCAGGGATGTTTTTCCTGGCACGGGGGTGGAAAATACACTGATTAATTAATTTCTATTCCTGGAAGGAGCCAGCCTCCCAGCAGAGCTAACCTGAGCAGCTTGGTGATAGGGCAGGACGCACTGAAAATGCAAAAATGTAAGAGGTGCCTGCGTTGGTTCCGTCAGAGCCGAGGCAGAACCCGCGGCCGGAGCTGATTAATGAGTCCAAAAGAACAAATGGCAAAACTTGGGTGCTGGGAGAACCTGGCGCTGCTTTTGATGCGGAAAGTTTATTGAACTTTCTTTTTTTGCCTGGCTGGGAGCTATTTTACAACTTTTCCAAGGAGTGGTTTTGATGTTGGGGCTGTTTTAGACTGAGGAGTTTTGCTGTTTGATTTGTGGCTCCGCAACCTGTCCTTGCTCAGCACAGGATCCTGGTTTGCTGTGCCCACAGGAGATGGGAAAGGTAACCAGCTTCCTTCTAGGAGCTATTGATGCACTAGTTGCATATAATTAGGGATGTTAACAGGGGCATTATTGTGCTAATTATTATGCCTAATTACAGGGAAAAAACTAGAAAATTTCATGGCCACTTTCTGCTAGACAGAACTTAGACGCTTTCCAGAGACTAAATACATTAATTAATCTACTGTGCTTGTTTAAATAGAAGAATGAACCAAAATATTTTGTTTCTTGGGGGAAAAAAAAGGAGAAATAAGAGTAAGTGACCTTAATGGAGAAGCAACCTATTTAAATAAGTAAAACCAAATAAATGTAATCGGAGAAATGTTGTTTTTAATGATCCACTTGATGAAACAACCCAAGAAAAACTGCTGTAGGAGAACAGGATATAAATTGGAATACGGGGAAGAAGAATGAAGAGGAGGAGAGGAGACAGGAGGGTTTTGTATTGGATTTGGTGGCAAAACTGGTTGATTGCGGAACTCTGGGGTGTACAAGGGTGGGCTGGGAAGGACTCAGAAACCTCCCTGTGCCACTTGGAGTATCCCAGGGAGAAGTTCCCCTGGCACTTTGTGTTGAGAGGTGGGCAATTCCAGAGTGCAGGGCTGAATCCACTCAGCAGGAGTTGGGATGAGGGCGATGCTGCCCACAGAGCATCCCCCAGGGTCTGCGTGGGGTTGAAAGGAACCTGTTAGGAACCTCTAGAGTCTGATCCCAATTTTTCACACTGGAAGTGGATGGACTGACACAAAGTCCCACTGCTGAAGAGCATGTGTCTGAAAGCCCCCAAAATCTCCCTTAAACCAGTTCAGTGCTTTGTGGAACCAATAAAAACTCTGAGTTCGGCGCCGTCGCTTTACGTGCCGAGGATTTTGGGTGGTGCAGGAACATAAACGCTTTTGTTGGACAGCTGTTGTTTGCCCTTTGGTCATTAAACCCCAGGGATGGAGGTTGTGATCCACTGAGAGTGACAGGAGCTGTGAGGAGCTTCCATTGTGGGATCTGGTTATTGCAAACTGTAACTCAGCTCCGCGTTAGTGCCGCTCCGGATGTCGCCGGGCTCGCGATTTTACCCTGTTGTGAATCAAGGCAGATTTAAGAGGACAAGAACTCCTTAATTTCTCTTTCTCCGAGTTTATTTGCACAAGAGGGTAAGAATTCCAGCCTGTCTGTATTATTTGAAGGAGTTAGAACAGTCGGATCATTTATTTGATGGGAACTTTGAGCGGTGTCATTGAAGTAGGAACAATTTGTACTTCAGAGAGCTCCTCTGGGTAGAACTTCACCCATTTCCAGCCTTTTCAGCCCTGCCACAATTGCTGTTTTCCAAGAGATCAGTGCTGTGTATTGCAGGGAAATCATTGAGTCAAGAAGATCTTGTGCTCCAACCACCTCCAAAGCTGAGCACTCCAATCAGTTCACTCAAATATTCATTAGGAGAGCAAACCCCTGCTGATTGTAATGAGAATTTTGTCTGCAGAAAGCTTTTGTGACTTGGTCTCGAGTGGTGCTTTAGACTTCTGAAGAGTCTTTCAGAATCTTGGCTTTAAGATAATCTTTCCTAAAAATAATGCAAATTGCTCTAAAAGCCTCCTTCCAAATTGGTGGTATTTTTCCAGTGGGTCAAATGGACTTTGGACCAAGATAGGAAACTTTATTTTCTAAGGGTTTTTTTTTTTTTAGATAAATACATTTTTGTGTGCTTGCAGCTGTACTGCATAAATAGTCTTTGAATCATGCAGGATTAATTAGGACAGCCATGTCCTGACTAAATTAATTGGATCATCTAAAAATTTACCTCTTTTTCTTGAAAGCCATTCTGAAAAAGTAGAGTTTGCAGAATATGTAATTCAGTCTGGAGGCAAAACGTTGCACAGAGAGAGGGAGGCTGCAGTGAGCACTTTCTTGTTTGACTGCCTTAGAAAAGCTGTCACTTAAAAGGCCCAGAAGCTGCCAAGAAAAGTTTGTGGAATCTCCAGTCTCACTTTTTTGTCTCAAAAAGGGCTTTGAATAAACCTTAACTTTTTCTGACAGTGAAATTTTTGTGACTGTGACATTTCCTGGGAGTTCTTCTGGAGTGAATCTCCCCTTCCCTGCTGTGTCAGCCCCAAGGGATGGGTGAGCACCCGGGGACAAGACCAAAGGCTAATCATGCAAATTGTAATTAGAGCTAATTAGAGAGTGGGACTGCAGATGGGGGAAAGAAGGGAAGCTAAAAATTTGGGTGTTGTGTGTAGCTCAAAATCCCAATGAAGTTAAAGGTCTGGAAGGGGCAGGAGTGACCCCTGGGGCTCCCACCCCACATCTCAGTGAGGAAATGTTTCTAAAAATAATAATAATTAAATAATTGTGCTGGTTGTGATAAAAAGTGTGAGGATGGTGATCATTGTCCATCCCAGCAATCTCCATTTTAGCTTGGAAAAAAGACATTTGGCACTGCCGGGATGTTTCTGTGTCTTGCAATGTTTTGAAAGGAAGTGGAAGTGTTCAGTGCTGAACAGAAATAATAAGAATGATAAAATTCTTACATGTGAGATGTGTTTTACCTACTGGGAATAATGTTGGGCTCCCTGGGACTGAATATTTCCCCTGACTGATACTCTGAGGCTGTGTTTGTTCATGGACTGGAGCCTTGCTGAAAGAAGCAAAATTTCCAGCTGGCCTCAGTGTAATATTTGGTTTGCAAGTTAAAATAGGACATTTTGAGTTTTATTTTGGCTTTGGAAAAGCTCAGCAACTGCTAAAACTGGTGGCATTAAGGGCCTGAAATGTTTCTTTGCTAATGTCTTTTAAGACTAATGCCTGGAAATGTCTGTAATTCCCTGATAAGTTTTAAGGGAAATGAAGGTATTAAAAAAAAAACAGGGGGGGGAAAGCAGTGTCCTTTACTTGTATAATGCAGAAGTGTCAATTAAAAAATGGCAGCTTCTGGAATGAGAATGACATTGCCAAGAATTTTTATAACTTACTGTATTAGTGAGGGCTCAGAAAGCATTTGTCTAAAACCAATGAGCTGCACATGAAAGCTTTCTGGGAAACGTGAGGCTTTTCCATTCTATTAAATACCTTTTAGGAGGGATGAGTGCCTCGAAATGTTTGTCCTCCCAGTGCTTAAAAGGCTCAGCACATCCCATAAGTTGCTGTGTTTTATGTTATTTGTGTGTGTGCATCCCTCTCTCTGCTTTTCCTGAAATTGTGTCTATTTGTGTCCATAAATCTCTGCTGCACTTGTGCTCTAATGAGCAAAAAACTTCATGCAGTGCTCCGTGAGTTAGAAAATCCCCTTTTTGGTCAATTATCATAGCAAAAGCTTGGTGTGTTTTTTTTTTTGTTTGTTTCTTTATTAGTTACAGAAATGCATTTGAAATGGCTCGAAAATAAAATATTAATCCGTTTTCTTTTAAACATGTAGCCCTCTAGTCTGGTGCAGCCCAACGTTCATTAGAAATAATTTGGATATAAATGGGATTGTAGCAGAATTCAGCTCAGAGCAGTAATTACAAATAAAAGCTTTGGTTACACTCAGTGTTGGAGCAGTTGTTAAAACCAGAGCGTTGCCAATCACCAACATTAGCAGGGAGATTATTAAAGCACATTAAAGTTTATTTCAAGGAAGTTCTGGCTTGGGGTGAGACAGAGATCTGCAAACAGCAACGAAAAGGCTGAACCTGAATTATTCAGGATGAAGAGCAGGGAGAGAAAACCTAATATTTGACAGGACTTTTTCGGGAGGGTTTGTTAAAAATGGGGCAAAAAGGACAAAATTTTTCTGGGATCAGTATGGGTGTGTATATATGTTGTATTTTATATTTTTAATATCACTTTATCACCATTGTATTATTTTTAAATTATTTTATAATTATTAAATTTATGGTTTTAATTTTTTATTTATTATCAGCTTTATTATTTATTTCTGTTTATTTTTATTCTATTATTTATTATTATTTTTATATTATGTTTTTATAATTTTATACTTACAGTATTTTTGATATTTTTTTTCCTCTCTATACTTTAAATTTTGCTTGGATAGCAGAGCATGTTTGTAATCCAGCATGTGAAAAAGTGAGAAAAGGAAATAATCCAGTTTTTTGAGTATGTGTGTGCACACAGACCAAACACTGAGCCATCCAAAGTAATTTATTGACACAGCTGGAAAAAGCCAATAAATAGTTTAAATTTTGTGCCTATTTAGCAAAAAATCGGAGTCACTCTCTGGAAATACTTCATAAAAATGTGGAAATAGAGGCTGTCACTCCCATCAGTGCTTCCAGGCTTGTTCCAGCATTCTTTAATGTGTATTTTTCTTATTTAAAGTTATTTCCTTGAACTCAAAGCAGAGCCTCTTTCTCCTATTTATCACCATTCCAGCCCAGGCAAATCTTCATCCTGAATTTTGGTATTTATGATCTTTGTTTTGGCGAGCAGCAGGGTTGTATTCCCAAAAGAATCTGCAAAGGATCTTTGGAGGAGCCTTTATTCTTCATTTTGGTGCATAAAAGTTCACAGAGGGGAGAACACTGAGCCTGAACTCTGAATTCAGGGCTGTATTTTCACAGGGAAGGAAAATCTGTGACAATAAGCACTAATTACCCCCCTGACAGGCAGCAACCCCCAAATCTGTATCCATTCAGGCTTTCTGTAAGCTGTTTTTTCTGAATAATCCATTTTACGCATTTATTAACCTATAAATACATTTTTATAAATCTCGATGACATTTGGGTATTTTATTAACCACAATAAATGCCAGGGAAAATTGAATTAAGAAAGCTTGTAATGTGCTTTACTACCAGTTTTCAAATTTTGCTGAGCTGTAAATGGTCCTGCTTTATATCCAGGATAAATCTGTTTGAGGACTGCAGGAATAATTCTTTCTCTTTGTTGCCAGAGGCCCTGACCTTTAGGTTGATGGGTGGTTTTTAACAGCTTCACCTCTGTCTTATTCTCTCTGATTCTGGAGTAATTTGATTATCTGCCTCGAGCAGTGTCCCAGCAGATGTGAAACCCTTTAGGGGATGGTACAGAATATCTCAGGGTGCTTGGAGGATGTTGGACAGAGCTGGGACCACCACAATCCCACATACACCTTGCAAAACACAAGTTTTCCCTTGGATTTGTCCTGTTCTTTCAATCACAGTCTCAAAACAGGCACTAATTGTACCCAAAATGGGGAGGAGACAATATCTGATCCCAAAATCTGAATTTCCTCCAGGTGAGAACCTTCTCCTTCATTTGCAGAATAAAGCTGGTCATTTGAACAATTTGCAGTGGATGCACAAAACCAAATTTTTCTGGGTGAAGTTCTGGTTTGCTCTGTGCTTGCTGAATATGCTGCTCTAGAAGTTTATTCTCTCCTATTTATCCTCCTTTTTTTACAACTCTTGCTCAACTTGTGCTCTTTGTTTACATGACCCCCACGCTCTTTGCTGCCAGGGATGGTGTTCCCTTCCTGAAGTGTATTTTTTCCCCCAAATATTTGCTTATCAGAAAGGCAAAGCTGGACTTACCACAGTGTGGCTTTTCTTGTGAACCCAATTAATTTTTTCTCACTTAATGAAGTACAATAACCTCATTATTTCAGAAAGCCACTTCATTTTTAGGGTAGCAAAACCAGTGCCTGAGTTATGATTAAAATTGGTGGAGCATCTTTCTTTGTGCAGGCACTGATTTAACTAATTCTGGATTGACTTTTGGTTCCATGATCACTCCTTGGGCTTAATTGCATGGCTAAAACCCCTTTTTCCTCTGGGTTAGGCTGGTGGAGATGAGGAATTGTGTGAAGCTGAGAGCACATTGGTAATTTTGTGTTCTCAGGGTGTTCCCTGGTGGTTCAGGGCTGCTTCTCTGGTGTTCCTGCTGCTTCCAGGTGCAGCTGGAGGATGCTCAGGCTCTGGGTCCCACTCAGAGACCAGATCAGCCCTAAGCATCAGCTCAACAGGAAGAGGAATAAAGAGGAGTAAAGAGTGTTCAGGTGAATTCATCATGTGGGGCCCAAACTGTAGAGTGGAAAGCACTTTAAGAAGTTATTAGTAAAAACTCCAGGTGTTTTTTTTGCCCAGATCCCAGGGCACACCAGGAGGCTCTGCAGGGACTGGGGCACCACCAGCAGCACCTCCAGTAAACCAGAACAGCCCCATTGATCTGCAAGTGTTCCTAAATACAGACTGCAGGCAGGAGGATGGGAGAGGCAAGGGCTCAGAATAAAAAGATCTGTATTCATTTATTTATGTATTTACCTTTGTCTCTGAAGTACAGAAAGGCCACACCATTTGTTTGTATTGACTTAAAGGTCTCATCTGAGGAGGCACTGACCACCTCATTCATTTCTAAATCTTTCCTATCTGTTATTTCCCATGGGTGGGGCAGAAATAATGCATTTAGAAGCAAGATCAGTGAACATCCTGGGAGAGGGAGCTGTTTAAGGCTCCACTGGATGTTTTGTTGGTTAGGAATTGTGCAAATGGAGTTTATTTGCATTAAATAATTCCCCTGCTATTTACTGAGCTGGGAGTTGGACCAAGGGTTGGAAATATGTTTTTGCTTTTTATTACAGCAGAATTTAACCCTTGCAGGGGTGGCCCTGGCAGTTGGGGAAATATGAGCTGGTGAAGCCAGGCATGATTTGACCCATAAAATCTTCTCCTGTGATATTTGGATGTGTCTGCAGAGAAATGTGCTGGAGAGGGGTTGGGTTTGGAGATCAGCTTGGAATAAAAACCCTCCTTAGAATGCCCAGAGCTTTTAATATTGGTACCTTTCTCCAGGGAATTTTTCCCACTTATTTAGAGTATTTGCATGGAAAAGGAGAGAATTAAAAGCTATTTCATAAAGGCACTGCAGCTCCAGGGTGGTTTTAGAAGTGTTTTGCTTGTTTGGAGGACCTGGGTTATCTCCTCAAAGCTCTGAACAATGAGGGATGACAGCAAACAGCCCGGCTGTGTTTGCTGTGTGTTTTATTTCTGGCTGAGGAGGAGGCTGGCTGCAGACAGACACATCTGTCATCTCAGTTCTGGTGAGCACACATGAACTTCTTAGCCTAAAACGTGGTTTATCTTGTCTTATTTTATGAGTCTTCTCAGAAGTGTTGTAGGTGTGAGGAGCTTATTTTGGTGTAAGCACTTCTGCTGCTCTGCAGAGCAGCTCAGCAAAGAAATCACCTTCGTAGCTGGCAGCACGTGGCATGTCCATCATTCAGCATTGCTGTGAGTAATGTCCTCCATGATTTAAAATGCTTTTATGGGCACATTTATCTCCAGGAAAGAGCAGCCATTGACCACTTGCATACTGCATTGCCCCAGAAACCAAACAACAGCTGAATGTTCTTGTCAGACTCTGTTTTATTGGTTTATTTTTTTTTTTAGAGAAATGACTGACAGGACCTCCCTAACATTTCCCATTCCTTCTGTCTTTCTCCTGCCTCTGGTGCTGGCAACACTCAGCAGCCTCGTTCTGCTGAGCAGCAGCATCTCTTCAGAGCATTTTCATGTTCCAGGATTTATTCAGAGGGAGAACAGAGCAGAGGCAGTGTGAGTGAAGCTTGCTTTATGGATGCACGTGCTAGTTTTGAAATGAGATTGCTCTGGGGGTTTTCAAAGAGTCCTTCTGGCTTTGAACCAGACACCCCTTGTGGGAGGAATCCCAGCACCTGCCTTGGATAGAGCCATGCAGGAGGGAAATCCTCTAAATGCTGCTGCAGGCCAGTCTTCAACACCATGGTATTTTCAGCAGAAGACTTAAAGGGCTTAAGGAGGGGAAAAAAAAAAAGAAATCAGCTCCAATTGAAGGTCAGAACAACTGAAATGGAAGTACTTTGAGTGTGATAATCTCTGCTGGTATTTTATGAACTGTAGCTTTGTATCCCCGGGTCACTGTTTTCCAGCATTGATCACTGTAATCCGAAATCATTTCCTTTCTATTAAATGTGCTGCCTGTCTGGAGTGCTAATCCTGGCAGGGAGGGACAGAGGAGCATCCCCAGCCCCCTCTGAGGGCAGAGATCCCTCCCTACCTGTGCCAGGTGTCCACCCTGCCCTGTCCCCCTGTGCTCACCAGCTGAGCTCATCAAATACTCCAGCTCCCATCAGATAACTTGTAAGATTTCAAAAGAAAAATGCTTCTGGGCTAATCCAACACACTTTGATTGGAAATAATTGCTTTCCTGGTAGTTTTTGTAACGTTCATCATGCTCTTATTCTATCTTCCTTACTCCCCCGGCCTATAATTATGTTTTGAAACAGAAAATTTGTACCAAGACGAGTACAAGTGTACAGCTGTTCCTTTAGTCCTTGAATCTGTGGAACACCATTTATTGAGCTGCACCCTCATTAGCAGAGCTGCTGGTGTGAGTGCTGGGCCCAGTGCAGACTGGTTCAGCTCCATCTCTTTGGTTTCTTTGGAGCAGTGAAAGCAGCAGGAAATGGTGCCAGATTCCAGCAGCCACTTAAGGTTTGCAGAAATTATTGACTGAAGCACGGGAGATCTGTGAATGTTTGCAGCTGACTTGGCTTGGTTTCATTTACGTGCAGTGCTTATGTCCCTCCTTAAAATCACTTGGGGATTCTTCTTTGGAAATCACTTCGGTGGGTAAGGAGCTGCCCAGAGAAGCTGTGGCTGCTCTGGAAGTGTCCCAGGCCAGGTTGGAGCAATCTGGGATAGGGGAAGGTGTCCCTGTCCATGGCAAAGTGTGGAATGAGATGGGCTTTAAGGTTCTTCCCAACCCAAACCATTATGGGATTCTAAGATAACAAGCTAGAAATAAGGTGGTTGCAGGTTGAGCTGAAAATATTCACAAAAATTATGTGTAATTGTTATCACCACCCAAAGGGCTCCATAAAATCCATCCAGACCATGGGAGATGTTGAATTACCTCCCTGTGACCACTCCTGGCAGAGGGGTGCACAGAAGTGAGGTGGAAAAACTGGGAACGGGAGAAGAATTCTCAGAGTGAAAGCAAGAAGCAGCCTTGCTTCCAAAATTAAAGTCTGACTGGAATTCAGGAAAAACAGGGGTTTTTCCTGCCTTCCCCTCTGTTTCCTCTTGCAGCTTGAAGGAGCCACAAGCAGTGCTTGAAGCCAGAGTTAACTCAGGGTTTTGTTAATTATAAATTGTTTGATTTGAACCACTCTTGCCTTTCTCATCTAAAATCAGCTGCTTAACATTACTTTGAGTATTCCATTTGTACAGACCAGGGTGCTCTATCTAAGGTATAACTGAAATATCTGAACATTGTACAAATTGCTGAGCCTTTGTGAGGTGCCGGTTCTGCTGTTCTGCTTCCTGACCTGTCCCCTATTTACAATACAGAAATAAATCTTTACAATTAAGAAATTGTATTAGTTAGGGAAAAATCTGAAAAATCCAGGCAAAAGAGAGAACCTTGAGAGCCAGTTGTTGGATTAATATTTGTGTTTCAGTTTGGAACTGGGATCCTGTCACCCTGAGTAGCTCAGGAGGCTCTGTGGGGTGGGCTGAGCCCCAGAGGAGTCTCAGTGCTGGCTTGGATGGCTGAAATTTCGATGGTTTCTCCTCTTTCTGCTGCCTTGTAAAAGACAGCTAAATGGCAAATTCCTGAGGGTTTGGAGCATCTCTTCCTTCCAAAGATGTTGTGGTTTGACTCTGGGGTTTACTTTGCTAACGAAGGACCAGAGTCCACCCAGAAATCTGAGTCACCAGGACTTGGGCTCAGTTTGAAGCTGTAGAAATGCAGCTGGTTCATTAAAACACCCCATTTCACCTGTGCTTGGAAGAGCTGTGCTGCCCAGCCAGGCTCTGGCGCTCTTGTCCCACCCATCTCCAGAGGACATCAAAGCTTTCTCCACCTGCCTCTGTCAGAGCTCCCAAAAATCACTGCTTCATTCACTGCTTTTTTACAAAGGGCTGATGAAATCACACTTATTGGCAATTTCACAGGAATGGAGCCTACAAATGGATTATTACAATTTTTATCCCAATGGCTAAATTATGAGCTGTTAAAAAAACCCTTTTTATGTTATCTTTAGTTTAATGCAGGCTGAAGTTGCAAATCTCAGTGGAGAGAGCTGTTTACAAAGGCGTGTAGAGACAGGACAGGTGGGAATGGCTTCCCACTGCCAGAGAGCAGGCTTAGATGGAATATTGGGATGAAATTCTTCTCTAGGAGGGTGGGCAGGCCCTGGATCCCTGGAAGTGTCCAGGTTGCACAGGGCTTGGAGCACCCTGGGACACTGGGAGATGTCCCTGCCCATGGCAAGAGGTGGCACTGGGTGGGCTTTAAAGTCATTTCCAACCCAAATAATTCTGGGATTCTGTGGTATCCCATTCTGGGATTCTGGATTCTCAGTGTGGGGTATGACAAGCATTTATTTTTTCATAAACAAACCATAAAACCCCTTTACCTCTCCATCCCCTGCCCACCCACCAGAGCCCACGCGGCCTCTGAAGCAGCGGTGGGGCACGTTCTGCTGAGCCTGGGAGAATTCTGTGATGAGTTTAAAATGTTTGAGACATCAATTTGTCCTTTTAATGAAGGCAGAGCAAGATAAATAAGGCATGTATGCAGATGTCAGTGGCACTTAGGCATGTGCATGTCAGCGTTGATAAAGCACTGAACTTCCAGGGCTGGGGCTGGATTAGCGCCCGCCTCGTCAGCCCAGCGAGGGGCTTGTTTAGCACAGCATCATCAATTTTTGTTAGGGCCACATATGGGGGGTTTTTTGCCTTTCTTGAAGCTGGTTGGGCTTGAGAATTCATCAAAATAGAAGTACCCACAGCCCAGAGAAATTCAAGGCGTGTGTTTGTTCCGTGTGTGGCACTTGTACTTTGGGTGGGGAGGCAGGAGGGTTGTGTGAGCTGCAGGAGTGCTTTGGGCTGAGGGGAAAAAAATTGCTTTTTTTGCTTTTTTTTTAAAGTGCCTTATAATGAAATGGACTCTTGTTGCATTTGATCACGAAAGCTCTTCTTAACATGATACTCAGGAACATCATTTTCTTCTCTTGGGCAGCCATAGTTCACAGTTGCTTTGGCAGCTACATTCTATTTAATCTGTCAATTTTTCTCACATGGTGTAGCTGCTGTGAGAGAAATTGGAGCTGTTATAGTCTGTGCTTTGATACAGTCTGGGAAACGCAAGGTGGGAGACAGCAAACCAAACACAGCACGCCAGTAATTCCCTGAAAATCGCTGCTGTTCCAGCACGGCCATTTCCCATCCTGGGGAGCTGTCACTGCTCCTCCTGCAGGAGATGCCATTGTTTGGATCCTTCTTTTTAATTTGTTGTGGTGCTGCCTGTTAAATATACTCTGCAGGGCTTGGAGCTTTTCCCCAGTTTTTCGTTTTTAATGATTCTCTGCTCTCTGTTTTTAATGATTCTTTGTGATCTCCACATCCTGGTTTTGAGCATCCTGGTGTGGGGAAGATGTCCCTGTCCATGGTGGGGTGGAACTGGATGGGCTTTAAGGTCTTCTCCATCCCAAACCATTCTGGTTTGGATGAAACCACAAATCAAACTCCTCTGTGTGTACAGCCTCAAATCCAACTGCCTTCATTGATCTTGGAAATATTCCTGATGTCTGAATCGAGCCCTTAAAATATTCCTGAGTAACAGCAAATTCTCTGTGGCAAGGGGCCGCCTCATTCCATGGTCCTGAAGGGATTTCATCCCACAGATTGGAATATCTCTTCACAGAGTATTTATTTCTTGGTGTCTTCATCCAAAAAACAAGTCAGTGAACCAAAAGTGATTCCTCTATGGAAGTGTGAAGTGACCTCAGCAGGGAAGTGTAATGGCCACTCATGGCCATGGGATTTCAAGGAGAAACAGGATTTTCAGATGGTCTTTTGGGGGACTTGCTTATATTTTAAGAAAATTCAGTGATGGAATAATAGAGGAATAGGTGTATATAACATAGATAGTGGTTTCTAGTTTAGGAAACACTCAGTTGCCTTTTAAAATAATTAATAAAACTGTTTTGCCTTAAACACATTTAGTTTTTCTTGTGCTTCTAAATCCAAATAAAAGTGAGTTTTGCAACAACTCTGTAAAAATGCAGTAAAACCAAGGCAGCAGCAAGCAGTAAATCCTGTGCATTTATTCAGTGTACATTCCACAGAACTGGTGCCAAATTCAGCATCTCTGGTGGAGCCTGATGCAATTTCCCTGAAGTTAATGGAATTACCCAGGTCAGGATCTCACTCCTGCTCTCTCTCTGTGACCCCTTGCTTGTCTTTGCTCCAAAACTTCCCCAGTGCTGTTTCCAGGTGACTTTGTGTCTGAAACTGGTGTGGATCCAGGGATTTTTGGCTCTTGCTGCTAACCTTCCCAGTGCACTTCTGTTGATGTCCCAAGTTTAGTGGTATGTTAATTTGATGCAAATTCTATTTTTAATTTGCAGTATTATTATCTGCTAGTATCCTACTCCTCCTGTAGCACCTACTGGCATAAATCACACTGAAGCAATTAGCAGCAGGAATTCAGCTCTGCTCACACCACAGTCTTCTCAAATTGTCAATGCAGAAATTGGCACTTAATTTGCCCTTTTTGCAGGATATTCTGGGTGTTGTTTATATTAAAAAGGCATTAACCATTACCACTGACTAGACAAGAACATGGTCAACTGACTTGTCCTGCATGAATGGGAGATTTTCCCCCTGTTAAAGGATTACATGGACACAAAGATGGGTCAGAATAACTTGGAAAGCTTTACAAAACCAGATAGATGAGAGGTTTTGCCTGTTTAAGTTGCAGTATATTTGTGCCAGGTAAACTAGTCTGTAATTACATATTTTCTATGGATTTGTCACTTTGGATATTCCTCCTGTGCAAGCTCAGCTTGTGTTCATGTTCTTGCAAGGGTCACTGCAGCTGGGTTTGGGACCTTGCATTGGTTTATTCTGCTGCTACCAGGTTCCAACACATTTTATTTGTACCTGGTCTGGAGCGGGGAGAGCACAGAGGGGGGGAAATGCCCTGAGCTCAGAGGGAAGAGTGAGGCTGAAGGCAGGAATCAGATCCCAGGGGATGCCAGCACAGCTCACCTCCCATCCCCTGGGAGGGTCAGGAGTGGCTGTTCCTGGGGCTGGGATGCTGTTCTGGGCAGGGCAGCTCCTCTGGAAGCTCCAGTGGCTGTTCCTGGGGCTGGGATGCTGTTCTGGGCAGGGCAGCTCCTCTGGAAGCTGCAGTGGCTGTTCCTGGGGCTGGGATGCTGTTCTGGGCAGCTGCAGTGGCTGTCAGGAGGAGCAGCCGTGTGCAGGGAAATCAGACTTTCTGTTCTGATCTCACATCAAGCTGTGATTATTGCAGCTGAGGGTCTGGAGCTGGGGAAGCTCTGGTGAGAGCAGCCCCAGGAGCGTTGGCTGGGCCCCAGCTCCGGGAGGAAGGGGCAGAGTGAGCACAGAAGCAAATGCAGAGTGTCTGAATGAGGCTGCTGTGATGCCTCCTCACCCTGAGGAGCTGTTCAGCGTGGCTGAGGGGAGGCAAAGGGCTCTGCTGCTGCCCACTGCTCCTTTCAGCACTCCCCTCCAAATCCATGAGTGTTTTTCCATGGGAGGGCATAGGAGGATCCCCAGGGACCACCTGAGCAGCTTCAGGTTTCCAAGGACCTCTGCTGCACGTGGAGCTCTGGTCCCTGGTTTTGCACAGTGTGGATTAAAGGGATTAAAAGGAATGTTGGGATGTGAGCTGCAGCTGCTGAAAGGGAAGTTAAAAGGTCCCCATATGGAAATTTGGTGGTCCCAGTGTGACATGTAATCCTCCTACTCTCACACGTATTAAATTGTCGTTGGGCACGGATTGATCCCAGCTGCTGGGGGTTTAATCTTGGCATTTACATGGAATTCTTTATGCTGTTTATGCCATAATGTCCCCAGATCCTCACAGATTCCTCCATGGAATGCTGCTCATCATCTCCTGCCACCATGGGAGCTTTTGTGCATTCTCACTTCTAACACGATATTAAGGTCTCTATATTTGGGAAATATTGTCTGTTCTTCTTCTCCTAAGCCCTTTTTTTCTAAAGGAGAGAAGTGATAGCACAGGGCTGCAGGATAAAAGGACTGGTCCTGATGAAATGAATTTTAATTTGTAGTTCCCTGATAATGATCTCGAGAAGAGCTACTGATACACTTCTGCTATAGTATCTATAATAAAAGCTCCAAGAAAGAGCTCATTTGATGCATATCCAGGCAGCCCTGTTACAATGTTCCAAGTCCCAGGATGTTAGAAATAAATAAATAAATAAACTCCAAGATGAATCTATTAAGTGGAATGAATTCAGCACAGAAGGAGTTGCTGCACACCCTGGGCCTGCTCACTCTGTTACAGCTGTGACATGGCTTCCCAGATGGCACAATTATCCTCCTAAAATATTGTGGAAAACTTCCATTTGTCATTTGGATTAGTGCAGTGAGCTTTCCCCAAACACAGGCAGAGAGCTCTGCCTCTCTGTGTTCTTCATGGCAGTAATTAGCAATAATTCACTTGGAATCAGAAAAACACTTTACAGGAGCAGGGAACAAGCCAACTTCTTCCATTTCCATTTCTGAAATCACTGTCCTGCGTGGCTGTATCTCAAATCTTTGACATCAAACCAGACCTTTACACGGTTTGCTTTTCCTGAGGAGTATTTTATGTTCTCCTAATTGGGCTGTCGAGGATTTCAGATGGTGGGCATGTTTTCAACATGCACTGGGCTGCAATATTTGCACTAATCTAGGATGACAAAAATAAGGCTGTTTATTCTTTTATCCATCAGGAAGCTGTAGTAGATGATGTACCCTCAGCACAGCCAGCATCAGGGCCCTTTGGGATGGTATTGATGACATTATAGAAATGTCTAGTCATGGCTGAAGTATAAATGATGTTCCAATCCTAAAACATTAGGCTGTTTACATGTTTTGAAGTGCTGAAAGTAAAGGTGTAGGGTTAGAAAAAGAAAGATTTTTAAAAAATCTATTTATTTGTTGTTTTGTCAAATCTCCTTTTTTTTTTACATATTTATTTTTAAGACTTAATCTTTGCAAGCCTAAATTTGAGGAAAGAAAAGAAATCTGTAATAATGGGGCATTGGATGATAATCTGGCAAATGATCCTTAGGAGAAATTTGGGGTTTCCTGAAATTTGTTTGTTACCTGTTGAAAAAATCAAGCTGTTTTTTGTTACATGATTATTGTTGCTCGATTATCATATCCCCAATTAAAACACCTCCATAACTGTGAGACATGATGCCTTACCCAGCAGTGATGTGACAAAAATATTGGGAGAAAATAGGATATGAATTTAAGGTCTCTTATTTAGAGATATTCTGGTTCTGCTTTCCTTCTGTATTTTTAAGAAAAAAAAAGTTTCCCTGCAGCTACAGATGTCTGGATGGTGGGTTTACTATCGGAGGAAGTAAACACAAGTAAAATAATGCACTTGGAACTCAAAGCAAAGCCACTTGAGTCCCACCAGTTGAGTAAAGGGAGCTCTGGGAAGGGAGTGATCCCCTCCAGGAGAGAGGAGAGGGGGCAGAGCTCTGCAGGGAATTTCTGCCTCTCCAGAGGCTCTGCAAGTGCTTTTGAGTGCTGAGGAGAGGAGATTATGGAGCACAAGCCTCTTGTCCAGATAGACACACTTGACATTTTGCTGAGCGAAATAGAGCTGGGAGGACAAAATAGCACCCACTGTGTCAGAGTTATCCAATCCTTAAATTTGATTTTGAGTCTGGCAAGGAACTGAAGGCCCTGAATTAGGTCGTTTTCTGTCTGTGGTGAGCCTGGAATCAGGAGAGGGGAGAAAAAGCCTGGCTGAATGTTGCATACAGGTAAAGATATTATAAAATAAAAGCCTTATAAAATATAGTTTAAGCCCAACTACTCTAGCTAAACTAACAGCTAGCTTGTAAGTTCCCATGTGAAAAAATTACAAGAATAAAAAACAGTACAACGAATTATTCTAGTAACAGAACTGCTCACACCTACAAAAACAAGAAAACTATCCCATGAGCATCAGTAGAAAAAATATGTCAACCATCTAGAAACAGTGATTTTTAATCAATATGTAAAATGCCATTTACCAACCAGTGAACTAAGTGTCCATATATTATTAACCAATTAGATCTAACACAGTGCCTTCTAATAATCCTATAAAATATGAGCTATGTAAATAAAAAATTAGCTTTCCTGCATCAAGAATCAAAAGTCACATCTGTTTGTATTAAGACTACCAAACACTTCAAGTTGTGCTTGAATGTATGGGATTGGGAATGTTTGGAAGTGTTTTTCATTTAGAAAAATAAACTAATCAATATGAAATTACTTCCTCCCCTCACCACACATTTTGGTTTTCATTGGGAGAGGTATCTCTGAAGGGTATTAAAGAATTACTGGAGCTGGTGAAGACCCCCAGAGACCTTTCAGTGCACCCTGATCAAAGCTGGGGCAGCCCGAGCAGGGTCCCAGGGCTGTGTCCAGCTGGGGTTTGAGCCTCTCCAAGGATGGAGAACCACAATCTCTCTGGGCAGCCTGTTCCAGTGCTGTGCCAGCCCTGGTCAGGCTCTTTGCTGGCCTTGATTCACTTCTCCCACCCTCCATGCAGAGATTTTTGGGTTAATCACGAGCAGACAGCGCGTGAATGTGGTTTGGAGCACCTGAGGGAATGAATGGCCATTCTGGAGCAGATGACCTTCATTCCCTGGCAGAGGTTTCCTGGAGGAGAAGGTTGTCCCAAGGCAGGCTGGGTTTTTTTTTGGAGCCTGGACTGTGTTGGTAGGGGTTGGGTTTCTTTTGGAACTGAGGCATTGACAGGACAGCAAAACCATTCCAAACTTATTTATGTCCTTATTGTAGGAGGGAAATGACACCTTGCGAAGACCTCTGAGTCAAATATGGTGATAGAATTTGTGAGGACTTTATTTTTCCTTATCCACAAAGCCATCCTTTATTCCTATCATTCCTTTTGTGCTGGATTTTTTTTTTCTTTTTGATGATCTGATACAACCTCATTCTCCCTGAAAGTGGTTCCATCTCAATCAACCAGTGGAGCTCACGGGAGGAGGAGATTAAACGCTGTGCCAGGGCAGTTTTAGCTTAGAGGGGGTCACTTCAGTGTCCAGGTGGTCACCTCAAGAACTTGTGTCATGAGCTGAACCCCTGCAGCTGCCACATGCAGCTCTCAGCTGCCAGTCCCACACTCAGGAACAATAAACACAGGTTTTCATCCCCATAATGAGGTTCCTGCAGCAGAGTGCAAACTCCAGGGTTTCTTGTTATCAGCAGATAATCATATTCTGGCAGTGGTTCTTATCTCACACGATAGATAAATGTCCTGAGGATGTGATTATCTCCTGATACCTCTCCAGCCTGCTCAGCTTTGTTGTTTCCTCACAGTTTGCAGTCCCTGAGGTTGATTTTATCGGGGCACTGAAGGAATAAAAGTGACTATTTACTTGTTGGTACCAGGCAGCTGCATTAAACCCCAAACACCTCCAAGCAGGTATTGGAGAAAAGTGAGTGGATTTAAAAGCCTTCTCCTCCAGCTTGTATTTCAATGGCTCCCAGGGTGCAGGAGGAGTGAGGCAAAGCTAGCAGGAATTCTGGAAGCAAAAAGGCTTTTTTTTTGTATCCAAATAATCTCTCCTTGCCATTGAAAGCTTAGATTGGTTCTTTTAAACCTTTATGACACCACAGGATTTCCTGAATGTGCCTTGAATTTAGGGTGACAATAGAGTTTTAACAAAATGAAAAGTTGTGTACTTGAGTAATTAATTGCATTTCCAGATTATGTTTGAGAAAATGTGGGTCTCACTAAGCTGGCTGTGACTAATGACAGTGTGTTAATTACTCTATGATGAATTTTTTTTTAAGATTCAAGGATTAAGCTGAGTTTAAGGGTGGATGCACAGTGCTTGGCAAAGCACAAAAACACAGTGGTCAGCAGTATGGAAATTTGGGGATATGCTGGAGAAAGCCCAAGTTATTTTTTAGAGAAAAAGATAGGAAAAAAAGTTGTGAAATTTGTGCAGCAGTTGGTGGTGACAGTAAATGAAATTCAGGGGATATTCAAGCATATACATGTATATAGGAATAGAGTAGCACTGATGTGTTAATGCAATAAAAATACTTTTGAATAGCCATAAATGTGCTAATGCTGCAGAGGAGTGCATGGGGGGTTAACATGTTCATTTTTAGTAGGGTTAGAGAGGTTTTAGTGCAGGAAGTTTAGGTTTGGAGCACTCTTATATCTGTTTTGTGCACTGTATCAATATAAAGTGGGTAGAGGCAATGAGAAGTTTAACCTACAGCATGTATGAGATGTATTTTAATACAATACAAGCACTGAAGTGTTGAAGTTTCAATTACTTAAAGAACTTTCTTTGAAGGAGAAAAATGCAGCAGTCATTTCATTTTCCTCATTACACTAACAGAATTTTTATTCATTCTATAAGAAGCATTCTGGGCCTATTTCCCTCAAAATATCTCTTCTTTATTGTTTATTTTATTCTTCTCAACATGAGGTTTGATGTCCAGATCTGGGGACATAAAGGCCTAGCCACAGTTTTGGAAAACAGAGGTTAGCTCTTCTCTCCAGTGTTGTTTTTTTTTTTTGGTTCTCAGACCTTTTTGCTGAGGCAGCACATTCCCTGCTGAGTTGTCGAGATCTCTGATAAACACCTGGTCCTCGGGGCTTCCTTGAAGGTCAACCCACATGTGGAGTTTGTTGTGCAAGGAACCTGCTTGGTTATGGGGTTGGAAAAGTCACCTGCTCCCTCTGGGCCTTTCCCCAGGGATGGGAATTGTTGCTTGGAAGACCCTGGATCCCAAATGATGTTCCTGTGCTGCAGAGGGGGCAGCAGCTTTATAGGATGTAGCAGGCAAACCCATCCATGTGCTGTTTGGAAAGGAGCTCCTGTGCTGGTGTTGGGAGGGGTAGAAGTAAAGCACAGCCAGAAAAAGTGAATTTTAACTTGAAGGTCTTTCCCACTGGAAGCCTTAATGATAAAAATAGCCAGTGGCCAGAAAGATCAAAGTCACCAGGCTTTGTCATCACTGAAAGAATTATGTAATGAACCAGGGTGATCAGGGATGGGTGATCTTTGGAGATAACACCTCCCCAGGATCAGCTCAAACCCTTTTCCTTTGGACAAAAGACCCAGCTTTGAAAGTGAGATCACACTTTGTGCACATACGAAACAGGGGGAGAGAACTCCATTAAATCTACCCAGGTACTCAGTGTGTAAAAAAAAATAATAAAAAAGAAATCAATAGTTGGAGATGTCTCTCCTTTGGCAGACAGGGGTTCTTATTACCAGAGATGCCGTGGATCAGACGTCAGCTGGGGCAGGGAGGGGGGTGAAGAAGATGCTCTGCTGTCAGAGGACACCTTGTGCTTTTAAGCTTCAATTCTATTATTGATTACAACATCTCTGTAATAAATCAGGTACAAGTTTGCATTTAATTTTCAAAGCCTGCAGATTCCGTTTGTTCTACAGCTTCTGAGTGACAGAAATCTTTTAATGAATGTTAAAAGAATTGTTTCTTGGGTAGTAACCACTCATTCATAATTGTCCAAGGAATTCACTTGTGTTTAGAACATATCATGTGTTGAATTAATGGAAATTTCTCAGTTGTCAACATTTTTTTCCCACATGGATTTCTTTTTTCTTAACCAAGATGTAGAAAAACTGATTCAAAGTTTTATTAAGTGCTTATTTGTCATAATGGACACATTATCCTTGTTGTGTTGTTTTATGGACTGGGGGGATTTACAGAACAGTCAGCCTGGATTTCCAAACTGTCTGGTTGAGAAGGCTTCTCTACTTGCATTTGATAGAAAATCAGGAATTTTTTCTTGTTTCTCATTGTGCATTTTGATGGATTGGGATTGTATCCATTGGTGCATTTTGATTGGAGAAACCAAGTGATCAAAAGCAATGTGTCCCCCTATCCTCTTCCCATAAAACTTTGGGGACAAATAAGACTTCTAGGTAGTAAATTCTTGCAGGACACAGCCATGCCATGGAGCCTGTGGGATGGGTAACCTGGTGTTCAGATCCAGGGGGCTCAGCTGTGTGTGCTGAGGGACCAGGGACTGTTCCAGTGGCAGAAGACACAATTCCAGCTGTGTGGGTTGGAAAAGAGCTCCCAGCCACCCTCACTCCTGCTCAGAGCTGTTGTGTGGTGAAGTGGGAACAGATTGGGAACGAAGCTCAGTGTTTAAAATGAGATGTGCCTAAACATCCCAAGGGAGCTCTAATTGCTCTTCCAATTATTCCTTACTCTGAGAAGGACTTGTTACCTTTCATAATGTAAAAAAGAGATATTTTAATTTTTCACTGCTACTTTTCTTCTTCATCAGTTTTACCTCCTGCTCCAGCAAAGAGAGGATAACACAAGGGTCTTCTAAAATAGCTCATAATGGGTAAACAATGGAACTGGAGCTCTAGTTTCCCTTTTCTTGTGGGGCTGCTTGGCTCATATGAAGTTACATGTCCATCCTCTTTAATTAATGCCATCTTTGCCCCACAGTGATTGCTCCAACTGCACCTTGTTTGTCACTGAGAGAGTCTCACGCTTGGGAAGTGCCTGATGATGTGATAGCAGAGCCTTTTTAATGAATGCCACTTAACGGGGTGAAGCAGTTTGGGCTAGGCATGATTAAGTTTGTGATCGAGAGCTTGACGAAGAATTTGATAGTTGATGTTGATTAAGAATATTGGATGGTAATTAATGCATAACTCCTGTCTTTTACGTGTCTGGAGAATCAAAGCAGCTGAGAGCAGCATGGGGAATTGCTGGCACTGCCAGCTCACATGGAGCTTTTAGCAATTTATCCCACTCCTAAATTGCCTGTGGACAGCAGCAGGAGAGGGGTCCATTGGTTGAGTCCATCTCTGTTAATTATCACAGGGACCAGAAATCCCAGGAGGGTGAGGCGGCTCAAACGTCTCCAGGATTCAATTTATTTCTTAAATAAATATTATAATGCAACACTTGAACAACTTCTGCTCTCTGTAATTTCTAGTACTGGCAGAGCAAAAGTTTGGGATCACAATGTGTCTCTTGTCACTTCCAGTTGGCACTTGAGGTCTGCAGTGTAATTAAACCTGAGTTCCTTCAGGATCTTCATTTAATTTTAGAGAGAGGACCTTGCTCCATATCCCTGGTATGGGTGAAAACAGCCCTTGGAGTTCAGAGGGTTTGGATAAGTCATTTTTGGGGTTTATTTTTGTTTGATCTTTTTAATTTAAAACATATCCTAGTCTTATTTCCACCACAGAAGAAAAGGAGTAACAGGATGAGATCTACAGAAATACTGAACAGACTTCAGGTGACTGTTTGCCCAAAGAGTGTAGGTTTAAAATAGTGTAATTTAAGTATTATTTGAAAAAGAAGCAGACTTCCATTGTAAGAGAAATTATGGCAGTCCAGATTCTTGTTTTTAGGCTAAATGAAACCAAATCTGAAATTACTCTTAACAGAGTTCTCCACATGGCTGCAGAACCTTCATATTTTTTCCTCTAGATAAATTAAAAATACAAAGCCTTATTATGTGTTGCGCTAAAGAGGAATGAAAACAATATTTTATGCAAATGTAAAGCTGACATAATTGAAGTGAAATAACTACAGACATTAATTTTACTCTGATTTAATTTCACAGAAATCACACTTATCAAAACCATACATTTTGAAACGATGAACCTCTTCTATCAAGTTAAAAATGAACAGCTTTTACATAGCACTAAGGCACTTATTTGGCTCCAAGGCAAGAGTTCATAGCTGAAGAGAGGAGAAAACAATGTATTTTTAAAATCAGAAGCTTGTAGGGATTTTTGTGGAGAGGGGAATGAGTCCATAGTTGGATTTTTTATGGAGAAGGGAATGAATATGTAGAAATGTGTTAAAGCACCCTGTGAGCACAGTGCCTGCTGGCTTAGCCCATGCCCAAGGAACAGTTTGGTGAGGTGAGCTGGGGGCAAATGATCCCAAATCTCCTCTAAAATAACACTGGGATGATGTAATTATTGAACCATGGAATGGTTTGGGTTGGAAGGGACCATAAAGACCATCTTGTTCCACTCATATGGTTGAGAACACCTAAACTAGACCAGGTAATGGGATCATCCCTGGTGTTTGTTCCACAGCCAAGGAGGATGGTGCTGGTCTGCCAGGCATGAGGGCAGCTCCATTCCCTGTGCTGGAAATCAGCAGGATTGGGAGATGGGTGCTCAGAGAGCTCACCCTCTCTCTGGGGAGTCCAAATCCATCACCTCTGTCTCCAACAGTGAAAGGTGAAAATGAAGCTGTGGCCTGGCTGCTCGCATGGGGAAGGGACATGGAGTGGTTCCCAGTGGTTCCCAGTGGTTCCCAGTGGTTCCCAGTGGTTCCCAGTGGTTCCCAGTGGTTCCCAGTGGTTCCCAGTTGCTATTCTGCCCTGCCAAGGCACAGCCAGGCTCTCCTGGCACGCAGCCTCCCAGTGCCCTGCCCCGGGTCTGTGCTGCTGCCTTCTCTCTGCTGCTGTTTGGGGATGTTACAGCAGTGTGAGAATTGATGTGGCATCTTGAATGCATAAAGAGTTCTTGAGACACATCCAAAGATAATTTTCCTGAGCCTGCTTTGGGGCTGGCTTTGGCTGTTGGCACAGAAGATGTCCCCAGCATGACTCGTGTCATGCTGGGCTTAGCGTGACTCGTGTGGAAGGGCAGGGAGGGATGTTTGACAAGGGCCTGGAGTGACAGGACACAGGGAATGGCTTCCCACTGACAGACGGCAGGCACGGATGGGGTTTTGGAAGGAATTGTTCCCTGTGAGGGTGATGAGGGGTTGGAATTCCCAGAGAAGTTGTGGTTGCCCTTAGAAGTGTCCAAGGCCAGGTTGGACGGGGCTTGAAGCACCCTCGGGTAGTGGAAGGTGTCCCTGCCCATGGTGGGGGAAATGGGATGGGCTTTAAGGTCCTCCCAACCCAAACCAGTGAGGATTCTTTAGAGAGAGATTTTCAGAGAAGGTAAAAGTCAAAATGCCCTGGAGTTCTCCACTGGCGAGGTTTTGTACCTCTGCACCTTTGACATTGCAAACAAAATTTCTCTTAAATCTTTGAGTCTCTAATTCTATATTTTTTTTCCCCCTCTGGATGATAAGGACTGTAAAACCACCATGTAAAGTACATAAAATATCAGAGCAGTATTAGCCCCCCATAAGGGCAGCCTTGATGCTGATGGATCGTATGATCCTTGCTCTGATTTTCTCATATTTGTCTACAACCAGTGTACATATGGAACCTTTGAAAGGAGATGAGGACCAAAAACATTGTGCAAGTTGATTGAGTAGAAGTTCAGCTTTTTGAGGCTTTCATATATTCCTGACTACTCTGAAACATCAAGTGTTGGAAGTACAAGATTGGAGCTTTTGTGGCCTAATCAACAGCTGTGTATTCCCCCTCCCCTTATTTTCCTCTCTCCCTTTAGACTTATGAATTAGTTTTCCCCTTCAGCAGATTGTTTTTTCTTTATCTTTCCTACTTAGATACTGTAAAAAGTAATTAAGATAATCTTATCAAAGGAACATGAAACAGAAATTTAACTGATTAAATTTCAGACCAATTAGTCATACAGACGCCTTTGTGTAGACCTTCTGTGGATTTTGCATCGCTTGTACTTTCCATTTCCTATTTTACAACTGCATGAAGTTAGGAAATTGCATTCCATGGAGATGGTAATTAACTTTGGTAATTAAAATACCACCTTCGTAGCAGATAACCAGTCAGCTTCAGGTCAATGACAATTTTTGATGTGACACATTTAATCTTACGGAAGATTGAAATGTAAGAAATTACAGGAGCAATTTTTTGGGGGAAGGAGAGGGGGTTGTTGTGTCTCTTCATGACAAAGTACCCTACAACTTCACCAAGATGGTAGGACAGGGGAAAGGGGGAGTTGAATTTCTGTCTAAGATTTAATATTAGATAGATCTAGAATATTGTATTTTAGTCTGCCAAAAGGGGGGTCGGGCTCTGCTCCCAGAAACAGGGACAGGAGGAGAGGGAGCAGCCTCAGGCTGGGCTGGGGAGGGCCAGGTTGGACATCAGCAGGAATTTCCCCATGGAAAGGGTCTCAGGCCTTGGCACTGCCCAGGGAAGTTTGGAGTGCCCATCCCTGGAGTGTCCCAGGAAGGGTTGGAGGTGGCACTTGGTGCTCTGAGCTGGGGACAAGGTGGGGATCAAGCACAGCTTGGACTCGATGGTCTTGGAGATCTTCCCCAACCTAAGAAGTTCCTGTTCCAACACCACAAATATTGCAGCGTGAAAGAAATACTTGTCCCAGTATGGGGAAGTGGTAAAAAAAAAATCAGAGTGAAATAAAGTGGCAAAAAAATCGGAAAAAATCTATCCAACTCCACGATACAGAGGCTTTTTGTCAGCAAGCACAGAAAAATGGTGAGGAGGGCTGAAGGATGTGCTGAACATTAAAATCATCATAGATCTGGAGTTATTTGGAAGTCAGACTAAAACTTTTCCTATAAAAATTGCAATTAAATGTTTTCACAGATGTCATTATTTTCTACAGATGTCTGCTCACTCTCTAACTTTAGAGCCTCCTTTGAAATAAAAGAGAGATTAGTAATGAGATGAAAGTTGACTTTAAAATAAAAGGAAGATTAGTAATGAGATGAAAGTTGGCTTTAACTAAAAAGAAATTAGGCCCTTAAAAGGAGATTATTAATTACAGCTGTCTTCAAATAAGACAGAAACAAGCCTTGAGGAAGCAGATTATCAGTGTTTGTAATAACTGAGCCCAAGGTATGTGCACAAAGCATTCAAAGCCCTGAAAACCAAGTGTTAGAAGAGCAGGTGTGGGGATGCAGCTGGGGAATAATCCTCTTAACCTCATCAATACTCACCCTGGGCACAAATAAGAGCTGGGAGGAGAGAAGCCAGTGTTGCCAATGTCAGTGGAACAAAAGGAGATCAGAACCACTGGAGCTGGGAGTTGGCTGTGCCCAGTGTGAGCAGCTCTGCTCCCAGAATTTACTGAGAGATTCACTGGAATCTCTTGATTAGGGCAGAATAAGAAATGAGCAGATTATTCAATATTTTAAGGGACAAAATGTTTAGACCGTGCTTCAGAGCTCTTTTATCAGTGCTAAATCAGCAGGGACTGGAAGTTCAGAGTGTGATTTGTCATCCAGGAGTGGCTGAGTGGAATTCTATCCCTGCCCGGTGCCTGGGATAGGCACCCAGGAAAAACATGGCTTGGAAGGAAACTGGATTTAGTCCCTGGTGGAGCAGTGTGTCCTCATCAGCAGGACCCTTTGGGGCAGGGTGGGAAGAGCAGCTGGATGGTGCACAGCATCCTGGGGATCTGGGCTCTCATGCCAGGCCCTGTCCTGGCTGGATGCACCCCTGGATCTCTGCAGGCAGCACATCCTCATCCCACTCTGGATCTGGCACTGCAGGGCCAGCCCAGTCAAACAAATCCATTTTTCAGCTGATGTCCCTAAATATAGAACACTGCTGGGCTTCTGCCAGTTTCTTCCCTCCAAGCCCAAATAATTTTTTTTTCTTAATCTTTGCTAACAAATTACTTCACCTCCAGAAAGAAATACCATTTTCTGACTCCACTGGAGGAGAGCTGTCAATGACACTTATTCCCATCTGCTTTTCATCTCCCTTCAAACGCTCACGACCTGTTTAAGTGGGACATATTAATCGGAGTAACTCCTCACTGGGTTTTTTTGAACCTTGGGTCCCTGCTGTGAGGAGCCCTCTCTGGAAGGGGGGTTACCTGCCCCCAGGTGTTTGGGGAAAGAAGCTTCAGTTGGAAACCCTGCCTGCTCTGGCAAAAGGAGTCAGACTTCAAAGGCAGCTGCTGCTTGATTTATGTTCAGAGCTGAGCTTTCTCTTGTTGATGACCCAGAGGAGTTCCTGGCCATCCCTAGAGGGGAGGGTAAAATCCCAAGTTGGGAAAACCTGGAAGGACACACTTCTAGCTCATCTTTCCCCCTTTTAAAGGTGCTTTCTTTGAAAGAAAGGTGTGGGATTGCATGGACAGTGCTTTCATCCACTTCTCTGCCGAGTTCTGCTCTGCACAAAAGTTATCTGTTATGAAAAATAGGGAAGGAAATTGCGATTAGTGACAAGATGAATGAGGGATTTGACTCGTGCTTATTACCCAGACAGGGTTCAAGGTAAATGACGTAGCCCGAGACAAGGAGAAAAGTTAGGCTGAATACAAGTCATTGTGACAAAATCAAGAGGTTTTAGAAAATTATTAAACCTTTCTGCAAGTGGAACTTCGGGGCTGTCACAGTGAATATTAATGTCTCCCATAAAAGAGGTTTTTGTTCGTCAAGTCCAAGATCATACAATCAGCAGAAATTCAAAATTAATCTTTATAGTATGATAAAGGACCAAGGGAAGATAAAAGAAGGGATGTATCTGAAGGGAAAAGTCAGCCAGGGAAATAATGCTATCATATAGAAATATTCAAATATCTATGGCCTCTCCTGAAATCTGCTCTCTGTGTAAAGCAATGTTTTACTTACCAGGACTGGGAGGAGGTTTATGATTTTTATTTGATGAATGGGAAGTGCATGGAATCCTTAATGATGATTTCCCTTTTTTTTCTTTGCATGTGGCCTTGACCCACAGTAGAGAGTTTGCAAATCTCAAAAGTTATGCAGTGTGATTTGGGGGGTACCATACTGACAATAATGAAGTAATTGGGGATGATTTCAAAGTGAAACTGGAAGGCCCAGAGCCCAAATAAAACATTGAGTAACATCAGACACCTCACAGTGATGTTCTCCTGGCTTGGTACTCTCTCAACTATCACCAAACCACCCTGGGCACTTTTATAGTCCTTTGTGGGGGTCTTTTGCCTTTCTTTCTGGGTCCAAACCCCCCAGCTGACTTCTGATCTTTCTGGCTTTGTGCCTAGAAATGTCCATCCTGGTGCCATTATGTGCCATCACATCCTGGTCTGATGGTCCCTGTTTTGGTGTGGAAATTTCCATATCCCAGATGAGTTTCAGCATCCTCAGCAGACAGCAGCAATGCCTTGATCTCAGAGTTTTATTTTTTCAAACCTATCCAAGCTCCTCTGATGGGAAGGAAGATGCCCAGAACAATTGGCACCAATAAATATCAGCATAGCAGGGTGAGGTGGATCCTGATGATCAGCATCTCCTGCAAACAGCAAATATATTTGTTCTTAATTCTGTGTTTGAGCTCTCAAGCTGGGTAACACCACAACAGATTAATTATTTGCGGTGCTGGGTGATCAATCCCTTCCAGCCTGGCCTGACAAGGAGGGGAGGGAGTTTGAGCAGTGGAGTAGAGCTCCCAGAAACAATCCGTTCTGTACCATTTAATTTGGTAATAACCAGTAATTTACAGCTGGGCTCTATTGCCTTAATAGGAATCCTAATGAAATGGAGACTCTTCTGGCTGAATTTAGGAAGGTCACTGCTGAGAGTTTTGCTATCAAGTGCCTACTCTGTGTTTTTGGCGGGGATAAGATGATGCTAATAAACTTAGGATGGACTTTTTATTAGTCTGGTCTGAAGTTCAAACTAATGTAGGTTGTACTTCATATATTGCTTACAAAGCTTCTGGACAAACCCTCCTGTGTAGATGTAGAATGTTTTGACTCATGTTGTGATGAAACCAGCCTGGATGAATCCTGGCTACAGATTGCACTGCAATGATGAACTGAATCTGGCCTTGTGGTTTTGGTTTTTTTTTCCTACTTTTTTGCACTGGCTGAAAATTCATCCTGAATTAATGTTTTGTTGTAACTGAGGCAGAGATCAGTAGTAAGAAACCTCCTTTCACACTATAATGTTTTCATATTTGAACTTCAGCATTTTTTTTTCCTACTTGGCAACCTGATCATTTTTAAAATGTAACCAGTTTTGCTTCCCCAGCTACTTGATCTTAGGGCTCTTCCAAAATCTAATGGGGTGTTTTGAGGTTTCAGGAGCAAATGGAGAGACCTTAGAAATACCTACTCACTCCATCACCTGTAGAGCTGAAAACATTAACATGCTAAAAGCAAAGTATTGTTCTTGATTTGTAATGAAGTTTTTGTGGGTAAAACATAAAAAATCAGGAAAAACTCCAATTCTGTGGCGTTATAGTTGTGTTTCCAACCAAAAGCAACTGGGTAACTTAGAATAAAATTACCTTGCCCTCCTCCATTTTACTGTAAAACACGAGTAAGTCTCGGAGGAGTCCCATCTGACAGTGAGAGCACTCTCCGTGTGCTTCCAGAAAATCACTCACGGGAGCCTTTGGTGGCTGCGGCCTCCGGGAGAAGGCCGGGAGTGAAGCTGCTGGATTGCATCCATTCCACAGCAGATCCCAAGGGGAAGCCTTGGGGAGAGTCTGTTTGGGGAAGTGGTGGATGAGGAGAATGTCATTATCCCTGCCCATGGGAGGTGGGAGAGCAAAGAGCTCAGAGCTGCGTGCGAGGCCTCGGGACCAGCAAGGCCGCCAAGGACAAGGCCGCGCTTTGTTCTCCTCAGACAATTCCTCATATCCGGGTTTTTTGAAGGGACCACTAGGTGCAGGAAGGATTATTTACTGGAGCAGTGATAATCCAGCAGGATGTGTGTTTAATGAAGGGTGTTTCTCTGTGTGGAACTGGGGGCTCGTGGGTTATTCAGTGTGGCACAGGCCGCGTGTGGTAGCGGAATGAGCTGCGCATCCCTTGGGACGGGATGTTCAGCCAACCTTTGCTTCTCCCTCAAAAAGTCTCTCGAGTAGACACATAATTGAGATGTGCACATCTCTAATGTAAGCAGCAAAACCACTTTTAGTGTAGCTCTGTCTTCATGGAGATGAAAATCCCAGCCCATGTACACAAATTTCTGTGCATAGATGAGACCCAAGCCTGCTGGGAAGTGAGTATATTTGCTTGGCATTTCTTCTTTGGAGTTTTGTTCAGACCTCTTAAATCTAATATTTTACAATCAACCATTTTTGTTAAATACTTGGTGAAAATTTGAGATGCTGGTGTGTCTAAGTGCCAGAGCTGATCTAGCGATTTGGCTGTTGGTCCTTCCTGAAACAATTCCCATGTGAAAATGAGCACAGAAGGGTCAATGAATCAATATGAGAATGATCATATGAGATTCCTTGCATTTTTTTTTTTTTGAGACCTGGAGATCTCATGCCTCTTATATTCTGGCCAGACTTCCAGAAAAATTGTGTGCTGTGGGTGTAAGAAGGAAAAAAAAAAAAAGAGTTTGTAGTGAAAATGCCAGGAAAATCAGGGATGTAAGAACGAAGTGCCCACCATGGCAGGACTGTCATGTAGGGCAGAGATAGGTGAAGTCCAGATGGTTTAGGATGTAACAAATCCAGCATCAATTTCATGCTGCTTTCCACAGCAAAAATAGCCCAGCTGTTTCTCTTTAGATTTTGCACAGATTTCAGCCATAAACTTGGTTGAAATCCTTCTGAAAAATCAAACACAGGAATAGTCAGTGTGCTGGGAGTGACTGCCTCATGTCATTGTTGTTTATGAATATGAAACCCGTGCAGTAATGGTGCAAACAAGAGATCTACCTGAGTTAACTGCAAGGAGGCATTGGATGAGTGACATGGGAGAGACTCATGCAGAATCTGGAGAGAAATGTGTAACTTTTAATGTAGATTTTTATGAATTCCTGAGCGTCTTCCTTACTGATGAGAACTGAGGGCTGTTGTCCCCTCCCAGTTCCAAGTCCTGTGTACCCATGAGTGAGCTCTTTTCAAGCAGATTAGTGAAAGTCTTGCAGCCCTGAATATCACGGGTCAGGAGCACAGCAGATGCTGTGATGTTCAGATATGTTCCAATATAGTCACTTTTAATGACATTTGAAAGAGATAAGTGGTCTGAGGACACGATGGGGTGACATATGGCACAGCAGATATGGGTTTACCTCCCACAGCTTGTCTTCGTCTTTGACCTGAGCAGAGGAGAAGGGAACCTGCCTGGGAGGAATATTTGAGTCTGGCTTTTTGCATTTTTATTTCATCTGGGGATAGTGTTTTCTTAGAGTGCTGATCCCTGCTGAAAATTAATCTTTTTTTTTTAAATGTCATTGGAGCAACAGT
Source organism: Loriotus luctuosus (assembly GCA_035582745.1). Lineage (NCBI taxonomy): Eukaryota > Metazoa > Chordata > Aves > Passeriformes > Thraupidae > Loriotus > Loriotus luctuosus. The sequence continues at coordinate 1,968,973 of JAWWEY010000029.1, read as the reverse complement.
GTGGGGAATAAACCTTGGGGTGTGAAAGGCTCAGCACCAGACCTTATCTGAAGGTTTGAATCCAAACTCTGCCCAGAACATGAGTGGATTTGAAGGCAAGAAGCACTGCCAGTGTTTGTTTTTTTGTCTCTGATACAATAAAAAATGGAAGCTATGAGGAAATTTTATCAGGTATCTTTATTGATATATGGAATCAGAGAATCACAGAATGGTTTCAGTTGGAATAATCAGAAAATCCCAGAATGGTTTGGGTTGGAGAGGACCTTAATTCCCATCCCATCCCACCCCCCTGCCATGGGCAGGGACACCTTCCACTGTCCCAGGCTGCTCCAATCCCTGTCCAACCTGGCCTTGAGCACTTCCAGGGATGGAACCTTTAAAGTTCAGCTAGCCCAACCTCCAGTATTAATATCATTATCCAATTATGAACTCATTTTCATGAAGTAATGGAAGATGGAAACTGGAGGTGGTACCTTAGAGATCCTAATTACAACTGAGTCTCTGTTGAGGACTGTGTGCTGCTCTGTGTGTGGAAGGGGGATCACGAGGATTCTGGCTCCTGGCAAAAATATCACGGCTGAAGAATGGAATCCTGACGAAGACATAAATTCTGGAGGCTTTTACTTTCTCAGTGATAACCTGTAAACACGTATGAAAACTGTGTCTGTGTATACATTTCCAAAATTGGCCTTTCCCCCCCCACATCTTTTTCCATTATAAAAAGCTGTAAAGAGCTGATGGAAAAGCTGGATGACAGCAAATAACCAATTCTCAATATCACTTTATGTTGCTGTAACACCCAGACGCCAAAGGAGCTGTATAAACACCTCAGAAAGCACAATCTGTCTTGAACAGCTTACAAGTAAAAGGGGATTTTTTTTCGAAGACATAAAAGGTAAATTGGTGTTCTGCTCTTACTGAAAATCACTGAGCGCCTCGATTGTTGAAAATCCCACCCAAAGCCCCTCTCGCTTCATGTGAAACAACTGAAACGTGCAGTAAAAGATCTGACAGCTCCTTTTCCCCAACTGTTTTCTTTATAAGTCACTAATCTGCCTTCTTAAAGATTATATGTGATACTGAAAACATATTAGTGGGTGGGTCACAGACCAGAGGACTCGTAAAAAAAAGAAGGAAAAGGGGAAAAGGCTGCGGCCGGCTGGTTTCCATCTCCTCCCTGGCTGAATGAAGAAAGATGTTTTTCTCCCCACTGCTCCTCTATCTCCCTCCTTTCCATTTTCTGCATTATGTTTCCTCCTCCAGACTGTGCCAGTGGAGCTGAATGCTGATGAGACCATCGGCAGCCTGTCCCCAGACAGAACTTTTTAAGGTCATTTCTCCTGGTTCTCAATTGCTTGACCCGCTCATTTCTCTTCCCCAACCATGGGAGGCTGCCCAATTACACACTGTTATTTTTATGATACTTGCTTGTCCTTCCCAGCCTTAATCTTCCTTTATTGCCAGGAACACTCACAGTCTCTGTAGTCCAGTTAGAGCTAAAGTTGGTAAGAGAGAGGTTTTAAATTGACAGTTTCAAATGAACAGTCAGGAGCTGGAGGAGGTTTTCTGTGGTGAAAGCGAGTGAGGAGCTGCTCCCTGTGCAAGTGAACACAGCTGGCACAGCTGGAGGATTCCTTGGGATGAGAGTGACCTTTGGAAGGGAGGGTTGCACGTACCTGCATGTAGCTGTCAGCCTGGGCAGGGTTGTGTTGGTTTTATAATGCTGCAGCTGTGTGTTCAAGGAATATTTCTAAGGTTCAGCCTCTCGTTTTCTTGTTCTTCATTGCAGAAAAAGTCTGGTGTTTGCTAGTGTGTGTTGTTCATCTTATTCCAAATTCTACAGCCCTTCTGGACACAGTCACTCGCTGAAGTTCATCAATTATTTATTGTCTGGCTGGTCACAGGGATTGTGCTGTGGTCACTTGGAAGAAGAGGTGGAGGCAGAGATGGCAGCTCTGAGCATTGAAACATGAGCTCTGTTATCCTCTGACGTGGGAGGTCCACACTCTGTGAAACAGCATCATAAACTGCTGAAATCAATTCCCTCAGATCAAATTCACTTCCTTGCTCCAGCAAGGACAAGCTCAACATCAATAAAAGGAAATTGCTCTGAGAGACAATCTGCAAGTTATCTGTGTGGATGTGTTAGTGTTCTGCAGGGTGAGATTGGACCTTAGGATGAAATTCTTCCCTGTGAGGGTGGAGAGGGACTGGGATAGAATTCCCAGAGCAACTGGGGCTGCCCTGGATCCCTGGCAGTGCCCAAGGCCGGGGTGGGCAGGGCTTGGAGCACCCTGGGGTAGTGGAAGGGGTCCCTGCCATGGCAACGTGGCACTGTATGAGCTTTAAGGTCCCTTGATCCCAAACTATTTTGCCATTCTGTGAGTTCCCCATGTGCAGTGATGCCACTTCAGCCCCATTTCCCATTTGCTCATCTCCCAATTAGCCCTCACTGCAGCTCCTGCTGGATTTCACAGCCCTTCCAAAGGGCAGCCAAGCTCCAAATCCCCCCAGGGCTCCGTGGAGGCAGGAGGATGAAATTCCTCCAAGGCCTGGCTGGCCTGGTCCCAGCAGAGCTGCAGGATTGGTGGAATTGGCCCCAGCTCTGTGTTTCAAAGCTTTCAGCAAACAGGAATGTGAATGAATCAGACTTTAAGTATTTACAATTCTCAAATGCCTGAGAAGCTTTTTAAAGGTCAATCTAATTAAGACAAAGTTTGTTTGTACCGATATAAAGTAGATACTATTATTGGAAATTCATTCCAAGGCAATATATGGCATTTTACTTACAGTTTAATTTTTAGTTTTCCATTCTTAATTTGGAAAGAGCAGAAATGATCTTTTGGTTCCATAATGTCTTACTTAAAATGACATTTTAATCTATAATGATTTTTTTTGCTACAATTAAAAAGAGATTCTTTCTTCCTGATGCAAAATAATTAATCAAAGTTTTTGCATAAGTAGGATTCTTTTGTATTGGAAATAAAATTGCCCAGACTCATAGCAGCCACATTATTTAGTGGGTCTGGTTTTGATTGCCATCTTATGGGAACAAAAGCCTTTCTTCTATAATTTAAGGATGCATTTAAATTCAGTTTGAAAGACTGAATTTCATGATGTGTTGCCCTTAAAGGCTATAAAAACTGAGATCTATTTGTGTGTCTCCATAAGAATATCCAAGTGAGAAGTAAATCAGTTTTTCTTTGAGTTTCTTTTCATATTTGAGTAGTTCTGCCCTTGTGTCTCCTTCAGACAACCCTGCTGTCCCAAACTTTGTCCAAGTGAGGGAAACTTAGACCTTCCAGTTCTTAGCAGGCTAAACTTCGTAATTTTTAGAAGATGTGAAATGAGGGAAGGGGCCAGGGAGGAGATAATCAGTATTATTCCATGGACTGCTTCCTTTTTAGTGGTTGTCTTGTAATCCAAAAGCTCAGAGCCAAGTGTTCAAAACACAAGTGGGTTTTGTGCTCTGCTTTAGTGGGCAAGGGGGAAACTGGGGCAAAATATTTACACTTAAAAAAACCCAAACCCAACCCTCTCCAGTTGAGTGCTGTTGCCAGGATTGTCACGTTTACAGTGTGGGGAAATGCTTCACTCTCTCCTACACAGGAGGACCTGCTGCCTCCTCATAAATCATAAAAAAATCATGGAATGGCCCAGGGTTGGAAGGGACATCCAAGGTCCTGCAGTTCCAACCCCCCAACTGCCCATTTGTGTTACGTGCTCTACTCTAAGAATTTGATGTATGGACTCTCTAAGTTTATTGCTATTTGCAAGCCCATGTTCAGTGATTCCATAGATTTTAAAAACAACAATAATAAAAAAGTTCTCCTTTAAAGTGCTCTAAGACTTGGAGGAGATGTCAGATATTTTCCTGTCAGTGTTTCATCCCTGTGAGCTGCGGGCAGAGCCGAAGTGACTCAAATCACCCAAGCAGCAGCAGAACTCTCAGATTCCAGATCTGCTCTATCCCACAGCGTTACAGAGCAGATAAAGATTACACAGAGCAGATAAAGATCCCCCTGATAGCTGCGTTATCTGATAGGCACCAAATGGGGCTGCTGCCCTTATCAGAGCATCAGGGACACCAGCGCGTTGAGAGGAACACAAAGGACACTAATGGGACGCTGAGTGTCTGTTCAAAGCTGTCCTGCTGTGTTTGCAGAGGTCTGAGGTGAGGGTTTTGCTCACATTTCCACTCCAGGACCAGCTGGGATCCCGTGCAGCTCGGAGAAGGGAGAATTAAACCCACAGCACCTTGCTGAATGAACGAACACCCAGTGTAAGGAGCTCCACGTAAATCTGGCTCCTGTGAATCATCAGATGCAAAAATAGGTCATAAATAATCATAGGGGAGCTCAGCACTATTGCCTTTGTTAGTTTCTGTAGGTGCTGAAAGAACATAAGTGCTGGGTGGATTGTCGTACTGGAGTAAAGGGGCTGTTGAAAGGCTCTTTGTCGTTTGTAACTTGTTTGTTGTTAATTTACTTCATTTCAACACAGCAAGACGTGAGGGAGGTTTGTAAGAAAATTTCTGTGTGTCTGCTGTCCCGGAGGGTTCTTGGACAGGGGTTGGAGTGGGAATAGCCCCAGTGCTGGCATTTGCAGCAGCAGGTTTTGTCCACCTGCTGCTACCAAGCTTCCTCTTGAGAGACTGACCATGGCACACAATCCAAAATCTCTTCCTGACATCCCAAATTCCATCTCCTGCAGTGAAGGGAAGTCTGGGAGCAGAATATGCTCCCTGCAATGGTTCTGGAGAGGAGGAAGAGGCTTGTGAAGGCTCTGGGAAGACCTTGAGAGTGTTTTCCAGTGCCTAAAGGGGCTCCAGGAGAGCTGGGGAGGGACTGGGGACAAGGGATGCAGGGACAGGGCGCAGGGGGGATGGCTTCCACTGCCAGAGGGCAGGGATGGATGGGAGATTGGGATGGAATTCCCAGAGCAGCTGCAGCTGCCTCTGGATCCTTGTAAGTGTCCCAGGCCAGGTTGGACATTGGGGCTTGGAACACCCTGGAGCAGTGGAAGGTGTCCCTGCCATGGCAGGGGTGGAATGAGATGAGCTTCAAGGTCCCTTCCAGCATTCTGTGATTCTGGTTCAGATAAACCATTCCTGTCTGAAGCATTTCCACATAATGATGTTAATTACCCAAACAAGAACATGAGTTGGAAACCCTTAATGTTCAAAAGAAGCATCAGAAGATCTGTGCTAATTTCTGTCAGTATTCTGATTTTCTGATTGAGTGCACAGAAAGGAAGGAATTGTTTTCCTGTAGCAGGGCCCTGGTTTCCAAAACACTCTGCAGCAGGGACGATGACAGGAATTGCTTTTGAGTTGTTCTGGTAATAATGACTGGAGATCAAATTATAATAAGGTCAATCTCTCAAACGTTTCACTTTAAAAAAATCAAAATGAAATCCACTTTTCTCTTTGGACATACGTTTCAGCTCTGTGGCATGGCATTTATGTGGAAAATGATACAAGGTAAGACATGGAGTGCTGTTTAGAGGAAACATTGGAGATTATAAATAGATTAAAGATTCATCTGACAGAGGAAATTTTCAGTGCACATTTCAAACTGGATGTGGCTTTTTGCCAGGCTGCCTAATGCTCTCTGAGCAATTGCAGGGTCAACTGACGGACAGCTCCACCTGGATTTTTAGAGTTTATACTCAAGATGTTACTGGAGGCTTCTTAGACTTGGAGCAAAGAAAAAACTGGAAGTTAGCAGTGACTTTGAACAATTGTTACCTATGCAAAAATACCTGGGTTTAGGAAGAAAAGTTACAGCAGTACCTCTGCCAGAGCCTGTAGCTGGAAAAGATGTGCCCCTTATCATGTCCTTACTCTAAAAGAGCTAAATTTTATTTCAGCTGGAGATTTGAGGGAGTTTTGAGCAAGCTGGCCTCATGGAAGGTGTGTGTAGATGTAATGGGTCTTACGGGTTTCCTCCTGTCTTCTTCATTTTTCTGCACAATTCTGTTTTCTTAGGGAAAAGACAAAAACCACATTTAAATGGTTTGGGGAATGTCAGCTGTGCTTTGAAATTTACATCTTTGTTTGTTTTTTGCATTCTGACTTTGCTTTCACCTTCTTACTGAAAATGAATATTATTGCCCTGGTTTGCTGTGCTGATTTATTCAGCCAATACAAACAACAGTTGTGTTACAGCAAGATTTTTACTAAGCTTAAATAATAATTCATTTGAAAATGATCAGAAATTTGTACCAACAGTTTCAGAAAGTACAAAACTCTATTTCCAGAAGTTTCTGATGGTATTTTAAACCGCAGTTGTAATGGTGTGATTGATGGCAATTACTTTAAGCTACTGAACTTGTTTTAGGGGACTGGTATTTACATGTGTTATATTTGTTATTTAGGATGTACTTTTTCATGCTGAGAGCCTTGCTTGTTTTTAGTGCTGGCTTTTAGGACTTTGGGATAAATTAAAATAACTGGATGACACCAGAAATGTTCAGAGGTGCTTCAGCACAGGGGAGGATGCTGTCAAGTTATTTTTGGGCTGTTCAGGTGCTTCTTGGGAGCTCACCGAGAGCCTAACAGCTTTGGAAAAAGTGAATTTGTTATTGAAACGTTTGCTTTGAACACCCAGACCGGGTGTCTGGCTCAGCTTGAGGAGAGGGCTCTTTTATATGAGTGGTGGGTTAAGAAATCCTGCACAGTCCAAGGCACAGGGTGTTTGCACAGGCTGATCAAACTGAAGGCTTAGAGAGGCTCTTAAACCACACACCTGCATCTTTGCAGTGATCTCGTCTGCATCTTTCATCCCAGGGAGTGGGGCCAAGTGCAGTTGCAAAGCTCCTAATTAGGGCTGCGTGAGAAGCGAGAGCGCGGCCACCCTCCCGTGCGCGGGGAGCGCTGGGTGCCGTGGAGGAACCTGCAGGAAAAACAGAGCATAAACAAAACTGCCAGTGAAAAGACACGGCCTTTGATACAATTCTGCATTGAAATTTACCTCGGATTAGAGTGTTTGAGGCTCAGCTGGCTGGAGCTCAGTGAAGGAGAGGTTTCTGTGATGTCTCAGCGCTAAGGAGCGCGGCTGTTCCCCCGCTGCTGTTCCTCTCTATCAGAGCTCTCTCTCAATTAAACTGTGCTCTGAGCCTTTCCAGGAGACACCAGCAAGGTCTCAGATTCCTCAGGAATAAACATAAACAGGGCTGATTTTCAAGCTGCTTTGTGGCCAGTGAACACTCAGCCAGCAGCTCTCTGGGGTGAGCAGAGCAGTCCCTCACTGGCCAAACACAATGTGGGGATTTCATTCATCAGCTTGATTTGAGCTCTCTGAAGTGCCCCAGGCTGCTGGATATTTCCATGAGCTGCAAGTTGTTGACTCCTCTTAGTGTCAACAAACAATTTCCATTTGAAATGTACCTTTTAGTGACAAATCAAATGATGTGCTATCAAAATAAGGGCTCCAAGAGAGAAGTCAAGTTCTTTGAATGAACTGCTCACAGTTAAGTCTCACTGGTTTGTTTCCAACACAGAACACTGTCTGTGTATGTCCACTTCTTCTTCAGCTCATTCCCACTTCCAGACTCTAACATTTGGAGTTTTCACGCCTGTTTTGCTGTTAAAATCATAAAATAAAATAATGTTGCTGGAGGGAATCTGGATGTCATCTGCTCCATCTTCCTGTTCCAAGCAGGACAGGTTGCTCAGACACTTTTCCATTTTGAGTTTTGAGCATCTTCAAGGACTCCACAACCTCTATGGACAACCCGCTGCAGGATTTTACCATCCACTGTGAAAAATAAAAATCAAAAGTAAACATATTAATCAGTCTAGTGCAGTAATTAATCAACCTTGGAGAGGATTCAGAGATTGGGATTGTTCAGGCTGGAGAAAAGAAGCTTCCATTAAGGAGTCAATGAATGCAGCTTTCCCAGGACTTTAAAGGAGGTGACAAAAAACCTGGAGAGAGACTTCATAAAGGCCTGGAGTGCCAGGACAAGGGGGAATGGCAGAGTTAGATGGGATATTGGGAAGAAATTCTTCCTGTGAGGGTGGTGAGGGGCTGGGATGGAATTCCCAGAGCAGCTGTGGCTGCCCCTGGATCCCTGGCAGTGCCCAAGGCCAGGCTGCATGGAGCTTGGAGCAGCCTGGGTCAGTGGAAGGTGGCACTGGGTGGGATTTGAAGACCCCAACTCGTTCCATGACACTCCCAGTAATATTCTTGTGCTCTTCAGTGTGAAGTGGAGTAAATTAGTATCAGGGTTAACGCATGGAGCAGTTGCCTCTGGTAGATTCTCAGAGCTGTTTTCCAAAAGATCATATTGGGGTATTTTGGATCATTTTGGTTTGCAGCAGAACAATCTGCTGTGGCACCTTTTAGCTGCTGTTTGCATTGAAGGAAACTTGTGGGTGTAAATATTTCTGTGTAACATGGCCAACCATGGGCAGCTCCAAAATCCTGTAATATCTGCTTAAATAACTTCCTATCATGAGATGTTGGAGCTCAAGTGAGATGTAATTAGATAGTGGTAATGAAAAACTGCTAGATTATCATTTGTGATATGGAATGAACAATTTTCAAAGTAACTCAAGCTTTTAGGAAGCTCAACTTCAATTTAAGACCTAATTATTTCCACAGTTATGAAAATTTTGCCCTTACACATTTTCCTGAAAACCAAAGCAAATAAGTTTCTTTCTTCTTGGCACTATTAATAAAAATTGTTTTATTCTTTAAAAGATTAAACAGTCTAGCTGCATTAATTAAGGTTTTCTGAGGTTTTTGCTTGGGTTATGCAATAGCCAGGAATTCCACAGCCCCTCCGACTATGGGCATCTCCTCAGCTGCTGTCTCAGGATGAAATGTTCTAAATAAAAAGTTGATTAAAGGCCAGAATGGACTAAAAAACTTCTGAAAGCCCCTGGATATTCCTGTGTCTGTAGATTACCCTCTGTTTGGGTTTTTTTGGGCCATGTCCTTATCCTGTAGAACATTTTTAGGCCCTTTTGAAAACATCAGCTTAGGGTGTGCTTGGTAAATTGAGAAAGAAATCGTTTTCTGAATCATCTTTTGGGGATTTTTTTCCCCCTGGAAGAAATAAAATAACAAAATTGGATTCCTTTACTGATCCTTGTCTTTAGGTGGATCTTGCTCTGTACATGGATCAATAAAAATGTCTTTAACAATGAGAGGATAAAGCTACAAGGGGCAGAAAAATGAGTCCATTCATCAAGGACAGCATGGAAGGAGGGCTGTTGTAAAGATGTTACAAATATTAATGTGTTGTGTTGCACTCCCAGGGCACTCAAGTCCCATTAGTGATAAATATTTCCAGTTTTAAATATCTCCAATTTTAGTAGCAGCGGAAGCTATTTTTATATCATAAAATGAATGTATGTTCAGAAATGTTCTCCATGTACTTGTCTCCCAAGAAGCATTTTTATATCCTGCTTCATCCATCCTTTCTGAGCACAGAACAGTTTAATTTGCAACCTGAAGTGTTAAGTTTTAATTTTTTCCCTTTGCTCAGTCTCCTACTTAGTCATACATAAATCAGACGAATTTGAAAGAACTGGTAAAGATGGCTGGATCCTTCTTGAGCTGTAATTTGGCTCCATGAATTATTAATTACCAGACCAGGATAGCACCAGCTTTTTCAGAAGTCACTTTAAATGTACAAGGCTCACCTTATCAGCCAAGATCTAAGCAGTGGCAGTAATGCAATTCTTCCCATTTAGCACTTTGTGGTACGTTGAGAAGGAATTGGATATTAGATCATTTAAACTCTCTGAAATACAACACAAAGCAAGGAAGTGGATTGGTTTTTTCTCCTTTTTTCTATTTTTTTTCTTCTTTTCCCCTGTGACAATTTCAAAGCAATGAATACACGTGGATTTCTCAGGGGCTTGGGCTGTTGGAGATGTTGAAGCTGCATCACTGCGAGGGAGACCAGCAGCTCAAAGAGCTTGAAAGGGAAGGGTTTTAACTGCTTGGGGTAGAAGAAGAGGAGGAATCTGTGGTGGCTTGAATTGAACTCAAATGGATGCAAGGTAGCATTGGCCAAATACAAAGGAAGCTGGGATCGTAAGTAAAATTTATTTCCTAAATAACAGAGCACTCCAGGTAATGATTGCAGCACCACTTCAACCAGGTTTTCATTTATGTGATGACCCTCGTCTTGTCCCCTAATTTAGCTTCTCTCTCCAAATAAAAACAGGTATTTTTGTCCCTTGTCTTAAATGATTTCATGTTTGACGTAGTCCTAAAGGTTCTTTTCACAACTTTGCCCTTCTCTGATTTAATCTGCCTTTGGCAATTGCAGAGTCGAGGGAGGCAGCTGATTTAATTGAATCCCATCTTGCAGAATTTAAGGGTGTGTAATGGAAAGTTGAAATATTTCAGGACTTTGCTAATTCTGAAATTTCACTGGAACATTTTTAGTATTTTGGCAATGCTGTTCTCCATCTCTGAAGATAAGTTATTAAAATAAGGAGTCTCTCTTGTGATATATCATCTATTTTTAAAGGTATTTTTAGACTTCTAAACAAATGAGGAGAGGGTGTGAAGGAAGTGATTAGATCTTATTTTGTATGGAAGTTTTTAGGAACCATTACACTGCAAAATTGATGTAAAGCAATATTTCAGGGAGAAATCCTAACGAGATTCTAATGTGAGCTGTACCTGAGATTGTTTCCCAGAACCGAGATAATCTCGCTGCTGTCACTGGGCTCTGATTTACAGAAGTCATTTTGCTCCCATCTGTTGATGTGCCAGACAAGGCAGGGTTAGGAACGAGCAGTTCAGTGACTCTGCTTGCAGGAAAGTAATTAGTCTTAAAAAAAGTCAGATTAAATGTGGCAATTTCCACCCTGGTTCTTTTTTGGTGCCCAAGGCGAGGAATTTGGTTGGTGACGCTGCAAAACAAGGTTAGAAACCTTCCCTTAATTTTCTTATTCCTTTTTGCTGTCATTTAACCTTAATTTTTGGCACAATATGAATGCCAATCACCAATTTCCAGAGGGAAGTTATTAATTATATTATCTTATCTCTGTGTGTTTGCATGAAGCCATGAATGCCAAGATTTAACAACTTGGTTTGGAGAAGTGCTTGTGAGGCCAGGGCTGGTGTGGGGAGCTGTCCCAGCTTTCCTATCTCTATTCCCTATTATTTGGGATAGTTAGTGAATTTTTAGAGTGATTTTGTTAAAGAAGACTCGTGGGAAGGTCTGGACGGGGGGCTGTGGTGGGAATTGTGCTGCTTGTGGGGTCACCTGAGTGCCAGGTGTAAAACAGGAGGGAGCAGAGCAGGGGGAGAGGCTGCCCAGTTTGTTTTGTTTGGAATGGGAATAACTGCATAATCATGCTGTGATGATGCTTAACATGTGAAAATAATCATGGCACTTCATCTCTGCCCTGAGGAGAAAGGGAGTGCACGAATCCCCCAGCCCTTCCCAGGATCCGTGCTCACACACAGCACCTTACCCAAGCTAATGTCACAAAAAACACTAAAATTTTTATTTCTGATTAACTTAAACTCATCTCCTTACTCATGTTTTGGCTGGGCTGTGCTAACTGGCATGAGAGCTCAGGGAGATGGAGAAGGGACTGGTCCTGCATGGGTTTGGAGTGGTGGGGCTGGGCAAGAGCTGGCCCTGGCAGCACCTGGGGCAGCAACCCTGGCCTGGGCATCACCAGGGCTGGAGCCTCCAAAACCTGAAAAAGCCTTTTTAAGGCAAGAAGGGCAGGGAGGAGATTAAAGATCTTTATTGGGAAACTGTAAAAATATGGTGTGGCAAAACCAGCCCAAAATGTGCCAAAATGCAAAGGAAGCTGCTCCTTGTGCCAACTCCGTGTGTCCCTGAGCCTTCTGCAGAGCCAGACCTACCAATAAATAACACCAAAGTTTAGGGGCTCTTAAAAGGATGAAAGCAAATTTGGGTGGGTTTTTCTCATCAGTTCTTTTAGGGGTGCAGTTTTTTCTCGTTGAAAAGCTGTGAATCTAAGGGATGATACTCCTCACATCCCGTGGGAGCTGTCTGGCTCTGGAGCAGAGGGCACTGCTGAGGGCTGGGCTTGGAGGTGCTGCTCTCCCAAGGCTTTTCTGGGGAGGGCTGGACAGACTGAGCAAGGGGAAACAGCCTCAAGTTGTGGCAGGGGAGGTTCAGGTTGGACGTTGGGAAAGATTTCACCACAGAAAGAGTGGTCAGACGTTGGGATGGGCTGCCCAGGGAAGTGGTGGCATCACCATCCGTGGAAAACGAGTGGATGTGGCACTGCCCAGTGTGGTTCAGTTAGCATGGGGCACTCAGAGGATGGATCTCATGGTCTTGGAGATCCTTTCCAACCTTACTGAGTCGGATTCTGCACATGGAGCTCAGCAGTGATGGAGCAAAGGCTCCTTTGATCAGCATGGGTTGGGTAAAAGGTGGCAGCTTTCCATGAGCTTTATCACATCCAGTGTTTGGCTGAGTTTTGAAGCTTTCCTGTAAAATCTGGCATCTGAGGGGTTTATAACCAAGTCTGGGAGCTGGGGGTGGAGCAGGGCAGTGAGAAGGGAGGAATGGGTGCTGGGGGGGTCACCAAGTGCATCTGCAAGCAAAAACATGACAAATAATTGTGCTTAGATGGATGTTAAACCCCACCAATCAAACATTTCAGGCGGGTCTTGCTGTAGTGTCAGGTTTGCACAGTCTTAATTCTGCATTAGGAGCAAGAAGTTCATATTTCAAGTGGCACAAAACATGACAAAACACTTATTGCTGGGAGTGGAAGTACAACAGGAAATATATGGCCATTATCCAGCTGCAAGTTTCTCCATTTAAATGCAAACAAAACAGGAAAATGAAATGCAATTTTTAGTTTAATCAACTTTCATGAGTCTTCTGGGAAGCCCAGAAGGATCTGAAAGGAGCCTCTGGGACCTGTTGGCTTTAAATATGAATTTTGGAGGCTGCTCGGTAATAGGGGGGTTATGCTGGGCTTGGCTTAAAAATTAAACTTTGCCAGTGACAGCTGGGCCTAACTGGGGGCAAAGCCAGTCAAATTAACTTTCATTTCAAAGAGGGATTAAGCCATTATTTTGCTAAAAATGTGTCTGATGTAACAGCTCTGTTCTACAAATAATAACAAATTTATCCACTGTAATTGCACTTGTTCTCTTTATTTTAGTACAGGAGAGATGATAAAAACACACAAGTGGCTCCAATACTGGAGAATTCCCCTGCAGGAGACCTTGCAAAAAGTTAAACCCCATGAAAATGCCTCTTGTTATTCTGCCCTTAAAAATCATTAAAGGTGGAAGGGATTAATAATTATTTAAGTATTTGATATCACCACACCAAATACCTGAGAGAGCTGTTGCAGCCATAAGAAAATAGAAAATGTGTGTGTTACAATAATTAAAAAAAATAAATGTAAGAACTGAGGGGTGCAAGAAGCCGAGTGAACTGGATTTTTTATTTTTTCCAGTCACTGGGGCGTTTCTGCATCGATGTCCTCAGTGTTAGGTTTCTCTGGAGACCAATTACAAAGGTTCACAAGGTTGTTTTTATTTTCCTTGCTCTTGATGTCTTTTTAATGAGGCCTCCCAGTAAACAGCAAGCATTATGCTTTCCTGTTGGATTCCTGTCTGCCGCCTCGAAACATTTATTACTAATACATGTGGGAAATGATGTATAAATTAAATATTAGGAAAATGTACTTTTAAAAAACAGAAGTACTTGGGGGGGGATAGCTTGTAATTGTCATTGGAGGAGTGGGAGAGGAAGTCGTGCCAATATTTTGCTAATGGAAGCAGAGTGAAAGGGACTGTTAAAGCATCCTTGTGGTTTTAGGTAATAAATAGAGCTGATAGATGCATGGAGCTCTCAGTGCTCGTCTCTGGGCTTGTGGGTTGGTGTGAGAGAATCTGAAGGATGGAATAAAAATTTTAAAAGGCTGTTCTGCTCTGCTCCAGCCCTGCCACATCCTGGTGCCCACGGCATCCCCTCGGCTCGTTCCTGCCAGCACCAGCTCCTGCCCTGCACCTCCCTCTGCTGCTCCACCTCTTCAGCCACTGGATTCTCCAGATTCAAAATATTCTCTAATCACCAACACCAGCTAATCAAGCTTAAAAACCAAATTATTGGGAGTGATAGAGCCCTGTGTGGAGTCTGCAGCACGCTGAACGCTCTGTTGGGACTCTGCCTGCTGCAATATTGCTGCCTTAGAAACACCCAAGTCAAGTACAAATTCCATAATTTTTCAAAGATGTTGAATCTCTGAATTTTAGCTGGCTGCTCAGTTCCTATATTGGCAAAGGCTGCTTGCTTTAAATCCTGACTTTAAATCCCTGCTGAGAGACAAGGCTGTTTTCAGCAGGGTTTGGAGAACCTGTCCTGCTCTTCCATGCTCTGGTGCCAGACTGGCAGCGAGGTTTGTGGTGAGCAGATGCAAATCTGCGTTTGGTTTGGGGTTTTTTGGTGTTTGGTTGGGTTTTTTGGAGGGGTGGGGTATATTGGGGTTTTTTTGGCAGAACTCCTGGCATTTTCTCTTCTCCAGGTGGGCTGCTGTGTGTGATGTCTGATGATACCCAGGGGCTGCATCTCACCCGTCCTCCTTTCACACCTTTCACATCTCTGGTAGTTTTTGTGGGGTGAAATAGATGAGTACATTGGTAAAGCTTCTCTGTGTGTGTGTGGATATGTTCATCAATCCAAAATTTGTTGTAGTAACCGATGCATTTCTGGCAGGTTTGTGTTTGGGGCTGGTCTCACCGTTTCTCTTTGTTTGCCCTGTTGGGGTGGAAATCTTGGAGGGGTCCTGGCTCTCTCCTTACCCTGGTGGCTCAGAGCAGTGTTGGAAGGTGAACAGGGGGAGGCAGCTCTTCCAGGAGTCATTTCAATCCTGCCTTTGGATTCCTCTGGGTCTGGAAGTTGGTTGTGGGTACTCCAAGGACAGGGGTGCAGGAAGTGCTTGCTCAGTGTGTTCCTTGATGTCTCATCAACAGATTTTTTTCTGCATTTCTTGAATTTGCATCTGTGATTGCAACCACTTCTGTGTGCTGCAAATGCAGCTCCCTCCTCCTGTTCCACCCTTGGAGTGTCTGCTGAATCCTGTGTGGGTGTGAGCTGGCACTCCCTCCCTGAGCCCTGGCACATCCCTGGAGGCACACAGGGAATTCAGCTGTGAATTTGCTGTCTCTCAGCTACATCATCCCTCCAAAAAGCCTTTCCAGGCTTTTTCCTCCATTGGAGGAGAGGCTCACTTGTCCTTTCCTGCTGCCCTGGAAGGTGTTTACTTCCTGAGGATGTCAGGCTGGTGGCACTTCTCTAAAAGAAACGTTCTGAGAATATGAAACAGAACTTTGATGGCTTTCATCTTTTATCTTTTAAGTAGCTGATTTCATTCTCGCATGAAGGCAGTTGGCTCGGAGAGCTAATCAGGCTGCATAATGATGAAAAGGTCAAAATGAAATGGGGAACTACCATGATTCACAGCAAAGGCTGGATTCAGCTCACAGAGCACAGCAGACCATTGTCAGAGCACAAACTCTTCTTTATTTTTCAAAAAGAACCTTGGTTCCTGCTTTTTTCTGTCCTTTTTCACTGTGCAGTCATGGTCTTACCCAGGGATGTGTCCAGAGAAAAATAAGAAGAGTGAGTAGCTGCTATCTGTTGTGAGGAAAAATTACCTTGAGAACAGAGAGGTCCCTAATTATACTGAAGTAAAGCTGCAAGGGGAATGTGCTCCACAGCAGTTTTCCATTCTCCAGGCAAGGCTGACAACAGCCTGGCCAGAATGCAAACTGTCTTCAGATTTCATCCCGTGAGGAGAGTGTGGTGTCACATCCATCTGAGCTCACCACCTCAGGCAGTGAAAACAGAAAATGAACCAAATTAATCCTTGCTGGCTGGTTTGTTCTCTTCATAGTGACCCTCTTGAGCCACATTTGGAAGATGTTATGTTGTATCTTCTCTGATCGATGATGATGGATGTGGTGGACCTGCTTGGAGCAGGAGGTTGGAACTTGGAGGTCTTTAAGGTCCCTTCTGACCTAAATATTCTGTGATATTGCAGACCCCTGTCCAAGGTGCTGAACTGGTGTTTGGTGAAGTTAAGCAAGGACTGGGCTGGTTAAGTGGATGCCCCTGTAAAAAGTCCAGTCTGTAACGAGGAGCACCTTGGCTGAGCTGGGATCTGCCCAAACTCTTCAGAGATGTGGGGCTGGCATCAGTCAGGTGCTCACAGGGACTCGTGGGAGAGTTTATTTGATGAGGCATTTATCTTTTGCTTCTGCTGGTGGGATTTATTTTTAGTGTAACTAATCAAATGAGCGCAGAATGAACCTTTTCAGGAGCAGAAGTAGCTTGATTTATTAAGTGGAATTGTAATCCAACATGAAGCATTTGATTACTCCTCGCATGCACTAATCCTTTTTTTATGAGATCAATTTGCCCCAAATATCTGTACATGGTATTTTTTTGGCAGCCTTTTTCCTTAAGACCTCAAAATGGTATAAATGATGAGCTCCAGCTGTTTCTCATTGTGTGGTTTATTTTCTGACACACAAGGTACTGGATTTTAAGCTTCTCAGATTTTTCCCCAGTAAGTATTATTTAATAGCTATTGCTGCATGAACATTGATTTTAATTTTACCAGAATAAGTGCATTAAAATGTTTACAAGTTGTTATTTATTACCAGCTGCTTCACAAACATTGGAGCTGGTGGTTTTATTTATTTCTGGCTACGGCATAATTAACTCCCTGTGCTTATCTGGAGACTTTCTTGTCAGTTATTCATAGCCTGACTACTTTGTCTGCAATCTTCAAACCATTTACTCTGTGATGTGAAATATTTCAGGGTGTTCTTGCTTTAAGATTTAAAATAATGCCTGGTGGTATTTATAGCAGCTGCTGCACCACCTTTTATCTTCAGCCTAGGGAAGATTGGCTTTATCCACCTTGGGGAATCAGTTTAACTCACCCCCCTGCCATGGTGGTCTTGTAAATACAACAAAAAGTTGCATAGCATGAATTATGTATTTATTGGCATGAATTAAGAATTAATTTGCCCCTATTTGTGGGTGTATCTGTGTGTGGGTATCTCCTTGGTGTGAGTGAGAACATGCTCCCTCCCCATGCTGAGGTTGGATTATGAAAATCCCTTCATATTCAGCTCAAAATTAAATAAAAATTATTAAAAGTCAGCAAAATACTTTTTTCAACTTGCTTCTTACATGTGATTACAGTTTATAGTTGATTGTGTGGTAACTCCACAGTTTAATCACTTTCTGCACGGATATCAACACTTAGATATTTTGGAGTTTATCAAAATCATTGTGTATCCACCTTAAAGTATTTCCAACAAGGGGAAAAAAGAAATACCACACTTCACAGCTGATTGTTTTTTTCTTATTTCTTTACTGTTGCCAGCACTTGTCATATATCAATCAGATGAAGATATGACATGAAACCTGAGGAAATCAGTTTCATTAGGACTGAAGATAATCCTGTTCAGGATCCATCCTTTCCTCCCTAGCCAGATTCCTCCCCAGGTTCATCCCAGCCCTGTGCAGCACAGGGATGGACAGATGTTTTTCTGTCTCATGCATTCCCAAACATCCCCAAGGAGTTTCATTTCCAAGATTTGAGGCCACCAGGGTTTGAGCAGCCTGACCTGAGCCCAAGCAGAGCCCTCAGGGTTTGTCCATCACCAGCCATCACCATCTGCAGCTGCTGATCAAGGTAATGAGCTGCAGACCACCCAGGGCATCCCAAGCTCAGCTGGGAGGCAAGGCAAGGCCTGCAAGCCCTGCCTCAAAGGAAATTTGATTAATGACATGGACAGCCAGACTTCAGAAAGGCTGAAAAGAACAAATCAAACCTTGTCCCTTCAGCTATTGCAGGGAGGGGGAGATATTTCCCTCTGCTGTGTCCACAACACCCCCATGGCAAACCCCACCTGTTAAATTACAGTTACTTTCCCTCTGCTTGAGGATTCCTCAACATTGGTCATTTTCTGTGTGTTTGGTTGGTGTTTTTTGCAATTAGAAGATGTTTTGGGATGTCACGGCAGTTTGAGCTGGTTTTTCATGTAGGAGTAGTGAGAGGAAATTGTTGGTTCATGTTTTGATCTGCTTTGCTTCCTCCCTAAAGTGAAACTTGGCAATGTGATACTTGGAGCTGGTGGGAAAGAAATTCCTTCTGGTTCTTCTAATCCATTGTGCAGGCTGTGAGGGATTTCCTACCAGGATTCCCTCATGCTCTTGGTGTCATAACAGAGAGAAATGCTCCCTGAGAAAACTTTTCACCCCAAAATCTACCTCAGTGGTAAATATAAAAATACATGAAAACTTTCAAGTGTTTTTTAAGAGGAATTCAGGGCCAGGGAAGGAGGTTGTGGGATAACCTGAAATGCCTTTGGAGAAGCCTTCCAGAAGGATTTGTCTCTCTAAAGACCAATCGTAAAGCTTGCATTGATCCTTCTCTTGTGGAGAAGGGCACCACACCCACACATGTGTAAGAATTCAGGAAATCACGTCCTAGAAAGTATATTCTGTCCTGAGTGCTGGGATTTTCTGGGTTTTGATGGGATTTTAGCAGAACCTGGCTTCTCTCTCCTGTTCCAGAACTGGGGGCTGGATTCAGGTGGGCTCCCCGTGGGATGCTGTCCCACCAAAGCAGTGCCTGTCTCTTCATCTTCTTACTGAAGGAAAGGCACAAATGTGATTTTATATCCCATTTCTGATGAATCTGTGTGGTTAAGCAGTGGTTCCAGCTCACACAAGCTTTCCCACTTGGAAGAATTTCCTGCCTGGCATTTCTTTCATAACTCTGTTCCAAAGCCGCTTTACTGAGAAGGTTATTCTGGTAATTTTTTATTTCTTTTTTTTTTCCTGCAAACAAAACTATTTTTGAAAAACAGCTCCTTCCTAAGGGCAGCCAAGTGTCAAAGGCAGAGTTATGGATGGTGTCAGCTGCGTGTGGAAGCCCACTCTCCATTTACTCATTCCAGCTGTGGGAGCTTGGCTGTGCAAACTCTGCGTGCTGCTCGTGTACCTGTCACTGCAGAGCTTTTAATGAACATTGATCACGTTCAGCCAGACCTTGATTTGAATCAAGTGGATGGAAAGTCATTTTTAAAAGCACACTGTGAAGTTTTTGTTTTGTAGTGGTGTAGAGTGTTTAGGATGAACCTGAAAAAAAAAGCATCCCAGCTTGGAAAAGTTCTTGCTGGGTGAGGGAAGATCTGCACATTCAGTGTGGTCATCTCAGAAGGTTCATTTATAATTTAAAGTAATTTTTCAGCACAGTGTGTATTTATATTTACTTTTACAGAGAGAATTATTAAGGTTGGAAAAGTCCTCCAAGATCAAGACCAAGACTTTTAATTAGTTTAAAAAACCCAGTAGTTTAAAATTGCCTTTAAATATTCCCTTTGGTAAAACAGCTCTGGTTGTTTGTGCAGAACTGGGTTACATAATTTGGGGAAATAACCTTTATCTCTTTGCTTGGCTGAGCAGCCTGGCCCACCAGACTCCTTCTGCTGTTGGAGGTGATGGAAAATGGAAATTGTAGGAGTGCTGGGCTGCCAGATTCCTGCTGAGAGGGATGGATCTGGAGAGTTGTGCCCCGGAGCACTGGGAGCAGACAGATGGGACCCATTTAATGCCCAGCACGGTTCCACCCCCAGGAGCTGCTCCCTCCTTTGCAGGGCACAGTTGGCTCCAGGTGTCCTTTGGGAAGGACAGAGTGACCCCAGGCTGGGGCCACAGCAGAGCTTTTGGGAAACCCACGGCCAACCAATGACTTTTGGAAATCCCAGGGAGAAGAAATCCGTAGTGTGGTGTAAAACTGCCATGTTCATTTTGAGTCTCATTTCATTAAACGTCCATTTCTGCATGGGCTGTTTGGGTGAAAGTACCTGAAATAGAAGTGGTTACAGTGGTTGCTTAAAAGCCTAATTTTATTGCAGCTCTAGAGAAGAGAAACCTATAAATAAAATCTTTCTAACCGAATTCAGTGCAAGTTTCCTAATTGAAAGAAACAACTTATTGCAGGAGGAAAATATTGAGTATTTTTATTGTAATAAAAACTTCACAATGTTTAGCTTAAAACAAAGACTCCAGTGGAGTCTGCAAGTAAATAAATTGATCTGCAGGCTCTGCATTTGTGGTGAGCAGAGTAAAAAGAAAGAAATCCATAGGTCATTCCTGCAAGAATAAAGCTAATATTAGCCCAGGAGTCACTCTTAAATACTGTTTACATAATGATCTTGGAAGGTGCTGAGCTTTACAATTTAATTGTGTATTTGAAAGTAGAATCCTTACAAAATAGATGGTTTCATTCCTTTAGGGACTAAGAATACAATGTAAGAGAGTCTAAGATTGGGGGTTATTTTCCTCCTTATTTTCCTTTTCAAATTATTTTACCAATAACCCTTTGACTCTGGAATGTGTGGAAGACAGGGAATATCAAAGAAGAGCAATCAGGTGCTAATCCTGCTTAACCAACCTTTGACTTGCAGCATCTGCTGTATTTTTAGTCTGATAGGAGCAGACTTATCATTCCCAGTAATTTGATAAGTGTTGTCATTTTCCTTTGAAGAACTTATTTTAATTTTTTTTCTATCAGCACACCTGCTCCCTTGAGAGTAAACCAGCAAGTAATTTATGCAGTGAAAATCCTTGCCAGTTTTTAAGTGAGAATAAATATTTCTGAGATGCTCATGGTTATAAAACTTGATGGTTTGCCCACAGATCTTCTCTTCTTTTCACTGTTGTGCAGTGGTGTCAGTTCGAGATGTGATAGCCGGATCTTTGGGATTTTTCCAAAGAATCCTTAGAAAAAGTTCATCAAATTGAAGTTCAGCTCTTCCTTAGTTTTGAAGTGTTGTTGTGTGGTTTTTTTGGGCTTTCATTGCTGATGGATAAAGCTGTCCTGGTGCTGGGCATGCCAGAGATCACTGGAGTGGGGAATCTCCCCAGTGGGGCTGGAGATGCCTTCTCATGGAACCTTGTGGGATGTGTGGAAACCATGTCCTGCTCCAGAGCCTTTGGTTTCCACCTGGGAACTCAGCACAGCAGTTAGTTTCTTGTCCTGATTTCCCTTTGTTTCAAATAATTCCTGAATGGCTTCAGCACCACCCCACACAAAAGTGAGGGGCAAAGTCCCCTGAAAGTCTCTTCCAGCAGTGATTGTCCACTTCTGATCCCTGAGGATGATCAACCAAATCTACAGCTTTCAATTCTGACCAACAAAAACCACTTTATTTTTGTGCTTATTTGCTTTGCTGCCATGAGAACGAACTTCCCCTTGGAAGGGGCAGGTTTATGAAAAGATCTTTTTGGTGATCCACGTAGAATCAACGTTGTAAAGGAGAATTTTATCCCTGGAATGTTTGGTGTTAGAAATCCAAGTGGAGCTGTTTGTGGGGAGGGGCAGGATCTGAAATGACGTCTGAGAAGGGAATGGTTGCTCAGGGAGGCAGAGAGCTGCAGGTTATCAGTCTGTGTTGGTCCCACAGTGGTACAGGTGAGGACTGAGAACATCAGGCTTGTGTTGGGCTGTGTGTGGAGTAAAACCCTCCATGCAAGCAGAGGTGTTTGCTCAAAGCATCCCCCAGTGCAGGCAGAGAACGGTGCTTGCTCAGGAATGTGAGGTTTTCACTGCTCTGTTCCTCTTTTATTTTCTATTCCTTATTCTCTTTACTCCTCTCCCCCCATCCATGAGATCTCTTAATGCCACCATGGATTTTTTGTGTCTTTGGAAACAAGAAGCTGTGCCCACAACTTCTGAGATTCCCTACAAATCATAACCACAGCAATCGCTCCAGCCTCTCTCATCATGGCATTTCCAAGTGGAAATGCTCTTTCAGAGCTGTTATTTAACATGGAATTTGGCACTGCTCAAGGCAGGATGTCCCTGATGGGCAGCCAGGACAGGAGGAGGTTGAATGGGCTCTGTCTCCTGCAGTGGTGGAGCTGATTAAGGGTTTTGTCATCCCCAAAGACTCCTGGGGCTCAGACTGACAGGGCTGGGGTTGTTCTGTGTTCCGCTCCTCTGCACTTGTGTGTTCCTCCCCTGGTTATATTCAGTGAGAGAGGAGAATATTAAACACCAATAAATGAGCTGAGTCAAGTGTGTGGTGTTCAGCACACAGAGATTTTGAGAGGAAGCTTTGTTGTTACATAAAATAAAAGTAAATATTCTGTCCAGCTCTCCAGATTCCCCCAGAAGGTTGGAAGGGAGGCAGAGATCAATCATTGATAAAGATGGCCTGTGGCAGTGGGTAGATGAGACTGTCAAAGCAACTGAAAAGCAATAAAACACACAAAACTGCTAAAATATTGTCATTCTGACAGGTTTCTGCTTAAAAATCTTTGATTTCTGCACCCTCAGGCTCCCAGTTCTTCTGTAGCCCGGAGAGGTCTCAGACCCTGAGTGCATTTTTGAATGCCTGTAGTTTTTTGCAGAAAACAGGTTGGGAAAAGGGCCTGTGAAGAGGGAGAACCTTCCCTTTCTTCTTCCTTGACTTTCTGTGCCTGTTGCCAGAGGGGAAAGTGCTTTCAGGAACATCCTCTAGCAGCAGGTAAATGAAATTATCAATGAAGTGTACAGCAAAGCACACTCAAATATTTAATATTGGATTCATGAGGATTGGAGTCACGTTTTCCTTCTGAAATTCTGCTCAGCTGTTGTGGTTGGGGTTTGCAGAATGCAGGTGTGCTCAGCAGGCCTGGGCCTTAAAAAATAGAAATTCGTGTTTTCTGTGCCTTGCTGGGAATTTCAGGAGTCTCAGGGAGAGCTGGGGAGCAAATTGCCCCAGTGATGTGTCTGTGTGTAAGATATTCCATGTTTCATTCCTTACCTGACTCACAGAGAGCTGAGAGAGCCCTGAAATGTAAATAAGATTTTGGGTGTCCTCCCAAGTCCCCAGATGTTCATGGCTGCATCCCTGAAGTTCATGACATAATGTTTATTTTCTGTTTGATTTTCTTCCTAAATCCTAAAGGAATTAAAAGCTACCCCTCAGTTAAGCTGAATGGGGAGTCACCAGCGCAGGCACCACGTGAAATACAATTTTTATTTACATGTTTTCCTCCAATGAGCTGCTGAAGCAATTTATTTGCCTAAGTTATAAAGCAGTGGAAATAGAAATGACAAACTACTGGTACAGCACAGAGCAAATGTTATTTTGGAGTCCTCTCCACTTCCTAGAGTTGATTTATGGGCTCCTTTCTGGCTGCTGGGGTGGCCCATCCTAAAGACAGGAGGAAATGGTGCAAGAAATGGTTGAATTTGTAACAGGAGCCTGAGGTTTCTGTGATCCCCTGCTCCCAACCATCCATCCTCCTCTCCCCTCCGCTGAGTTTTTGAAGTAGGGAAGGAATTTGGAGAGACAAAATTCAGAGCTAAATGATGATTTTACAAACTCCCTGTGTGATGCTTTAAGTGGTGCTTCCTGTACTTAAAAATGGAATGGTGTAGCGAGGAGTTGGCTTCAAGAGAAACAATAAATCAAAGTAAATAAAAAAAAAATTAAACTTCCTTATGCCTGGCTGTCAAAAGTTTTGAGTGAATAAACCAGTTTTAACATTGTTAAATGCAGTTCATGGCATCTTTCCTGTGAAGTGCTGCTTAAAACAAACAGTTTTTCACTGACGGCATAAAAATTGTTTCCCTAACATGCCCAGAGGTGAAATGACTGCCTGGAGGAAATAAAGCTGGCAGATTTCTTCTCTCCAAGTGCAGAAAGACTTGGGGCTGTAAAAGCTGTTGTGTGGTTTAACTAATTTCCTTTAAACTGACAGGAACAGCAAAGCAGAGGATGTATTTTCCCTGGTGAGCTGATATTTGGGGTTGTTTATGAGCTCCTGCAAATTGTCACTTCAGGAAAGCAAAACAGGAGGAGGATGTGCAGGGGAGCAGAGATGGGCTGGGTGTGGAAACTGCATTTTGTACAGGGCCTAAAAACACTGGTAAGGCAGAGTGGGAAGTGGCGTTTTGCTAGGGCTGAATGAACTATCCCAGAACAAAAATGCCAGCTTTGAATCTTTCTGTTTCCTGCTCTCTGCTCCATCCCTGGAGTGTTTTCCCTCCTCTCTGCATCAGCACCAGGTGAGGCTCTCATGGTGAGCAAGTGAGGGAGGGATTTTTATTTCCCCAGGTGCCTGCAGGGATTAGAATTGGAAATCAGAAATTGGAATAAGAGACCAGAGTCCCCTGAAGTTTATCCTGGGTAAAACCATTCTCCATCCTCTCACCAGAACCCAGTAAAACCCCAAATATCCCAAGAGCTGCCCTGTTCATCCTTGCTCTGTCTGAATGGAGAGTGGCTGATGTTGAACTTACATCCAGGAGTGTGATCCTGATTAAAAAATAAATGGGAATTATTAATTCATGGCTCCAGCATCTGCCTGGGCAACATCCTGCTCCCTGAGCTGGATCAGGGGAGGAAGAGCAGAGCATTCCCATCCCTCCCATTCCTGAACCCCTGCCTGAAGTCTCTTTTATCACTTCAGGCATAAGATCTGGGTATTTGGAGGTCATTAAGAGAGGTGACACAACCCCAGAAACCACCTTGACCTTTTTCTTGAGCTGCTGGTGAGTGGTCCTGGACAGGAGAAAAAGGAATTTAGGTCTGGTGGTCTTTATAGGGATTTAACATGAGGATTGTGTATTCCCAAGGAATACTGAGGAGGTGAAGGCTGGAGCTCCATGAACCAAACAGAATTTGGGAGGTTGGGGTGCTGTGGCAGCACTGAAATAATCAGTGAGGAGCATTAGCAGTGTCCTGCTGAGAGAATATTCTGGCAGAATGTTTAATCTCAGGAATGACCACTGAATCATTTATTCACCTGATTTACAAATATTTTTATGGAAAACACTTGAGGTTTTAATCAGGCTCTCCACAGACAATTTCTGTGTCTCAGTGCTGAGAAGTTTAATGGAAATCTGGGCATTTGGGAATATTTTATTCACATTTAGGAGCTATTTCCACTTTTTAAGCACCTCCACAGCTGTTGGAAAGGAAAGTGGGGACCCCCCCCTGCCTGATCCCTTTTTTTTCATGTAGAGTTTGGACTGGATATTTAAAATTTTATTTAAATCATTTTTGAGATGCTGTGTCTTTGTACGTGGCACAATCTTAACGGGGTTTTTGACATTACTTTGATTCTTCAAATGCATTTCCAAATTTTTAAGGATTTTTAAACCCTTCCAGAAGGTTTTAGAAGCAATGCAGATGATCCTGCCTGAGATTGTCCACTCACTGCTTTTCCAAGAGTTTTCAGTCTTCCCAAAGAAATCCAAGTTTCAGTGAGGTAAATCCCCAGTTTCCAAAGAACTGCTCCAAAATTCTCTTTATCATTTGTTCTGCCACTCCCAACACACCTTGGTAGGTGTTATATTAAAATGCACAGTAATCTTTGCCAACACAGGAAAACGAAATCAGTTTGTTGGAATTTGTGGAGAAAAATAATTGGATAGAAATAAAACACTATCCTCAGATAATTTTTCTGATTTTTTCCTTTTCCCCTTCCATAACATCCATTTTATTTGTTTTTTCCGGTCTTCCATGCAAGAGAACAATTGGGATTTGAGATGAGTTGTGCCTGTGTTGTTCCATTCTGGATTTTCATTTAAGTATCTCATAAAATCCCTGTAGGTTGCTGCAGTTTCTTGCCCTTTTCTATGCTAATAACAGGAGGGGAGAAAATAAACAATTAAGACAAATGAATTAATTCCTGTCTCAATACTGTGTATTAGGAAAACAGTTCAGGGGAACAAATGGACATAGATTTGAAATTTTGAATAAATATTAATAATAGTTACAGCAACAATAAAGGAAAAATGGAGAGTAAGGGAATTAAAGTGACCTTGAATGCAGGTACATTATTACTGTATAGACACTGTTTGACTTTAATTTTTATTAATGTAGATAATGGCTTACATGGGCCTTATGGCTGCATTACCAGTGCTCTAAAATTTAATTAGATTTTTAGAGCAGCTGTTAATGTCTTCGGTAGGATTATATCATTCAGGGGCAGTGTCAGAAAACTTCAGCCATTTCATTAGACTCAGAAGAAACTGAAATGAGGTATTTTGTCCACAAAACTACCCTGAATTCCTGAGTCTTTCTCATAACAAGCCATTGAAATTGCATTTATTTTATCCTTGCACTGCAGGGGATGGATAACACACTAAGCTACAGGGAGAAAAAGGCTGGCTGAGAAATATTATACAAAGGTTTTAGGATTTGGAGTTTTTGGGTTTTTTTTTTTTGCTTTGACAGACCCAAGATTCAGTCAGTGATAATAACTTGGAAGAAGCCCATTTTTAAGTGAACACAAGGCAGGAATAAATGTCCTCACCATGGTGGAATATAAATGAAAGAGTTTTATTTTAATGACAAAAGAAAGGAGGAGTTGTGGTTTTTTATTGTCTTGTCCACCAAAAATATAATTAAGACAGGAATGCAGCAGGATCTTTATTTTTGTAGCTAACTCAAGAGAATTTTGTGAAAAATAGCTCTGGTGGTCCTGGAGAAAAGGTTTTAGAGTTGGTCCAATTCCAGGCAATGAAACAAACTCAGTGCAAAAGCTGAGAGCTGATATTTCAGCCTGGTATAATTCAGGTGGAGCAGAGTCACCCAAGAGTGGTACCAGGGATGCTTGTTGTGCATGGGAGGGTGACCAGGAGGAGCTGTGAATGGAAATTTCACATTCTGGCAGCATTTTCTGAGACATCAGTGTAAAAGATGTGGATTTTTAAATGGCTGATGTGTGGCTTGAGGTGGGCATGATGCCTCAGGTTTGAGCTTCTTTATTTTTCACATTCTGTGTTGCTTTAGTGTGTGGGTCTGGGTTCACATCAGGGCATGGTGAGCTCTGTGCACAGAGCAGGGAGACAAAACAATTCCTGCTCCAGCTGGGCACCAAGGA
>JAWWEY010000029.1:1931035-1941913 GCA_035582745.1 Loriotus luctuosus | reverse complement strand
CATTTTGGGGCCATTTTGGTTCATCTTGGGTGCAGCCCTGGCTGGGCTCTGGTGCTGCCCAAGGTGCATCCATGGAGATGCTTTGGATAAATCCCTGCTTTATTCTGTGACTCTGCCCAGCCTAGGACAGCCTGCACAGGGCATCACTGGCAGAGGACCGGGGCTCAGCCTGGGGTGGGTTTGTGTCCCTGGCTGCACCCGCTGACCTGGGGCTGGATTATCCTTCTCCCAACCCCTTGGAGATATCAGGATGACAATCCATGCATGGAAAAGGCACAGGAAATCATTTTAAGGTGTTTTGTTCTATGTTTGGCCCTCACCTGCAGCTTCCCCAGTAATGCTTTGCTGTCACCCAGGGAAGAGCTGGAAACCTTTGCTGCCTCCCCAGTTCTATCAGGCTTGGAATTATCCATCAGTGAACTTCTGAAGTCTTCCCCAAGACTGGATTTAGGGCTGTAAATTGTCCTTGTTTATGTGAGAAACTGCGGAGGTGGCTGGTTGGGCTCCTGGCTCAATCCAGGATCACTTTTCCTTTCAGTCTCCTTTGGTTCCTTGGGAGCAGCTTTCAGAGCAGTTTTTCTGGAAGTGTTTGAGGGCTCTAAGGGAAGAAATGATGCAGAATATATTTAAAACATATTTAGGGGAAAAGTACAGAGGATAAAAAACTGGGATTATGTGATGAGTAGGAAAGATGTGCCTCATCCAGGGTGAGGCTCTGTTGCAAAGCAAACCTCTCTCTGTGAAAGGAGAATTTTTGGAAGGTTTGCTGCTGTTGCCGATTAACATGTATTTAACTTACATTCCACCTGTTAATGAGGAGGATGAAGAAAGTGAATTTTTCTGGCTTGGTGAGGGTTGAGTTTCAGTATTTAGCTGATCAGGGTGGTGATGAGAGTGAGTGCCAATGGTGCAGGGTGGAGATGTGAATGGATCAAAGGATGAGATGTGCTGGGAAAAGAAATTATAATGATGAATGACAGTGACCTAATTTATGAAACAATCCTCTGGTATCAAGCAATTCACTAATTTGTAATTATGTGATGAACTGGCCAGGAACAAAACCAATCCTGTCAGAATCCTCAAAAGCCATCAGGGATTCCTGTCAGAAATCAAAAGGCACCAGGAATTGCTGCAGGTTTGAGCAGCCCTGGTGCTGTGCAGCTCCTCCCAGTGCTCCACACAGGAATGCAGAGCTGGAAATGAGAATTCAAACCCAGTTCCAGGCCTTAATGACAGAGTTAATTAGAAGAGTTTCTGGCATGTCATGAATTCTCTCCAAACCCTGAAGGAGAAAGTTCCCAGGCATGTTTGCTGAAGGGCTTCAGTGTGGAAAGGTGCCTGTGGAGCAGGGATGGGGTTCAGAGGGAGTAGACACCTGAGAGCCCCTGGGGCAGGCACTGCTGCTGCTCCTTGGTCTGCTCTCTGTGCCACAGACTCGTAGAAATGAAAATAAATAAGGAAAAGTGGTCATTTTAATGATTAGAAACTTCTTGGTGAAGTGCAGCTCTTAGGGAACTCACAAAGCCTGCAGTGAGTAACTCTGGGCAGGTCTGGTGTTGCTGGAGTCCTGTGAAGTAGCTGGAGATGGAAGGCAGATGGGTTTTGATGGTTTTTGGTGGCTTTGGGTGGTTTTTGGTGGTTTTGGATGGTTTTTGATGGTTTTTGTGGGTCCTGAGGAGCAGTGGGAGCATCAGGGGCATCTCCTGAGGGATGGGCTGTTGCAAGGAGCAGGATCTGCAGCAGAACCTGCCCTGGGTGCTGCAGTCCCCCCAGAGCTGCAGCAGCCTTGCCTTTCACCTGCTGAGGGCCAGGGTGGGATGGGGGCTCAGGAAATGACAGGGAAATGGTCATCAGCCAGGAAAAATCAGCATCCAGCCCAGCCTTTATTCATTCATTGATTGATTTAAATGAAGGCCAGGCCACTTGGTTCCCACATCATTCCACATGAAGGGTGACTCCGCCCAGGAATTTTTCCTTTAAAATGTTGAATCAACACCTGAGATGCCCAAGGCATTGGGAGAGGTGGGGGCAGAATTGTTGTGTTTATTTCCAGGTGAGTGCAGCAATGTGAGCTGCTCCTCCTCACTCAGGGTTGACAGATTCATTGAATGATTCTTAAAAACCAATCCCCAGTGCTTGGAAAATGGGGAATTTCTTGGGTATCTCTGTCTTTAGGCACTAATTTTTTTAGGATTTTGTTTTCTATGCCCACCCCCAGTTAAGCCTGAGGAAGTTTGGTGTAATTGGATTAAGGGATTTCTGTAGCTGCAGGGTGAGCTCTGTCCATAAATGGATCCAACACCTCTGGAAAGGATCCCTCGCCCCTGAGGGCCTTTCCTGCATTTCAAATGTAAATAAAAATCATTCTAAAATCAAAGAAATCTTCTCTGTAGTTAGCAGAATTTCCAAAAACATGGTTAATCCTAAAGAGCTTTTCTATTTGATGTTTAATAGAGCTGAGTTAATAATTCATAATTTAATGTATCTGATTAATTTTGCCTCTTTTTCTCAGAATGTCTTCAAAGCACATAACAATTATCTCAAATGTACTTATTCAGAATGACTTGGTGACCTCTCTTTCTAGATCACTTATTCCTGATTCAATTTCTCATAGCACTGCACAATTTCTATTGGCTATCGTTCATTATTTCCCTGCTAATTGAGTAATCACAAATCCAGTTAAAAAAATAAATAAAGAACAACCCTCTGGCAAGAAGAAATACTAAAAATGGAATAAAAATTCCTTTTTTCCAAGGCCTTGCTGCCTTGGAAAAACCTTCCTCCAGCTGAGGAAGAGCCAGTGCTCATTTAAGAAAAACAATTGATGAAATCCAGCTGTCCTGGGAATTTGCAGTGCTTTTTTTATCCAAGTGATGATCTAACTCTATAAATTGTATAAAGATAATTAACCTGTGCCAGCAGATGCAAAGCTCTTAATATCAAGAAGTAGATTTGCATAATATATTGCTAAGTGCATGTGTTTATTTCAGTAAAGTTCAGGAATTACACTGGAATTACACCAGGGCTGAGCTGCCCAGCAGTGCCTGTGGCTCATTAGGGGCAGATTTTCCCCTTTTATTTCAATGTGCTCTTTATTTTTAAAATATAAAAAAGCCCCTTAGTAGTCAAATAGAGGCCTTAATGTGCTGGATTCATTAAAATTAAGGATTTTATTTGGCTGTTAGCTTTCTTCCCCTCTCCCTGTCAGTCTGTGGTGTCATTTGAGGTGGCCATGCCAGCCCAGCAAAGCAGTTTGTTAATGAATTTCCCACAAATTAATTTTCTCCATTACCACAGCCTCGATAAACACAAGCAATTCTTTTATGTGGACCAGAAATAAAAGAGATAATAACAACAACTTACTGGACTTCAGTTTGTGGAATTAAAAGTACTTGTCATTTGGCCTTTTTCATTAGGGGCTCTTCTAAATGATTGCAAATAAAGGAATGGGGGAAAGCAGGAATTGCTGGATACAGCAATTTTAGGAAATAAAGAAATGGAGGAAAGCAGGTGTTATTGGATACAGACATTTTAGGAAATAAAGGAATGGGGGAAAGCAGGAATTGCTGGATACAGCAATTTTAGGTTTAGGCTCTTGATTTACCCTAATTTTGTTTTGTTGTCTTAGACCTATTGATACCTTTAAGTGGCTTTTTTTTTTCTGGTTATTTGTAGTCACATTTTAATATTTTTTGTCCTAAAAGAAACTTTTTTGTCTCCAAGTGAAGCAACTCAAAGGTATCAGCACCAAATCTGATAAATGGACACCCCATGGGTAAGGAAATTATATTGGTTTAGTACCTCAGGCAAGTAAGGTACAATCTCAGCAAAAGAATCCACATGGAGCAGGAGGAAAAAAGGGATCAACATTTGAGGAAAAAAGGAATTGACATATTATTTGAGGAAAAAAGGGATTAACACCTCCCCTGTAGCTCTGGGGGGAGGGAATTGTCTTCAGTGCCTTTATGGAGGTTCAAAACCCTGAGTGAGGTGGTTTGTAGTGTGCATTTCAGGACTTTTTTTTTTATTTATAGAAATTGATGTAGTCAAGCTTTATTAGTTCATGTAGGGGAAATTTAAGGGGAAATTTGGATCATGGAATCACAGAATGCTTTGGGTTGAAGGGGAATTTAAAGATCAGGACACCTCCCACTGTCCTTGGGCACTGCCAGGGATCCAGGGGCAGCCCCAGCTGCTCTGGGCACCCTGGGCCAGTTTATATCTGTATTTATTTATATTGGCTCCCCCAAGGTTTTACACAGTGGCAGAGGTAGAGAAGGGATTCTTCCCAGGAATATTAATTTTGTTTTAATTTAACAATCTTCAGAATTTAATGGTAAAGTTAAAAAAGACAGATTTGGTCACTGGGCTTTACCTGGGGATTTCAGGTTGGCTGTGGGAAGAATCAGGGAATCACAGAATCAGAATGGTTTGGGTTGGAAGGGTCCCTAAAAATCATTTATTTCCATCCCCATCCATGGGCAGGGACACCTTCCACTGTCCCAGGTTGTTCCAGTTCTGTCCAGCCTGACACAGAATTTGGAATATTAACCCCAAAATCAAGACATGTAGATATGGAAATAATCCCTCTCCTTCCTCTCTGTGATTTTGAGGACTATAAGAAATCCCATAAGGGATCATAAAGCTATTTTTATATAAAACCTGACTGCAATAACTTCAGGTGTAATTGGATCCTCTGCTGAAGGACTTCTTGGTGTTGTTTTTATTTATTTTAGGCAGCTTTCTTTAGGAAATGCTGTTCACAAAAGGCAGTGTCACGTAATGTTAAACAGAAAATAAATGTTCCGCGTTCACCTTGAGGGATTTTGGAAGTTCCAAATTATAAAAGCTGTAATAATTTCCATTTAGAAGGCTTTTGACAGGAGGGAAATGAAAAACGAGGAGAGAATGTTTCCACAGAAAGTTATTCCAGCTCATTTTTATAAACAAAACACACCAACTGTGTAAAGCAGAAATAGCAACGTTTTCTTTGACTGCTTTTTCTGAATGCCTGGCTTCAAACCCTCAGTCCTGAAACTAATGAAGGACTTGTGGGGATGATATGCTCAAAGAAATTCCAGCAGCCCACACAGCTCCCATCTGCTTGGAACAGAAGCACAGCCTGCATCAGACATTAATAACAATGTTTAGCTGGGGGGGAGAAGGGAGGATATTTTGGGCCAGTTTAGGCTGAAACTGTGGCTTAATTTGGCACTGAGTGTGAATTTGGGTATTTGGAAAAGCTAAAAATTCTGGCTGGTGAAAAGTGAATTTTGCTTTGTGTGGGATTTTTTGGGGTTTGGTTTGTTTTGGTTTGGTTTCAGTGGTTTTTGTTGTTGCTGTTTTGTTTTGGAGCTTTTTGTTGTTTTGGTTTGTTTGGGTTTTTTTTGGGCAGAGGAGAAGTTGGGGTTTTTTTTTGGGTGCATTTAAAGAAACTATTTGTGATACTTTCTCTCATTTCCAGCAGAGCCAGAGTGAGTGGGATAGAAGGATTTAAAGCAAATAATATAGGTTTAAGAGGCTAATTACAATAATCCTACTGTAAACTTCCTAATGCTCTTTGGAGGGAGGAGTTTTCTGCCTTTTTGGCTGCAAACTTTTACCATTTGAGAGAGTGCCTCAGTCCATCAGCCCCGAGATTGTTGTGGGCAAGGTCAGGAGCATCCAGTGTGCAGGTAGTTTGTAATTGGCTGTCTGCAGCAAACAGCAGGGAATTCAATCTATTCCCTGCACTTGGCTGAGCTAAACCCCCACTCCACAGAGCCACTGGAGCATGGAAAGGTTGCTAATCTCTCTGCAGTAATTATTGCAGGTGTGCCCTGCTCCTGTCAGAGGGGACACTTGGCACTTGATGAACTTCAGTGGTACTAATGGCTTTTTTCCCTATTAATAAACCATATTTTGACATTCAGAGACTTTGCTTTACACTAGGGGAAGGGTAGCTTGGAAAAATCTCAAAAAAAAGTTATTCTGATAATCAGTGATGTTCTTGGGAGCTGGGGATGATTCCAGCAAAGCTGCCTGAAATGTGTTTGTCCAGGGGAGTTGTGCTCTCACCATGTCAGTGGGAGAGGAGAATAAAGATGTGGGCAGCTGCAAATCCAGAGTTTGAAAGTGCTTGGAATTCATGTGGTTTGAGAGGAGGAGTCACTTTCACTCTGGTAATAGAAAGTGATTGCTCCTGAGAAATTAAAATGCTGGAGAATTCAGATTTTGGTGCATGAGGAAGAGAGGGAAGCCAAGGCACAGCATTGTCTTTTCTCTTTATGATTCATTTTTAATCTGCTAGCCATTATTTCCTGGGTGAAATCTTCCCTCAAAGCATCGTTTTTATTTTTCAGAGAACTTTGCATTTGATACTCTGGAAATGCCCCTCTTTCCTTCCTACAGATGACACTATCAATTCCATCAAGTTATATTGAATCATTGCAAATTCTCTCCATGCCAGGCATAAATTAATGGCTGTATTTTCCTCATGTAATGGATCATAAAGAGGAAATCAGCTGTAATCTACTTATGTGATGTAACCTATTCAGAGGTCTTAGGTTTTTATTATTTTCAGATAAACCAGTGGTAGTTGATGAACTGGAATTGCTGTCCTGAGATTCTGTCGTGTTCACCAGCTCCTAAAAAACACTCATTATCTGTGACTTTTCATCTTTGAGTTCTTCTTTTAGGTGTAGAACATCAAATTAAGAGACCTTGACACACTTCAGCAAGCAGGGACAGGGAGAAGTTTTGTGCTTTGTGTGAGCACAGGGCTGTGTTTGGGTGGGATTTGTGTTGGTGCCTCAGTTTATCCAGGTTTAAATGTGGATTCCAGAAGTTCCAAGGGCTGGCAGCTCCCTGTCCCCTCTTTTGTTAAGGCTGAGATAAGCATGTTTCATTTATTTATTTTCTAAAGCTATAGTTTCCAAGACCTTTACTGCAAGCAATATTCTAAAATTATACTTCAAAGGTTATTATTGCAAAACTCTTTAAGGCTTACCTACAAGCAGAAAGCTCTTGTCAAAAAGCAACCTCTTAAAACTTTAATTCAAATGCTCCTAAATCAACTTAGGACTTAGGTTAATAGCAAACAAAGGATAGATAAAAAGGCCTCCTTCCATGCTTTACTTTCATCAGTTATTTATTAGAATTCATGTTTATAACTGTCTCTTGGTCGGTTTCCACCCATCTCACAATCACAAATACACACGTTGCCTGTATGTACCTGACACCAAACACAGCTTTGTATTTCACAAAGGGACAAATCATTCAAATCTTCTCATTTTGAGCTGCTCCTTTGTGCAGCCTTGGCTCTGCACACATTATTTATCCTCTGTTCTGAGATATTTGCAGACTGACAAACTGCACTGTTTGGTTTGCTGGAGTGATGAACCAGTTCTCTCAGCAGTTCAATATGTTGTGATCATCTCAGGAATGTTATTTGTTGGGGTTTTAATGGCAGAGAAATACAGGCAGCATTAAGAGGATGAGCTGCACTGAGCATCCCTGCTCTGCCTTTGATGACTCTGATCCATTTGGGAAGTCAACAAAGATGGAAGAGAGAATAAATCTGCCCTTCCATGGCCATCTTTATACAGGCTAAAATAACACATAGGGTAATTTTCCTTCTTTTTCTGAAGCTAAGTGCTTTTTTGTGGATCTCCAGCCTGAGTTTTTCACTCCTGCAGTACATACTTGGAGCTGATAGCTCTCATCTTTTATGGCAGAAATTGCTGAAGCTGAGTAATTAAAGTTATTCTTGACTTCTCTTATTTACTGGAAACGACTGAGCTGAATCATAAAAGACTGAGGATTGTACTTTGAATGGTTTCCTGGATACTTTGCTGCTAGCAAGTAATTCCTTAATGGCATATCCACAACAACAACAACAACAAATGTTCTGGAATGGAATCTGACACTTGTGCTCTTTATTCCCTGGAGTGATCCCTGGTGGATTGCACACCAAGGAAGTGCTGCTTTGCCAGGGTGCTGCCCAAACCTTTTCCATGCAGTTGGCTTTCTAAATATTACTTAAAATTTAAAATATATTTTTAAAAATTATTTTCTAATTTTATTGAAATATTATTTTTAATCTGCCATTAAAAAAATAGTTTTGGCTTCTGTAACTGCCTCATCCTCTTTTTTCTTTTTTTTGTGCACTCCACAGCTTCACCTTCCCATCTTTTGCAGACTGGAGCAGGTGCAGTGTGAGAGCTTCACCTGACAGGCAGCACACTCATTCCCTGGGGTGGCATGGATGAAATGAAAATGAAATTCACAAATATGGGTGACTAAATTTAAAAAAAAAATTACTATCCTGCAGTAGGGTCCCTCCAAATTGTCCCACTCATTTTGGTTGAGGTGTCTTAGCTTGTGTCCAAGAAATAAAGGAGCTTCTTATTGCAAAAAAAACCAACCAACCAAACAAAAAAGTTACTTTAAAAAAGCACAACCACAGATTGTGATGCTCTGTGTAGTTTATTAATCACAGAGGTGTTTTTTTTTTCCTCACTTTATTCCTCACTTATTTTCCAGACTCTCAGAAGGGTTTGGGTTGGAAGGGACCTTAAAGATCATTGAGTTCCAACTGGATATACACCAAGTCCCAAATTGGTGTCATTTATTAATCACAGGATCAGCTTTTCCTCACCTGGATTCCTTAATTATTTTTGTTTTAATTTCCTCACTCTCAGACTCTCCAGGAGTACAGGCTCCTTCAGGCAAGGACAGAAATGTCACTGCAAAGCTGATTTGCTCTCAACAGGAAAATCTACCCTTGATCACAGAGACAGAAACTGAAAAACACAAGAATTTGGAAAACCACAGCTGTTTTAGCGAAGTTTGCTGGGTGTAAAGTTGCTTTTAGGGGAGGGTTTTACTTTTAGGGAGGAATTATTTTGCTTTATACAGGAGGGGTGTGGGAGGGAGCACACCCAGGGTGCTGCTGCCCAGAGAAGGAAGCAGCTCTGTCCCCAGTTTCGTGGTGTTTGTGTTAATATAAATAATTCCTGTCTCCCTCTCAGCCTCCCCAGGCACTGCCACACTGCTCCAATATTGGGAACATCCATTGCTTTCCCCAGCCTTACAAAATAAGGAGCTCCAAACGTTGTTAGATGAGATTGCTGTGGTTTGTTCAGTGGCTTCAGCGTTTCCTTTTGCACCCCTTAATGCAGTTGTTTCCCTGTTTTCTCCCTCCTGTCCTGTGTTCTCTATCACAGGATCCATCAGTTCTCACTTTGGTGATGGCTCTTGTACATATGGAATGATTTAATGATGAATCTCTGCTCTCTTTGCAATAACAGCTCCTTTATTGCATCCATTCCACCTTAAAGGAATCATTGAGACATCACACCATTTAAAGTTACACGTTTTCCTGCCTTTGATGGGCTGTTTCCAGGGGATCCATCCCACCAGGGACAGGCAGAGCTGGAAGGAATCCTGTTTGCTAATTACTGCCAGCATTTAGGAACAAATCACAGGGCACCACAGAGAGTCCAGCCCAAGGAACAATAACATCTGAGTCTGTGCAATTGCTGAGGAAATGAAGACTGAATAGAACTTGAAGGCAATTAAAGCCTTTCTTTCCATTTTATTATGGAAGAAATACTCCAGGATATTTTCATTTGCTTCACTTTTTGTTTGCTCTGGGGTCTGCTTGTTAATGTGACTGGGATGTATGAGAACTCCTTAATTAATCTGTTTTTGTGGGCATCTCGTGGTTTCTATGAAATGTGTGTGCTGACAGCTCTGGAACAATAGTCCAAATAGAAATGACAGATTTGTAAGCATTGGCCAACTAAGAACTGTTCAAGAAATGCAGTTTTTGAATTATTGGACCAGGCTTCTTTGCAAATTGGAATTCAATTCAGTTAATTGAATTCACTGGATCCATGGCAATTTGCATAAAGTTATAATAAGAGCGTGGTTATCTTTGTAAAAGCTGCAGTTTTGGAATCTTACATTAAAAATGGAATAATACAATTTTTATTTTGTAATAGCCAAATGCAGAAATATCTAAATGGCATGGGAACCAAACTGAAATATGTATTTTGCTCTCCATGACAAAGAAGTTCATGTGCAGCAGCCCCAGGCAGCCCCTTGTGGAGGCTGGATGGAGGTGGGATGTTGGTCTGTTTGTCCATCACAGCCACTCCTTTCCTGGAGCTTTGCTTTATTCCAATTTATATTACATAAAGTAAAGAGAACTTTTGCTGAAAGCCTGGAAGCAATTCCTTCAAAGAGGAAATTCCCATTTCCTCTGTGCTGAGTCTGGAATCCGTGTCCTTGGGCATCCTCTGGCTTGGGATGAACTCTGCAGGGATTTCCTGGAGCAATTCCCCTTCCAGACCTTTCCTTTCCCACTTCTCCTGCCTGATGTTTGGGCACATCCATGGGAGTAAATTCAGTCCCTGTGTCGCTCCTGGGGCTGTGCAGGGGTTTCACAAGGACCCTGGGGAAAGAATCTGCTTGCTTTAAGATAAAAGTGGCAATTAAATATTTGTTACGTTGACCTTAGGAACTGGTGAATGTGATGCTTAAACAAAATATCTGTAAAGCAATAAACCTGCAGGTTGAGGGGAGGAGGAAACATCTGTGCAGCTGCCCTCACTGCAAGAAAATCCTGAGAGAATGTTTTCTGTTGGGGTCTTTGGAGACTTCAAGAGGAGTCTGCTCCACAGAGTTTAAACAGAGATGAAGTAAAGGTTCAGGCAGAGGGAAGCAAGGGGGAGTTTGAGCTCCATCCTTGCTTCCAGCACAGGCAGCATCCTGATGTAACACAGGGGTTCACTGTGACCGCGTTTGCAGGGGTCCGAGGACGAGGGAAGAGATGAGGATCTGACTCCATGTTTCAGAAGGCTGATTTATTATTTTATGATATATATTATATTA
>JAWWEY010000029.1:1911718-1922381 GCA_035582745.1 Loriotus luctuosus | reverse complement strand
TGCAGCCCTGGCTGGGCTCTTGTGCTGCCCAAGGTGGATCCATGGAGGAGATCCTTTGAATAAATCCCTGCTTTATTATTTAACTCCATCCAGCCTCTGCTCCAGGGCAGCCTGCACAAGGCAGCAAAGCCAGAACACTTTCAGCTGCCCAGGTGGGGCTCTGCAGCATCTCTCAGCTGTACAGAGGTGGAAAGGAGAGCTGAGAAAATGTAATTTATGCTTATTTAGGGATTATGTGGCAAGTTTGTCTGTGATTGCAGGGGATTTGAGTCAGCCTCACGAGAAGTCTGTACCCATTTCCCTCCCTGATCTGCCAGCAGCAAAGCCCTTGCTGGATGTGACCTGATTGATTTAGGCCATCATTTCCCAAATTAGGAAACCAGAGGCCATATCAGTTCCATCTCCTCATTTTTATATACAGATGATTAGGTATATGATGTTTTTCTCTGTTTAACTCTCAAGCCCATCTGGGCAAATTTAATTGCCTCTTTCTCAAAAGTTAAGAAGGTGAGATGGTGCACTTGAAATAAACCAGGGAGTAGACAGGCATTTTTCTAAGCAGATGTTCCAACTCTCTGGCTGTGTATTGATCCCCTGTGTGTTTTATGTGATGCCCCTTTTCAATTTAGCTCCTTTGCATTTGAATTAGTGTGTAGGTATTGAAATTAAATCTCATTTAGGGACTTACAGAAATACCTACTTTACCACGCATCCATCAAATTAGGGAGGATATGGACCCAAACTGATTATTTATTGCTAGTAAAAGTGGGTTTTATGGCAAAATTGGAGGTGATTAGTGGGGTGTTTTATAGGTAAAATGCTGTGTGATTCTTAGAAAATCTAAATATTATTGGAAAGGGGCTTAATTTTGTAAAGTGGTTGTGGAGAAAGAACAAGAGGTGAGGGATGTGGTGCAGGGGGAATCCTGGTGGGAGCTCTGTTGGGTGCTGGGCAAAGCCTGGCTTAGCCAGTCAAAAACCTGTTCTGGTGGGCATTTCCTCCCTGCCTGGGAGAGAAGTGAGCCTCCTCACAACCCCATAGGGTAGGGTAAAATGTAATTATAGGGTAAAATAATTCTAATTTTACGTATTTTGTAGGGTAAAATATAATTGTAAATTATTATAATAAATAGTATAGTAAATAGTAACATAAAGTAAATAATAGTATTATTTACTTTATAATAATACTAGTAAATAATGATATAAAGTAAAAAACTGAGTGATGCACAATAAAATTGCTCAAAACCCACTGACCCATGGCAGGTCC
Organism: Loriotus luctuosus; assembly: GCA_035582745.1. Lineage (NCBI taxonomy): Eukaryota > Metazoa > Chordata > Aves > Passeriformes > Thraupidae > Loriotus > Loriotus luctuosus. The sequence continues at coordinate 1,921,115 of JAWWEY010000029.1, read as the reverse complement.
TGCCCTGAATCCTGACCAGCCCCTTCCAGCTGCAAGCACCACATAAATACAACATAAATACAGGAGCTTTAAGAGATTAATTTGTCCTGGAGCTCTTGGTTTGGTAAACACCATATAAACACTAATTCATTATAGTATTATTATATATAAACATAACTTATATATAAATGTTATATATAAATATTATATATAAACAATGTCCTATTTATTATAATATTATTTTTATTTATACTAATTTATTATAATAATATTATACTAAATAATGTAATAAATAATAACAAAGTAAATAATACTAATGTTTACTTTTATAATAATACTAGTAAATAATAATATAAAGTAAAAAACTAAGTGTTACACAATAAAATTGTTCAACACCCACTGACCCGTGGCAGATCCTGCCCTGAATCCTGACCTGCTCTGATCCTTTTTACTATAAAGTAAAAAAACTCCTGGTAAGTTCCTGTAATGAACAGAGCTCAGGATGCTGCAGTTCAGCTGGGCATTGTTTGATGCTGCTTTATTGAAGCATTTATCAAATGCTGTGCTCTGAAATTAAGAATATGCTGCTGCCAGGCTGCACTGACTCACTATTGCAAGTTTTAGGAAAGATTTCCTGTGTGTTGCAATGAAAAAGCAAAATTTTCCTGTTGTCCCTTCAGTGCTTCAGCCTGGTTTTCCTGATGTGTTTGGATATTTTTTATTTTGCAGTAAAATACACATATTCTGCTTCATAAATCAAGCTAAGGCACCATTGTTAAATAGTCTGTATCACATTAATTACTCTGTGAAGCAAGGCAAGCATTACAACCATTTATAATCAACTACTGGAGAAGTTGCTAATGAATGAGACAGGTAACTAATTAGCCAGCCAGCAGTCAGCATCTCCAGCTGAAGCTGGTGACTTTAAACTTCATTAAACTTTCCAGGTGTCAGGGAAAGTATGAAAAATACAGCTATCTTAATAGGTTGATGTGTCTTAATTCCAATTTTCTGAGTTGAAATGGCTGAAGATTGCATCTGTTTTAAGGGATATTGTCATTTATAAAGATTCCCGTGGCTGTCTGGCACAGCTGATAAGAAAATTAGCAGTTTGTGTGGGAAAGTTTTGAGTTTGTCCAGTGCATGTTGGGAGCAGCATGAACTCAGATGTGGCTGAAATTCCTCCTATCCTGATAATTTGCACCTTCTTAATTTGCACCTTCTTAATTTGTACCTTTTTAATTTGAATCTTCTGCCTTGCCCTTAATATTTTGGGTGGGTTTTTTTCTGATTATTTAGGGGGTGTTTTTTGTGTTCATTTCCATTTCCAGGATTTGGAATCTGCAAAATAGACCCCTGAGAGAATTCTGAATATGATAATTGTTTTTATTTGTGAAATAGGGATAATGGGAAGCAGAGCTTCCCTGAGTGTTTTCCCACTTGATATAAAATAACACTGTCCAAACAACTCATTGCTAAATAATCTGTGTAGAATTTCCCAGGATTTATTCATACTGACTTGGTTTTATTAAGTGTCACAGTTACATTGATTGACCTCTGCTGCATTCCTGAGCAAACTTGAATGCTCTCTTTTCTTTTTTTGGGAATTTGTTGGTGTATTAGGATGGAATATGGGATTTTTCCCCTAATGAAAGGCGAGGGAGAGATGCCATCAGTCAGTGGGAGGAGAGAGAACGCAGTGCTTTCCCATGTAAATTATGTGAGTTCTGGAAGGGAGCCAGGCATTCATTTTGTTAAAATGGGGTTTGATAATTGAAACTAATTTAACATCGACCCCATTAAGTTGCATTTTATTGCTCATTTAATCCGCCTGTCTCACGAGCTCCCAGGACTGGGAAGTGGCTTTGGGATGGTTCTGGTTCATCAAAGCTGCAGCCACTCCTGCAGTGAGTGCTGAGATTGTCCTGTGGGCTGGGGGGCTCAGCTTTGGGGTGGGGGGCTCAGCTTTGGGCAGGTTTGCTATGGGAAGATGCTTTTTCTGGAAATCGGCTCATGGATGGTTCCTCATCACCCCTGTGGCCTGGCAGAGCCTTTCCCTGCAGGATCCTGCATCCCCTGGGCTGCCTGGGACAGCTTTATCACACCTGAGAAATCATCCCAGTCCTCCGCCAGTGCAGCTCAAAATTCACTGAATGGGTTGGGTTGGAAGGGACTTTAAAACTCACCCAGTGCCACCCCTGCCATGGCAGGGACACCTCCCACTGTCCCAGGGACACCTCCCACTGTCCCAGGTGCTCCAAGCCCTGTCCGACCTTGCTTTGGGCACTGCCAGGGATCCAGGGGCAGCATTTTAGAGCATATTTATTGTTTTAGAGCATATTTATTGACTTCTGTCAAAAATCTCCATTTAAATGAGCCAAGGAGCTGGATCCATGAGTTTTCCATTACTGGGATTCCCACCTTCTCCTGCCCTGCTTCTGCTTTCCTCTGTCTCACTGTTGTCTCTCTATTTCACCACTGCTGCTCATGACTCATTAAATAATCTCATAATTGGTTCTCAGCCTCTGGGTGCTAATTGCAGCGAGGCCCTGGGTGATGGCTGCACACACAGAGCTGCATTTATCCCAAACCAGGGAGCAGGAGGAGGTGCAGGGACAGGGAGGAGCAGCCGTGGGGGATGTTTGTTTGCAAACACCTTCTCTGGGGCTGCTGCTGTGGGATGGGCAATTGCTGGGGCTCTCCCCTTGGGAAGAGGCAGCAGGAGAGGAGCTGTAAGAGAGTGCCTGGCTTGCATCAGAGGCCTGGGGACAGGAGCTGCTCCTGGGAATGCTGCAATCCCGACCAGAGGGGCTGGGAAGGGCAGGGCGGGTGAAAAGTGCAGCTTAAAAACTCCAGAAATTTGTCCTTGGTCCCCAGCTGGAGCAGGAATTGTTTTGTCTCCCTGCTCTGTGCACAGAACTCAGCATCCTATAATATGAATCCCAGACTCACACACTAAAGCAGCGCAGAACCTGAAAAATACAAAAGCTAAACCTGAGGAATCACTCTCACCATCCAATTCCCATCCCTGGGCACACATTCCCCACGGGCAGAGGTTGTTCACTGTGGGGCACTTTGGGAAAGTCAGGAACTGCCCAAACAAACTGAATAAAAGCACAGGAGATGGGAATCTGACCCGGGACTTGAGCAGGAGAAATCTCCACCTTGACCTTGGGAATACTGGGAGTTATTCCTGGAATAAGAATGTTCCTGGAACAACCATGTCTCTGCAATAGTGGGCTGATTGCTGTGTTCCTCCTTGCCTCCTTTTTTTTTTTTTTGGGTTTTTTTGTTTTGTTTTGTTTGTTGTTGTTGTTGTTGTTGTTTGGGTTTTTGTTGTTGTTTTTTGGGGGGGGGTTGAGTTTTGTTTGTTGGTTTGGTTTTTGTGGGATTTTTTTCTTTTTGAGCAATATTGACTCAAACTTTTCAAACACCTTACACAATTCCAGCTTGTCCCTACACAGAAGCTCAGCGTTGGAAGCTCAGGTGTGGCTGTGCTGGTTTGCAGAGTGCTGCCTGGGTGTAAAATGTGCTTATGGCGTGGGTTTTCTCGGGGTGTGCAGCGAAACGCGGCTGTCAGAGGCGAGCAGGATTGATGTGTGCGAGCTGTTCCCCTGTGAGCTCTGACACCTCGGAGTCAGCACTGCCACTCACGCCTCCTGCGAGGTGCTGTGTTCTTCCAGAACCCTTCAAACGCCTCTTTTGTTGTGACTTTCTCTAATGTGCCATCCAATTACCGATAAAACTTCACCGCCCCTTCTTATTTTTTAAGTGGAGGCAATCTCTGGCGTTTTACTGCTGTCTTTTGGAAGTGTTTAGGGGATGCATGAAAATGCAGCAGTTAGCAAGGGGTTTGGCATTTAGGAGATGTCATAACAGCTTTTGGTGTTTTTTTAAAGCTCATTTTGGAGGTGTGTCAGCTGATAAAACATGTCAGTCGCAATCAGTGAGGTGAGGGTTGACAGAAGGATAAATTCCAGCTAGAAAAACTCTTTCCCATGCAGTGGTTTGTACCTGGGAGCTCCCCTGGCAGAGGAAAAGAGGCAAAATTTTGAGAAATTTAGAGGAAACAATACCAAATTTAGAGGAAACAACACCAAAATTTCCACCAGTTGCTCAGTGGTTCTGGAGGGCACAAAAATCCCCACCCCGTACTGATGTATTTGTCCATTCCAATCATTGTTTTTTGAGCAAGCAGGAGTTTAAAAACTCTTCAAGTTGTTCCTGAAGACTTCAGGTCTCATGTAAATTCAGGAGTTACTGTGCAGCTGCCCACAGAGCATTTAAAACAAAAAGAAAAACGGATCAGTGTGAGTGCACAAATGTATTGGCAGCCTTAAAGAAAAAGCAGCTTTGCTAAACCTTATAAATGTGTCACCAGTGGCAATGGAGATGTGGAATTCTCATCTCGAGCTATCCTCCATTATTAATGCAATCTAAAATATACAATAAAGGCTGCAAACAAATCCCATATACAGAGTTGAAGTGACAAAAACCCCTCCTCTGTGTGCAGCAAATTTCTACATTTCTTCTCAGTATCTATTTCAATGTATAAAGTGCAAGGGCAATGCACCCCTTTCTTTATTAATATAATCTAAAATAGGAAGTAAAGGCTGCAAAACCCCTCTATATACAGAGTTTAAGAGACAAAAAACCTCATCAGTGTTCACCAAATTTCTGCCTCTGGTGCACATTTAATTTTTTAACAACTCTTCAATGTTTAGCAGGTGTTTTTCATGTAAGTTGAATTTAATTTTCTATAATAACAACACCTTGCTTTCCATAAAGTGACCTCAATACTTGCTTGCTGTACAGGTATGAACATTACATTCCTTTTCTTTGGAACATATTTTTCATGCTTTTTGCTCTGGATTGTTTTAGATTCCCGGTGTGAACCCAGGAACCAGATTTAGATGACAAAATTCAGTGTACAGTCAGAGAAAATGAATGATTGGGACCCTTTATCAGGGATGGCACATGGACACTAATTATGGTCTCAGCTATTCTGTATCTTAATCAATTCCAGTGATCTTGTTTGTAATTTTTACTCCTCCTGACAAGGAGCTGCTCATAGAAATAAATTGGCCATCAGTGTAATTCGCTTCTTGGACACAAAAGGCTCCCAGATTAACAGGCTTTTTCCCCCTGGAGAGATCTCCCTCATCCACTTTTGGCTTGTGTTAATTATTCCTTTGTCCCTTTTTGTTTTCTAAGGGGCTCAGGATGTGCAGGCAGCAGCTCCCAATGTGCCCCAGCACATCCTCTGCTTCTCTGGGCTCAGGCAGGAAAATAAATCAGGATTTGTGACCAGAATCACCTCATGTTCCCAAGATCCAGCCTCTTTTGTTTGTTCCTGGCATAAAAACAGAGGCAGTGTTTGAAATCTGGGAAATCAGGGAACAGAGCAGGGTGCCCGTGGCAAAGGGATCTTGATGAGATCTTCAAAACACCTCGTTTGATCAGTGCTGGAACCAGCACCTCCCAGATCCAGCCCTGCCCCTTTGTTGTGCTACAGGTGGTTTTGAAAACAATTTACAAAGAGGCTTTTTTGTCTTTTTCATGCTGTTAAAGCAAATTGGTATGTAATTAGATTTATATAGTGAATAATCTTATTTGCATATCCAATTAATTCTTCCTGTTTTAATTTGCTAGGGTTGGATTCACATTGGTAGTAAAAAAAATAACACTTAAATTATCAAGCATTCAAATTTTCTTCTGCTGTTATTTGTTCAAGGTCTTCCATTAAAATTTGGTTCTGGGCATCATCTTCCTTTTAAAAGCTGTTAAATAACATGGAAAAAGGCCATAAAAAACCCAACCCACATGACTTGTGCTATAAAAACATGAAAGGTCTCTTTATGCTGGTCAGGGGGAATGCAGTGTGAATTTAGACTTTTCAAGCATCTTTTAATCACAGAATAGTTTGGGTGAGAAAGATGCCTCAGGTTTAGCTTTTCTATTTTTCACATTCTGTGCTGCTTTAGTGTGTGGGTCTGGATTCATATCAGGGCATGGTGAGCTCTGTGCACAGAGCAGGGAGACAAAACAATTCCTGCTCCAGCTGGGCACCAAGGACAAATGATCCAAATCTCAGCCCAAGAGCACAAACACCGTGGGCTGCAGAGAGAAAAACAAGCAGGGTGGGACTGCATGGGCAAAAGCTGGAATGGGACAATGAAGTGCAAGATGCAAATGGAGCAGAGCTGATCAAAGGGATAAACCCCGTGCCTGGTGGTGCATTTTGGGGCCATTTTGGTTCATCTTGGGTTAATTTGGGGCCATTTTGGTCCATCTTGGGTGCAGCCCTGGCTGGGCTTTTGTGCTGCCCAAGGTGGATTCATGGAGAAGATCCTTTGAATAAATCCCTGCTTTAGTCCTTAACTCTGTTCAGCCTCTGTTCTAGGTCAGCCCTCACAAGGCATCAGTTTCTGGTGACTCAGAAGGGACAAAAACGCCCTGGACCAGAGCCAGAGGAACATCCAGCTCTTGCCATCAATGTGACAGGTCCCTGAGCACATGTGTCCATGTGATTGTGTTTTCACACAAGCTCATCCACGTGGCTGGACAGCAAACACTCACTTCCATGCTCCCTGTGGAGGAGGTGGGTGTATATTTTCACTGGATTAAGTCAGTGGAATTGCCCACGTTACCCACACAATTAGCTGAGAGTGTGGCCAAAGTTAATGGAATTGAGCATTCATATTCCAGTCTTTGGAGACACACTGACTATTTAAGTGACATAACAAACATGAAGATGTTAGCTGAGCCGGACTGTATGGTTCCTGGACACTTCAAATTATAGGCAAGTATCTAAATGGAGCAATTAATTCAGGAAGGCTGGATTCAGTGCTTAGTCACTGCGAGCTGAACGACTGAACTAATCTTTACATGTGAGTGCAGCTGGATTCCTGACTATGTCCTTGAGTTTTTTACCTTCTGTAACAGCTGGCTTCCAAAGGCATCAACAGCGTTAGATTTAAAAAGCCGTGCTGCTCTTGGTTTAAGAACCGCTCATGCACAAAATGGAAACCCCAAAATTTCTCTCGTGAGCTTCTCCTCAGGCAAGCACTTGTTTCAAATGAGATTTGCATGTGAAAAAAAACCCAGTTTCTATTAAATTAACAGACAGTGCAGACTACATTTATAGGTTAGTACACAACCTGCTCAGTCATTAGCAGATGAATATTCCTCACTAATTGGCTTTGATTGTTGGTTGGGTGGAATGAGAAGCAGAAAACCTCCTAACTCTGTGTTAGAACTACCCAGCAGTAACTAAAACATCCTTGAATTATCAATGATGGTTCCAGCACAAATCCAAAACACAGTCCCACACCAGCTACTGTGAAGACATTTAACTCTGCTCCTGATAAATCCAGCACACCCAAAATTTCTTCCCCCATGAGGTTCATTGTAAGTTCTCTACCTACACACTGTAAGATGAGGATACTGACCTGCTGTTCCAAATCTGATCTGAAAGTAGGAAATACTCTCCAAATAAATGAAAAGGATTAGAAAAAGATCAAGAAACTGTATTTTAAACAGGGTTAAATGATGTAAGTCTGGAGGTTTTGGTCTTGAACTTATACTGTGATTCAAAACATTTCCGCATTATTTATAAAGACATAGGTAAAGAAAGATGTAGAAGTGATTTATTCAGAAATTTCAGGGTTTTTTTTCCTTCCTTTTTAAGCATTAATCAAAGCAAACCCATAAACACTACTGAGATGAGAAGACAGTCCTTCTACTTCAAATACACTTCTGCATTAAATCGCTGCAAAATACATTTACCTTGTCCTTGCCATGGCATAAAACATGCATAGCAAATCATGTCCTGTTGAGTCCAGTGGGTTGGTAGTCCGGTCATTTTCTGAAGGCAGCAGCAGCATTCTGTGGCATTACCTTGCTCATAATATAAAGGCCAAAGTCTGATATACTCCAGAAAACCAGATCCGATATTAATCCTTAACAGTGCAGGCAATAAAAAGGCTCCTATCTATAAATACAATAAAATTTACCATGTGGAACTTACTGTGCTGGCAGTGAATCCCATTAAATCCCTGTGGACATTTACAAACATAGCCTATGAATGTGTCGCCTCGGTATGCTTCGCTAATTTCACATATCCCACCATTATGGCATGGATTGGGGAGGCAGGGTCCTGTGAGAAGGGAGAAAAAAAGGAAAAAAAAAGAAAGAGAGAGAAGTATGTACACATCCACAATAACAACCATAGTAATTTCAGTCATTTATTAGCATTCATTAAAGAAATAAAATGCCTTACGCAGGCCTTTATATTCCACTAACTCAGTAAAATGCACCCTTCACTTACTTCAGATAACTTGCCAGCAAGGATTTTTATGAACAAGAAAAAAAAAATATGAAGCGTGTCACTACTCATTAATCATGGCATTAGTTTTTAATGTGAGAGAAGATAGGAGACAGTGAGGCTAAGTCTTGCTCTTCTGTTAAAGATAACAGGCATCCTAGTTTTTGCACCACTGAGGGGATAGGTATTAATCAAACATGCCTATCATGCACAGAGTGACATGTACAATGTCCCTGAATGATCACTACATGTCAAGTTAGCAGTCTGAGGAGATCTTTGCTATGGCTCCGGGTGACTTTCTGAAATGTGAGTATCTGGGCCAGTAGTTAGCGGCTACCAAACCAGCTATTCTTTTCCACTCAGTGCCTCTGTAGCCACTTCAAGAAGAGTTGAAAAAGCTCTTCTGACTAAATTTTCTTTTCCCCCAACATGCCACATGCTAGGATGCATAAAGTTTTAGCATGGAGATCTGCTAGAATTGCAATTACTACAACTTTAAGTACCTTTGAAAAATGGAATTGTTTGACCTTAGGTCTAGAGTTTACTGATTTAACACCACTGGAAAGAGCTACTTACATTTTAATGTCTTACTAACACTACCCCCAGCACGACTCCTACTAGAAGAAAACATTTTGATGATTTTTTTTTTCCCTATCTCATTTTAAAGAAGTGGTAAACATTGTTTAGAAAGCCCCACATGGAAGTTTGTCTTGATTTGTAAATTCAATATAATGTATGTTATTTGCAACCTGTACCATGTACCCTGAAAGGTGATAACCACTATTTGTTGAAATACAATCTCATAATCCTTCACTTGCTCTAAATTGCATTTGGAGAAAAAAAACCCTAAAGCAAACAAAAGAGAAATCTAGAGCATAATTTAGTGACAATCAGAATTGAGAATTTCAGAATCTCAGAATCACAGAGGTTGGAAAAGATCACCAAAGCCATCAAGTCCAAGCTCTACCTCTTGCCCAATTTGTTGCCAGCCCAGAGCACCTCCAGCCCTTGCTGGGACACCTGCAGGGCTGGGCACTGCAAACCCCCCTGGGCAGTGCCAGGGCAGTTCCTGAGCCCCCTTTCCATGGGGAA
>JAWWEY010000029.1:1898142-1911618 GCA_035582745.1 Loriotus luctuosus | reverse complement strand
CCCGCTCGTGCATTTTGGGGCCATTTTGGTTCATCTTGGGTGCAGCCCTGGCTGGGCTCTTGTGCTGCCCAAGGTGGGTTCATGCAGGAGATGCTTTGGATAAATCCCTGCTTTATTCTGGAACTCTGCCCAGCCTCTGCTCAAGGCTGCTCCCAGCCCTGTCCAACCTGGCCTTGGGCACTTCCAGGGATCCAGGGGCAGCTCCAGCTGCTCTGGGAATTCCATCCCAGCCCCTCCCCAGCCTCACAGCCAGGAATTCCTTCCCAATCTCCCATCCATCCCTGATTCTGAGGATGGATTTTACAGGGGCTGAATGGTTCATTCAGGAGGTTTTAGCAAAATAGTGCCAGGGAAAGGGAGATGGACTGAAAATGGGTGTTCTCATGTAGGTCCATGGAGCTGCTTCAAAGTGAGCATAGGACACTGCAGAGTGAGAGGTTAAGAACTGAAAATTAAAACAGCAATGTCTTTAAGAGATTTAATAAACGAGGAAAATGCATTGCATAATTGTGTTGCAATGATTCGAAATAGGTCCTAAGGAAAATTGCTTTGAATCCTAATTAGCAACTAATGGTTATTAGCTAAATCCGGTGCCAGGGAAGAGATAAATGGGTGAAATAAATAGGAAGCTATTGCTTCTACCTGCAACCACTGCAGCTGTTGTCCCAGTTTTGGGCTATTTTTACCTAAAAGCTGAAGTGACTGCAGCAGATCCCGTGCAGGTCCTGGAGGACACCTGGGCTGCGTTGCTGCCAGCCAGGATGAAACACAAATGAGGTGACAATTGGTGACAAAACAATTTCTGTGGATGGTTTTTATCTCCTGAGGAACAACTGCGTTCTTCTGTTGAGTCAGAAAAATAAAGTGTGCTGTGTCCTGTGCCCCGAGGAGCTCTCTGTGGTTTGAGGTGGGAATAGGTGTTCAGGTAATACATTCCCAATCTTTTTCTCTCAGATTCATCCTCTGCCTGCTTTGTAAACTGCTCTGCACCCAGCTCCAAACTGCTTTTAGCTTCCCAGGGCAGGAAAAGACACTGCACGTCCCAGCGTGTCAGAAAACTCGGGGAAAATGACCTCCAGCTCTCAGGCACTTATTGCAAACCTATTTTAAATTGAATACACAAGCCCAGATAATACAGGCTGTTTGATAAGAAACATTAGAGAAATCCATAACACGAGGCTTTTTATTATGGGTTTATTACATCAATCTCTCCAGTGGGTAATGGAACTTGTAAATATACTCTTATGTAGGAGTCTCCTCGCGGGCTTTTTATTCATGCTGAAGTAAGCACAGCAAACTTATTTGCTGTCAGGGTACATTGAATTTAAGATTAGTATTTATTTTGGTTCTAAAGAGGTTCTGCTTTTGTGAATTGGAGGCTGGAGCAGCTGTAGGAGAGGAGGTGGGAGCTGCAGGGGGGCTTTGGGGGGAAATGAGTTTTTCCAGGCAAACTGCTGGTCCCTGTATGGGATACAGGGAATGTGCCCATTAAGGGCTGTGGGTCGTGTGCTCAGAGCTCCTTCAGGAGGGAAAACTCACTTTGTTTAAGCAGGAGCTTGCTGTGTGTTCATTGACTAAGCCCAGCAAGATGAAAAATCATCCATGGGATTAGAGAAATATTTAAGGGAGATATTGCCAGCGTTACAGCGCAGTGCAAACACGGGCACGGTGCTCTCTGCACTGTAAACATTTGTTCTTTACTGGGAAAATGCTTTTAATTCTCTTCTAGAGGTAAACAAAGTAATGCTGCTGCAGCAGGAACCCAGCAGGATTTTTTTGCTTACTTGGGAGAAGCCGAGGGGACGTTTGTGCTGAGTAAAGAGTCGAGGAAAAGTTCACAGAGAAGTTCGAAAAGGAGTTCAGATCGTAGCAAAAACCAAGAGCAGCTCACAAGTTTTTAAGTAGATTTGTTGGAGGATGTAGTGGTTAATTGGTGGTTGTCTTAATATAGGGAAAACAATCCTTAATTAGAGGATGTTAATTGGACAGACAGACCAGAAGCCTGCTGAGGTGACAGCAAAGTCAGCTTTAACTCAGGATTTTAACAGGATTTTAGGGTTCCCCATCCCTGGAAATGCCCAAGGCCAGGTTGGACATTGGGGCTGGAGCACCTGGGACAGTGGGAGGTGTCCCTGCCATGGCAGGGGTGGCACTGGGTGGGTTTCAGGTCCATTCTGGGTGGGTTTCAGGTCCATTTCCACCCAAACCCCGCAACAAAGCAGGAAGGATGTACCTTACACTGCTGCAGAATGAACCAGGTTCAAGTGATTTCTGCATTTCCAACAATTACAAAGTTTTTTGGGGTTTTTTTTTGGTTGGTTTTGGTTTTTTGGGTTTTTTTTGCTGTATGAGACAGATTATGAGTGAAGAATGAAGGATGTGTTTGTTTAATTAAGGTCTGAGGGTAACAAATGTGCTTGAGCCACAAAACCACATCTGTGTCAAACCCCCCCTGAAAGAAACCACCCTCACCTGGCTGGGCACCTCCTTCTGGGCTAGGGCAGCTCCTAAAATGCACCAGCAGAAAGCTCAGCACTAATTTTGATGTCTCTTCTCCCATGTGTTAATTACATATTATCATCTAGATCCCTTGCATTTTAAAGACAGAAGTTTTTAAGATGTTTGTTCTCATGTCTTTATGGGTTTTTTTAGTTACTTTATGTATGTTTTTATGAATTCATGTTTGTTTTCATGTCTTTATGGTTATTTTCATGTCTTCATGTGTGTTTCCATGTCTTTATGGTTGTTTTCATCTCTTTCTGTATGTTTGTTTTCATGTCTTTATGTGTTTGTTTTCATGTCTGTTTGTTTCCATGTCTTCATGTTTGTTTTCATGTCTTTAACTATGTCTCTTTCCATGTCTTTATGATTTTCATATCTTTCTGTATGTTTGTTTTTGTGTCTTTGTTTTCATCTCTTTCTGTTTGTTTTCATGTCTTTGTTTTCATGTGTTTCTGTTTGTTTTCATGTCTTTGTTTTCATGTGTTTCTGTTTGTTTTCGTATCTTTCTCTATGTTTGTTTTCATGCCTTCATGTTTGTTTTCATGCCTCTATGTTTATTTTAATGCCTTTCTGTTTGTTTTCATGTCTTTGTTTTCATCTCTTTCTGTATGTTTCCATGTCTTTGTTTTCATGTGTTTCTGTTTGTTTTCATGTCTTTCTCTATGTTTGTTTTCATGTCTTCATGTTTTTTCATGTCTTTATGTTTATGTTTATGTCTTTATGTTTGTTTTCATGCCTCTATGTTTATTTTAATGCCTTTCTGTTTGTTTTCATGTCTTGGAGCTGCTTTTGGCCCCTTCCTCAGTGCTCTGACAAACCTCCCTGCAGCCCCAGTGCTGAGGGTGCTGAAACTCTCTCAGAAGTGATGCCTTGAGCAGCAAATGGCTCAGGAGGAACTCTGTGGCTTTGAATTCTTGCTGCTCACAGAGCAAGGCCCTGCCCAGGCAGCAGTGATCCATGAAGAGTTATTCCCTGGTTAATTACTGTGCCTGCACTTTTCTGCTTATGGAGTGTGCTGCTGTGCTTACTGCAGAGAAGTTAAAGCCCAAGCTCTCTGTCCCAGATAAAAGGCTGCTTACAGAAATTCTTACTTGTCTTTGAGGCTTCTGAAAAAAAAAAATAGGTTTTTCACAATGTGCTCTCAATCCAGTATAATCCTTAATTTTCAAAACACAGAAAGCCTTATTTTTTTTTTTAATTGTAATGAAAAAATTGCTGAAGCAGTGCACATTATTTCGATTACCCATTAAGCCTTCTCTGCTCTAGAATGAAATTACATGATTTTAGTTAATTTTCTTACTTTTAACTTCTGACTTCTAATTTACCAAAAGAGGAAAACAAACCACTACAACTTTTCTGCTCTCCCATTACTCCCAAAATGTGTAATGCAAGTCTGCTCCTATTTTGGCATCTTTCTGATATTTTGGGCTTTTCATACTAAAACACAGACAAGAGTAACATTTAGTTTTCACCACAGTTCTGATCTGTGACTTCTGTGAGGCTTCAGCATTATGTTGGCTTGGCATAAATGGACTTTGCATAGTGAGAGATTTATTTCACTTCATTTCATTTCATGTTGATCATATCAACACAGTAAACCATCATTTCTTGGTGGACAATTAAATAAAATTTGGTTTAAATTGTAAAGTAATAGGCGTTGATCAGATGAAGGAAGTACATGTGATGCCCCTCAATTTAGCTCTTGCCTTGCTCTCCTCATCGATATTGAATTTGCATTTTGCATAATGTTGCATCTCTGTGCTCTCTAGGTGAGGAACCAAAATTTTCATAAGTAAAGAAAAATTAAGTAAAGAAAAGTAAAGAAAAATTAAATTTTACCCTTGGGAAAGAAAAGTAAAGAAAAATTAAATTTTACCCTTGGGAAAGGCTCTGTTGGGAAACTGAGTTGGATGTCACAGAATCATGGAATTGTTGAGGTTGGAAAAGCCCTCAGAGAGCATTGAGTCCAGTCATTGCCCAGCACTGCCAAACCCACCTCCAGCCCTGTCCCCAAATGTCACATTCACCCTCCTGAACACTCCAGGGATGGTGCCTCCCCTGCAGAGGCTATTCCAATGCCTGACCACCCTTTCAGTGAAGAAATTTTCCCAAATATCCCATCCAAACCTGCCTTAAACTTAAGGCCATTTCCTTGTATTGCATTCAAGACTCTTTTTCCAGGAGCAGCTTTCTCCTGGTATTAAAACACCACAAAAAGGAGCTTTTCTTCCCAAAGCAGAGCTGGGCAGGGCAGTTTAAAATGGACCCAACTGTTCCCTGGAGGTGAATTCTGTCTCTGGGGCATCCCCATGGTGCTGCTCTTTAGGGGTGAGCCAGGAGTGTGTGGAAGCTTCACCTGCTCGTGTGACACCGGGGGGAAGAAAGGCTGTGCTGACAAATGCCATCCCTCTGAGCAGCCTTGGGGAGTGCTAAATTGCAGTGTCAGAAGCCATAAGTCAGGGTTTTGACAGCTATTACTGATACCTTTTCCCTGCTGTGTTGCTTGAAAGTTCATAACATTTACAGAAATTAAAGGAATACATGTTATCTGTGGGCAGACTGTTCAACCTGCACTCCTGGCTGCTCCTTTGATGCTTTGCTGATTGAGCTCTGAGAATTGATTTAAACTTCCCTCAGTTTGGCATTTTGATGTTAATTTTAAGGCTGGGTTTGTGTGTCTGTGTTTGCATGGAGAGTCTGGTCACTCTGCAGGGATGACCCAGCAGAAAAATGGGGATAAAATGGTGATTTTTAGGGCTGGGGAGTGCCCGTGGTGGGGTGGCCAGTGCTGGTGTGTCCCAGCTTCCAGAGCCACAGCAGGAACCCTCTGTTCTCTAATTTCCCACTGGGTACTGGGACTGGCTTTTGTTCCTGCTCTGCTGAGGGTTGCAAAAACATTTTGAAAAACAATGAAAAAAAAATTGAAGGGCAACTCCTCAAATGTGCCCTGAATTGGAGCAATTCCAGCCACTCCAACGGAGTTACAGAGAGTGAGAGCAGCTGAGCTGCCAGCCCAGTGCCCAACAGCAGACTTGAAATGCCTTAAATCCATTTATGGAACAGAACCACCTGGAGATTACAGCCTTGGATCCTGTTTACAGGATTGTTAAACATTTTCTTGCTTTAGCAGCAGTGAAAAGTGAGGGAGGTTGTCCTGTCCAGGGTCAGGAGCCTGCCCAGCACTGGGGTGTGCAGGGCTTGGATTCTCAATTCCTCCTCCATCTAGGAAACCCAGAAAATATCACACCTGAGGCTCTGGTAACTCCATCTGCTTATTCACAAATATTTGAGAGGTGAATCTGTGGCCTGAACGGCTCTGTAAATAGCTGGATAAAAAGCTGGCAGGGATCAGCTCTCCTTTGACAGAGGCTGATGTACTTAAAGCTGGAGGGAGGAAAGAGGCTTCACCTTGAAGCCGAGCACCAGAGAGCTCCTTTCACCTTGAAGCTTTCTGCAGGGTTGGGCTCCTCAATCAAGGCAGAGCCCGGACACATTGGCAGAGTTGTCTTTGTTTTTGCAGCAATAGATGAGACAGAGATTATAGGTTATTGCCCCGGCGACTTGTCTTTTCTAAGGCTTGGGGATTTTAAAGGAAAGAGGTTTTTTCACTGCATAACTGCCTGTCTGCTGCTGGGGTGGGAGGATGGCATTTGTTAACCTGGCTTTTTTACTTCAGAGATTCAAATCAATCCAAGTCCAGGGAAGTATTGTGGAAAGGAAATATGTGGCTTTAAAATAGGCACATGTAACCAACTACTTCTGCTTTTTTAATATGTCCACTTTACAGTCCCTGTCATAGTCAAGACAGCTGAAAGTTTTACAATAATGATGTGTGTTCTTGGCAGATTGCAATTCTATCAGCACCTTCCATTTTACTAATATATAAATAGGTAATTAGCACAGACCTTGGAAGCATTTCTCTTCCCAAGCAGCTCTATGCAAGAATGTCCAGCACTGCTGGCAGCACCATTAGCACTGCATTAATCTGATTTTTGCTATTGTTTTATACTCACAGCTCTGCCATGGGCTGATATTGTCCTCAACAGGGCACTGTGAGCTCCTCTGTTTATTTTCCTGCTCTGGGCTGTGGTGACTCAGGGAAGAGGCTGTGGGGTGAAGAAATTTGTGATTTTCTGCATTGCTGGAGCAATGTGCTTTTGTGGGACACTGAAGGGGATATGTGTGATTTTAATCAGGTCGTTGACGTGCTAAGAGAACACAAATTGCATCCTGGTAAATGAGGGTTTAGTTGGAGGACAGGTCACCCTTGTGCTGTGGTGGGAATGGCTTCTCCCAGGAGTCTGGAGCCAGGAGAGGAGGCCCAGGGAATATTCACATTTGTGTGTGTGATATCCACATTTGTGTGTACAATATTCATATTTGTGTGTATGATATTCACATTTGTGTGTATGATATTCACATGTGAATATCCACATTTGTGTGTAGGATACCCACATACAAATATCCACATTTGTGTGTATGATATCCACATTTGTGTCTACAATATTCATATTTGTGTGTAGGATATACACTTGTGAATATCCACATTTGTGTGTGTGATATCCATATACAAATATCCACATTTGTATGTAGGATATCCCCACACAAATATCCACGTTTGTGTGTAGGATATCCACATAGAAATATCCACATTTGTGTGTAGGATATCCACATTTGTGTGTAGGATGTCCACATAGAAATATCCACATTTGTCTGTTGGACACCTGTAGGTGCCACAAAACAAGCCCAGTCTTGTGTCAAGGGCCTGTACCCAAAGATGCAGAGCTGCAAGTGGAAAACACCACTTCATACACTTTTAAAATATCTGGGTTTATCCTTTTTTTTTTCTTTGAACAGGAAGCACCTTTAGTGGGTCTTGTTCATTGAGCAGTCTCCAGCATTAGTCGCAGCAGCACTGTATGGTGTGAAATATTCTCTGTTGGAATTTCAAAGCCAAGTGCAGTTGCTGTTAACAGGAGTGACAGGCAAGAAGGAAGGAGGGAGCCATCCAGTGGAGCCCTTTGCTGCTCAGGAGGATGGAGTGCAGTGCTCACCTTGGAGAGCAGGCTGCTGTGGCAATCAGCCGTGCCCTTGAGCTGTCCCATCCATTCCGCTCCCCACTTTTCTCAAGAGCTGTTCTTCCCAAGGTGCAGGTTTGTCTCAAAGAAATAGCAGCTTGTAGCAGTGTGTGAAAACAGCCCAGCACACAGAGCAGGGAGCAATTCCCTCAGCAGCAAACAAGGAAAGCATTTCTCTCATTTACCCTGGATATACTCCAAGAATTCTCTGTTTGGTTTAGTTATTATCTTTCCCTACGGTGTGGAATATTCAATTAAACTTTCTCTCAAATTGGCCATAACTTTCAATGGAAATTAAAGCAGTTCTATTTAGGTACCAGTATCTGTCACCAGGCTTAATGTTCAGAGAGAATAGCAATGGTTCCACCTGTTTGGTGTGAATTAACCTCAGCTGACATTGCTTACGTTTCGATTCCTCAAAAGCAGGGGAAGCTGACAGCATTCAGCATCCAACTGCATGTGCTGGCTCCCAGCTTTGGGGTACTGCAGGGACACAGCAAATACACCCTTCATTTGGAATGTATTCCAATTAATCTGGCTTTTTTTTTTTAAATAGGTTTTGTAATTCACGAGGGGGAAAAATATATATTGAGCAGAATGTTCTTTGGAATGATCTCTCACTTTCCATCCAACACCATATGGACACACACCTCCTTCTGTGGTTAAAATGCTTCTTTTATTGTCAAATCCTCTGAAACTTCCTAGATCCTGCCTCTGAGTGAAAGAAACACACTTCTGTCAGAGGAGCCAGACCCAGAGCAGGAGTACATTTGTTTTATCTGACAAGGAGGGGGAAAAATGCTTTTTTGGAAGCCAATCTTGTTTGCAGGTTGTCTTAAGCTGAGGGCGGCTCGTGTTCGTTCTGGGTTAACTCATTTAAGAAATGTAACTCAGAAAAATAAAATCTGCCCCTGGGAGTGTCTCACCAGTTAGTTTGGCTCAGAAAGTTATTTTGTTGTCCTGGGGCAGTGGGAAATGTGTGAGGAGTGGCAGCAGCTGTTGAACGGTGTAAAAGGGAAGTGGACCAAAATTCCTGAGCACTTTCAGGTGTGTGTACACAGATATGCACTGCTTCTTGTTCTTTTTGGGTGAAACGACCAAAAAAGAGTCTATTAGACACAATCTGATGAGAAGGGTGAGGGAAAAAAGCCTCTAAGCACAGCAAAGAGCCTCCTGCTGGCCTCGGTGCTTTCTGTGGATTGAGCTGCTCACCAGTGATAAGCCAAAAATGTGTTATCAGTGGTGGAGTGCAAGTCCCTGGACATTGCTGCGACAGAAAGAAAGTTACCACTTTGAATTTATTAAAAAAAGTGTAGAATTTGCATTTCAGAGTTATCCAAACAGCAAAACTTTGCTCCCACAAAAGGAGACACTTCAGTGGAGCAAAAGCCTTTGCCTGTGCTGACAATAGACATCTGAGTAACACAACTTAGTCAAAAATGGGTTTTTTCTGGTGCAGGCACTTGTAGTTTCCTGTCTGCAAGAATCTAGATGGCAGCTTGTTTTATTTATTAGTGACTCTTTAGTGCTCTGTGAAGCAAATCCTCCTCCTGTGGCAGGTTCTGTGGCTCAGCCCTTATCACCCAGAGGTGGGATCTGGGCTGCAGTGATTTCCATCACACATTAAGGCTGCAGCAAAGCAGCTCCACAGGCTGAAGATTAAATAGTTTGGACTTGCTTATCTTGGTTATACACAGGCAGCAATAAGAGGAAGAAGAAAGGCACTCAAAATAATTTTATCTAGCTGGTGTTGTGAGGTTTTTCCTGCTCCTCTGCTCCCCTGGCAGGCTGCAGCTGCTCTCTGAGCTTCTCCCTCTGCTTGAAAATCACACCAGGGTTTTTCCCCTTGCTGCCCAACAGGAAGGACAGGCATTTTTTTGCCATATAAAAGCTGAATGTTGAACGGTGTCAGCAGCAGGTGGAATATTTGGGAGCATTTTCATTTGATCTTTCATGAGCTTCCACCTGAGCTTGGGTAAATTGAGTTATTCAGTGGACAAATCAGTGCTTTCACCTATTTGTGACTATTTCTACCTTTAGTTCTCTGGCTTGAGTCTGTGTTTTTTAAGTTGTTAATTGCTCGGTAATTAATGGCACAGACGGGATGGGGTGGTTCAGTTTCATTAACCCTTGCAGACCAGGATGCTGCAGGTTCACCTCTGCTCCTGCAGCCAGGTGATGTCCTGGAGGTGTGGGGACACTTTTGGACCCTCAGGCTTGTTCCTGTTTCCCACCTCAGGTAGCTGAACTGCTCACTTTTAATGCAGGCTGTGTTTTCCTGGGATGGGGGGAGGACCAAAGTCAGACCTTTGGTGTGATGTGATATAAATTGACATTCTCTAATTGAAATAACAGCAGGTGACAGCCCAGAGAGGGGTGTGAGGCAGGTGACAGAGGCAATCCAACACATCCCTGAGTCAGCAGTCCCTAACTGGATTATCTGGGATGCTCTGGCTCATGCCACCATCAGTCTCTGTGCTCCTGGGATTTGAGGCATCTCTTACACAGGACCTGAGCACTTGTGTGTTTTCCAGTGAGAGAACTGGATACATTCAAATATTTTTTAAATCTCTTACTTTCAAAGCCACTCATACAGTTCTCAGAGCTATAATCCTTATGGGCCAGGCTATAATATTCTTTCTTAGGGTGAATGAGGCTGCTCAGGGAGTGCAGGGTCTCAGGAACAAGCTTGGATTCCATAATCCAGTCCCTTGTGCTTTATGGCTGTTATTATCTTTTCCCACCAGCAACATGAGTTGCACACAGGTGTTATTTAAAGCTAGGGATGATGTGAAATGTGTTTTGAATAATAGATGAGTTTCAGTCAGGTATCATTAGCATATAATTAAGAATAAAGATAAATACAAGGCCTGTTACTGTGCTTGTGGTGGGGCCTGAGGGAGGGGACAGGGGGAGAGGTGATTCCTTGCTAATCTTCCTGGCAGAGTCTCTGTGAAATGCTTCTGTGGAGATGAATTTGCTCTCCCTGAGTGAAGGGCTGTTGTTCTGTCCTTGGTCAATCCAGCTGATTTCCCAGGGTCAGGCAATATCAGGGTTATTCCCATTAATTCTCACCTTCCTTCCATCTGGAAGATCCATCATCTTCTGTTCACTCTTTTTTTTTCCTCTATATTTTTTCTACATCACATCATCTCAAAATGTTATTTATTCATTTTCCCCTGACCTCCCATACCCACAAATTTCCTGTATCCACATCTGGGTGGGCTTCCAGCAGCCTGACTGAAGTGAATTCTGTGCTCACAGCCCTGCAAGTCCCTGCACACTGAAAGAACAGAGTCTGCAGGACAGCAAAAGACTGGGAGATGATTTAAAAATGTTAAATCAAGGTTCCTTCCAGTCACTTTCTGACTGTGAGCACTTCCAGCGTGTCCTCACTTGCTCTGAACTTGGAGCAGCAGCCAGACATTGACACTGATGAGAGGAAAAGTCTCGGTGAAATCAAGAGAGCTGATCTTTTCAGGCAGGAAAAGTTGGTTTCTTTTGTGTTCTGAACAGCCACTGTGGAGATGAAACTGATACAAACAGGATGGAGAGCGGGGAGTTTAGTCAGAGCTTTCTGTGGGTGTTTGGAGCAGTGTCAGTGAATTTCCTGAAATTCTGCAGAGCGGTGGGCAGGGAAGAGCTGCACCTCAGGGATGGGGCTGTGAGCAGCTCCCAGGTCTGAGAGAGGAGAAATTGATAAGGTGAAGTGCTTGAGGAGAGAGGAAAGGAGAAAGGGTGGGCTTAACAGCTCAAACAATCAAAGTGTATTTTTAAAATGAAGGAGGAAAGTCAGCTCAAGGGAGGCTCCCGTCAGCAATCACCAACCTCAGAGTGCTGGACTGCTGGGAAATGACTCCTGAGCTCCTTGAAGGTCGTGTCAGCTTGTTTTGCCAAAATATTTTCCCTCTCCTACCTATATCTAGTGTGAGTTTTTGATGCTCTGAAGGGCAGGAGTGTGGAATGTCCTTGTCAGGGCTGGGAGCCCGTTCCTGGGAGGTGTGGGGCAATGCCAGGGGCACTGGGATTTGATTTGAGCTCTGCTATGACAGCAGTGCCTGTTCCCATTGTTTGAACTCTGGGTGAGGTTCCATTCTGTGCTCTGTTCAGTGTAGGGCATTTTCATTATTACTCCGTGTGAGGTTCAGTGGCTTTTGGGAGAAAAAAAATAAAATAAATCTGCCGTTATCAACTAAATAAAATGACACCAGATCTTTCCCAAGGCGAATGGCACACGGCCTCTTGCTGCTGAGGCTCTGTTTTGTATTTCAAGCCTGGAACATGGAGGTTCCTTATGTGACCTGTCCCCTTTCCCTGTCCCTGCAGATGACAGCACCCTGCACGGGCCAGTGTTCCTCCAGGAGCCCGAGAGCGTCATCTTCCCCTTGGACTCGGAGGAGAAGAAAGTGAAGCTGAGCTGTGAAGTGAAAGGAAATCCCAGACCAACCATTGGGTTTGTTCAGTGTTTGACTGCTCTTGGAGCCTTTCTGTGATCAGTTTTGATGGTGTTCACAGGGGTCTCAGGTTGAGGGAAGAGACGAGGATCTGACTCCATGTTTCACAAGGCTTGATTTAGTATTTTGTATTGTATCATATTTATTATTTTGTATTTGTATCATATTGTATGGTATATATTACATTAAAACTATACTAAAAGAATAGAAGAAAGGATTTCCTCAGAAGGCTGGCTAAGAATAGAATAGCAAAGAATGATAAAAAAAGCTTCTGTCTCGGACAGAGTCCAAGCCAGCTGGGCTGTGATTGGCCATTAATTAGAAACAACCACATGAGACCAATCACAGATGCACCTGTTGCATTCCACAGCAGCAGATAACCATTGTTTGCATTTTGTTCCTGAGGCCTCTCAACTTCTCAGGAGAAAAACCCAAGGAAAGTATTTTCCATAAAAGATGTTTGCGACACTCTGGCCATTCAGGAGTCTGATCTCACATGCAGAGCTGTCCAAACCTGCCAGGTCACTCCCTTCCCCACAGTCTGTCCTGTTCTCACCTCTGGAGAACGAGGACACAATACCTGCAGGCTGCCTGTCTTATTTCCCTTCCTTTCTCCTCCATCACCCCAACCACTGTGGTCATAACTCACCACAGAGCCCTGGCAGCTGAGGCAGGGTGACCTCTGCAGTGTTTCATGTGGGCCTGTGGTTTGCCTTTGGGTCCTGAATAACAAATTGCTGCTTGAATACAAACACTTTTTTTTTCCCTCTGGAGCTGTTGGTAAAGATTGAAAATAATTACAGCACCTTCAGGTAGACACTGAGTAAAACCTGGAGGTGAAACAGTGGGAAATCCTTCTGGTAGAAGACTAAAGGATATTTTTTTTGCTGTTTGGGTTATCTATTATTAACAGAAAAGTTGCTGTTGCTCCAGGAGCTGCCACATGAAAAGTCCTGGGAGTAGCCTTGGATGGACACATGGGGTCTCTTGAAGGATTGGGTCTGTTTGTGTCCCAGCCCTACTGGCATCTCTCACCTTTGTTGTTGCAGCTCTGGAAATCAGATGACTTTGGCCAGACCTGGATAATGATTCAGGAGCACGTGAAGTCCTTTTCTTGGTATGTACTGCACCCAGCTCCTGTCTTTCAAGAGAAGAAGGCACTTCTCTTGCACTGTTTGCTGCCCTGTGAAAATCAGAAATCTGGGTACCAGGGTGTGCTCCAGCCCTGCTCCCCTCACCCTGCAGTGTGGGCATGTGCCAGGGCAGGGTGACAAGTGACAGTCTGGCACCCGAGGGTGTGACCGTGTTCACAGGGGGCTTAGGATGAGGGAAGAGATGAGGATCTGACTCCATGTTTCAGAAGGCTTGATTTATTATTTTATGATATATTTTATATTAAAACTATACTAAAAGAATAGAAGAAAGGATTTCATCAGAAGGCT